>NIVC01000725.1:156692-184025 GCA_002269645.1 Macrostomum lignano
TTCTTGGTGTTGTCCACCCAACATAAAATCCATGGTGACATTAAGTACTTTTTCAGTTCCCGACATTTTGTAGTGTCAATAATAACATCGTGAAATGATTGAATTTGAATTTTTATCGTTAAATAATAAAATATCGCTTATTACCGAAAGATAAATACGAGCGTAATTTCACTTTCACGGCCATTAACCCGTAGGCCCTGTGGCCTAATGGATAAGGCGTCTGACTTCGGATCAGAAGATTGCAGGTTCGAGTCCTGCCAGGGTCGGAGGTTTTTTATAATTTCTTCCTTCTTTTCTACGATTAATCTATCAATTTTAGATTGTTTAGAAATATTTTGATTTAGAGCAACTATTAAGCAAACGTAAGTCACGGATGCTTTTTTCATGTTGATAAATTAATTCATGCTTAGCCTTTCACTTGCATATGTTGTTACTTTCGAAAACCGCTCGATTCACATTGACCGAATATCACTATAAAGTCTTGTCTTTAAGAAGCAACAACCCTTGCTTAAATACATGTGCTGTATGCTGTATCTCATCATGTTCTCATCTCAACCAAAAGGCGGGGGTCACACCCAGGGCTGCATAAGAGGCTGCGCTATAGAGCTATGCACCGAGAGCTGCGTCAGAGGCTGTAGTCAAGTCGAAAGCGGTCGCACCGAAGGCAGTAGTTGCACCGAAGCCAGAGGTCGCACTGAAGGCAGAGGAGTCGCTACTTGCTACTTACGAGGCGAAAGTAGAATGATTCGATATAGACAATAGAAAAATATCTATCAATTTCTTAGCGGGGATTTAACCGTTCAAATCTAGCGTTTAGCTATACGAGTATATAAGCACACTTCAAGTCAACAGCCGCTCAAGTTTCAAAGATCACTCAGCTAGCTGCACTCGCGTAGTTAGCATGCAAAGAGCGTGCAGCTGTTTTTTTCAGCCTCGGCTCATAAGCTTTCTCCGCGGGATCCTTATAAGCTAGTCTAGAAGGATCGCTGCTGACTTGAACTGGCGGCCCTGTGGCCTAATGGATAAGGCGTCTGACTTCGAATCAGAAGATTGCAGGTTCGAGTCCTGCCAGGGTCGGGCTTTGGCCGGAAAACTTTTTTTGTCCGCATTTAGCTAGATATAAAACTATTAATAATAATTTATTCCAAGTTATTTCAACGGAGATAGTAAGCTACTAACAGAAGGTTGGAAAAACTTCTCACCATATGCGACTGGTATACGAGCTAACTGTACGATCACACAGTATTCGGGTCTAATGACTAGGTCTCATGGTTTAACAGAATACCACCAGAATGATTGACTCGATGGTTCCTCAATCGGAGTGTGATCAGACTGCTTGGTTTGATCATTGATCAGAGTGTGATCAGACTGCTTGGTTTGATCCTTGATCAGAGTGTGATCAGATCAGGCAGTTTGGTTCCTTGATTAGAGTGTGATCAGACTGCTTGGTTTGATCATTGATCAGAGTGTGATCAGACTGCTTGTTTGATCATTGATCAGAGTGTGATCAGACTGCTTGGTTTGATCATTGATCAGAGTGTGATCGGACTGCTTGGTTTGATCATTGATCAGAGTGTGATCAGACTGCTTGGTTTGATCATTGATCAGAGTGTGATCAGACTGCTTGGTTTGATCATTGATCAGAGTGTGATCGGACTGCTTGGTTTGATCATTGATCAGAGTGTGATCGGACTGCTTGGTTTGATCATTGATCAGAGTGTGATCGGACTGCTTGGTTTGATCATTGATCAGAGTGTGATCGGACTGCTTGGTTTGATCATTGATCAGAGTGTGATCGGACTGCTTGGTTTGATCATTGATCAGAGTGTGATCGGACTGCTTGGTTTGATCCTTGATCAGAGTGTGATCAGACTGCTTGGTTTGATCATTGATCAGAGTGTGATCAGACTGCTTGGTTTGATCATTGATCAGAGTGTGATCGGACTGCTTGGTTTGATCCTCATATACATATATAGATATTTTCTTATAATGAGCTACCACTGCTACTACAGTAGTAGTAGTACTAACAATAGTATTTTAAATTCTATTGTGAAACCCCAAACCCGCATGCATTGAGCTTGTTGGATCAACCCTCTGGCCCGTGGAAGCGATCTCAGAAGTAAAAAATAGTGTAGAACAATAGCCACTGGCTTGAACTGGCGGCCCTGTGGCCTAATGGATAAGGCGTCTGACTTCGAATCAGAAGATTGCAGGTTCGAGTCCTGCCAGGGTCGTTTGGATCGCCAATATTTTTTTTAAATCCGTCTTTGTTTCTTTGTCTATAAAGTAAAACAAAAGTAGCGATTAGTTAGTGTAAAGCTTTTCTATGCAGGAGCTGCTTGCATGTCCTGTACATTTGTACACATACGGCTCGTATTGCTCGCGAAGCCTCTCCCCGGCCATGGGGCCTTTTAAAACTTCACAATAGCAATCCGGCCTGCTCAGGGTTTGTCTCTTCTCATCTCCATTCTCTCATCTCTCCCCTCTACTCTATCCTCTCTCCTTTCTTATATTTTCTAGCAAACATTTCGTCATCTCCTCTCTCTTCTCTGCTCAGATCTTCTCTTCAATCTATCTCAATCTGCTGTTTGTTCTTCTCCCTTACATTCCCTCTCCTTTCCTCTCACATCTGCCCCGCGGCCATGAGCTGGACTATCTATTGGATTAATAAAAAACCGAATGTACAAAACATGGAAACTCAAAAACATTGTTTCTTGGAAATTTTCTGAAAATATCAGCTACCGTGTGTCTGATAAGTTAAGTGTAAGAAACTATTTTTAAATGCCATTATCGCAGCATTGTGACAACTGATGCTGCAATTTTTTCAAAGCTTTTTTGTGCATTTTAATAACATTTTTCCTAGAATAAAGCTAAAAACCGATACCTTATACACGTAATACGCTACTATCAGCAGCTAAGAAGCCGTTAAATTCGACAAGCAACATCTGCTCTCAACCCAGAGCCAGCCATGCAGCTTTAGAACCGCACTGCGTGCAGCCCCCGACTCTCTACATGTAGATCAAGCAACAATCAACCAATCGATTGAGCAAGCAGCCCCAGGTCCAAGACTGAGTCAGTCAGAGTCGTGTCTAAACTGCAACTATACTCTACTGACCCTTAGACTAAGGCTTCGTTCTGCGATCAACTGCTCAAAACTAAATTGATTCTCAATCGATAGTCTAGAAGGATCGCTGCCTACTTGAACTGGCGGCCCTGTGGCCTAATGGATAAGGCGTCTGACTTCGAATCAGAAGATTGCAGGTTCGAGTCCTGCCAGGGTCGAAGTTCGTTTCGATCGCCAATTATCTTTTTGTTGAAATTTTCTTTACTAATCGCGCACTGGCACAAATAGTAACTGCCGCAACTTTATGAAAATTGTTGATAACATGAAGCACAAAAATTAGTATGCCTCAAAAACTAATTTGGTCGAATGCTTTATTTGTAAATTTAAATAGTAATTATTCAGCTCAAACAACATTAACTACCCGGGAATAAATAATGCCAAAATAACTTTAAGAACGAAAACAAATTACTACTAATAGTAGTGCAATGCGAGCTAATAAATAAGAAAATAAAAAATTCTCACGAATTAGCTACGATCAAAAAGGTTTTAGAAAGTCTAAATATCTTAGACAGACAAATGACAAAATATGTTAAATGGAGTCGCGGACAAAATTAAAAGAAAACATATTCCGCATAAATTTATTGTTGGCTGCCTTTGATTTTGCCGCCGCCGTCGCCGTTGCAGTGAACCCTGGCCGTGTGCCGCAGCCACAGACCCAGATGCTCGATTGGATCTGCTGGTCGACGCTCGGCTAATTCAGCCAGACCCTGACTCAAAACTGCTCCTGCAATTTTTGGGTCACCGAGTTAATTGTTTAGAAAAATTTATGTACCAGTAGTCTCCGCTAATTGGCTTGGCGAAAGCCGGTCCTCCCTGCCACTATTTCAGCCAGAATCCGATTGGCTGCGAGCTCTTTTACGATTATATCCGACTGCATGAGTCACGGCTAGGGAAGCTATTTTTAGAATCTAGTGTACATTCTTCGATGTACATTTCCAGATATCCACTCCCTGCCATAATCTCAGCCAGAATCCGATTGGCTGCGAGGTCTTTTACGATTATTTCTGACCCGCATGAGTCACGGATGGGGAGAGCTATTTTTAGAATCTAGTGTACATTCTTCGATGTACATTTCCAAATATCCACTCCCTGCCATAATCTCAGACAGAATCCAATTGGCTGCGAGCTCTTTTACGATTATTTGAATGCATGAGTCATGGCTGGGGAGAGCTGTTTTTAGAATCGAGTGTACATTCATCGATGTACATTTCCACATGTGTGTCCCTTTGCACATTTTAAATGTGCGTTTTAATACGCTAATGTTATTAAGTATAAAGTTAATGAACTGAAATGCCTTTGAAAACAATATCTCATTGTCATTCTAGAGTGCAGAAAATACAAGAACCACTAGCAGTATATCAGGACGCTACCCACTTGTAATTATATGTCTTTAGTGCAGCGCAAGGGAATACAATAGTACAAAGGAAATTATTTAATGTCTTGAACATTGATTTGACGCATTAAAATCAAGTTTTGGTGTAAAATTATGCGCATCGTTCCATTTAATAAGCAGGTCTACATGCAGACTGGCACTCTGTTGTATTTTTTTGTTATAAACATGTCTCAATCATGAAAGTCGGCTGAAGTATTCTACACATTCTGACACACCTAAATGTACATGTATTGACCAAAAATTGTGTCCATACATACTTCTGAAGAGTCAGGATCAACATTGAAAAATCGGCCTCCAAAAATTGGTATACTGCTGGTGGTCCTTGGGTGAATAGTGCCGGTAAATTTATTGGCTTTGATTGATCCGTGCAAACTAAGTGGCGTGGCCAGTGCTAATCTACTAAGCACTACAAGCTATTAGCGAATCAAGAGGACAGACAAGCAGCCATTGCCCATTCTTCTGACCATTGAGCAGGCGTTCATTCTCACAGGATGTACAGCTGGTCCTAATTTTCTCATCTTTCTGCACCTCGGAAATAGGCCATCACTAGTGGCCATCACTGGTACATGGCGAGGTGCACCAGAAATCTGCATACGACTTATTTATGCTTCTAGAATGAGCAGTTTTTCCTGTGAGTAGGTACTTCTCCATCTAAATTTGTGCCTAGCCACCTAAAGACACAGAGCACAAGAACATCCTGCCCCTGACTCTCACCCAATCTCTTCATCTGTCTGCCATAGTCACCGCGCGGCGTTCTAATCCGACGACAGCTGTTCGTCAGAGTTGTCGCGTCTTGTACGCAGAATTTCCACTCTGAACAGTCTTCTTCTGCAAGCGATTTCGGTGTGGTAAATTCCCTGTTTGACTGTTTTGCGCTAAATTTTCGAAGTATATTTCCTTCGATCAGCTGTAAGGTATTCCTTTTATGAGGTGACATGGCGGAATCCCGCATATGGATTTTGTCCGTCGCGACCTTATCAACATCCGCATCGACGCGGACGATGTGGATAGTCGCCTCCCCACTCTCAACATCAGGAGGGGCTTCTAGACTCGTTGCAAACCGGTTGCCATCCCACCTGTCTTTTCTGTGGCAAAGAAGAGGAGACCCAGAGGGTCACGTCACCTTCTGCCCTTACTTAAATAAGGCGCGGCACAAACACCTTGGCCATCCCCAGCGGATGGACGAGCTGACCACTCTCGACAACATCCGTGAACTTCGCGCCTTCGTCCGAGATACCGGCCGGATGAGAGTCGACGATGCCTCCTCTGCGAACCTGCCGACTACTGGCGCGGGCTGGCCGCGCCCTCAAGGTTAAAACTTGGTTTCTTTTACCTTGGGGATGCGATTAGAGGAGCCTCGCGGCCTAATCGCGACGCCTGTTATCCCCGTCAGTAGTGAGTAAGTACGTAAGTAAGTCATGGCAGAAGCTTATTTCTAGGTAATCAAGAGTCGACAACTTAGGCTTAACCGATGGCCTAACGAAAAGACAGTCAAAGACCGCTGTACGCTCTATGTGAGAGTGATCAACTCGCCACCACAATTTACCAAAGCGTATGGTAACAATTCTAGAGTTTTCTTTGTCCTTGTGTGCTTCTGTGCGTGTAAGGGAGCCTGCCCCTTTTGTTGACCGTAGAAAATAAAACGCATAGAAATAGAAATACTCCATTCATGTTGTCACCTTTTCGACCAGGACAATTCAGCGTTTCCTAAAATTGCCCAATGCTCACCGTATAGGCACTGTGAATTATCACCGCTTAGGTTATAAGTTAAATTAGTAGGTACAAAAAGAACCGCTGATCTGTCTGAACCCTCAAAACCATCGCCGAACTCTCCTTACCGTCGTCGCTGTACGGCAAATCAAAGGCCAACGAAGTTGACGCGCGCGAGTTATCCGGAGTCTCCATCACGAATGGCTCTAGTTTCTTTTCCAGGATGTGGAAATTTTCCTGGTTGAGCGTGTTCTGAAAGTCCACTGGCTGGCGCACTGTGCCACCCGAGGCGGGGTGCTGTCTCTCTGCCGACTTGTCCGACTTGGCCGTTCGAGCCGGCTCCGAGGCCACTCGTCGATCCTTAGCTGCTGTCGGCACTGCCACCTTCTGGTTGAGCTTAATGTCCGGCAGTCGGGGCACCTCCGACTGTTTTGCGTCTTCGTCGGTTGGTCTGCCTTCGCCAACAATGATAAGCGGCGTCTGACGCGCCGTGCCGCTGCCGCCTGTAGTGGCCGCGCTGGAACGTCGGCTGAACAGCGGCGAGCCCGGAGCCTCGGCCTGCGGCACCAACAGACGACTGGGACCGGCTGCTGCGGCGATAGCAGTCTGCGATTGTTCGTTTGGCGACTGTCTGGAGCTCGGCGTACGAAATGTTGATATCGTGCTGGACGACCGGCTACTTCCTGCGCTAGTCTTTCCCTGAGCCGGCTCGTGCTCTCTAGCGGCTTCCTCGGCGGCCTTTTTTTGCTGCAACGCACGCAGAAGCGGGTTCTGAGCAAGCTCGACAATACCCACTCGACGCCTACGCTCGTTCGATTGCTGCGTTTGATGTTGATCCCTCTGCATTTCGGCCGACGGCGGATGTTTGAGCTCCGAATTCGGCTGCGACGGCAGTGGAGACAGCGTCGTTCCAGCGCTAGTCGATACCCTTGGCGAGGTTTTAACACCTGCACTCTTCAGGTTCATCACCTCCTTGAAGTTCGCTTGGAAGTTTAACCTCTTGCTCTTTGGTAGAAACACGGACAGAGCCTTGAGAACTAGAGGCGGACTCTCGGATTTCCCCACAGCCGTGGCTGCATCTGCAGATGCAGCTTCTTCAGACGCGGGAGTCTGGATAAGGGGCGATATCTCTCGGTAGCTGACCTGCTCGGTGAATTTCACTTGCTTTTTGTCGATTGAGTAAACACGACCAACAAAGTTTGGTCCGCCGAGGACGATGCCTGTGCCGCGACCGCGTTTTCTATCATCGCCTTCGTCAAAATCGTCCTCAAACTCGCTGGAGGAGCCTTCAGAAACCAAAGTTCGCTCATCATCCTCTACCAATTTTTCGGCGGCGGAGACTGCATGGGCCGAATTATTCTCCTGTTGCTGCGGCACCAGCAGCTTCAGGTCGTCCACCAGATGAGGCTGCGGATCCGACGTGTAGCTCGCTGCGCTGTCACTCGGCAGTTCTGACTCCGACTCGTCGTCATAGATACTGTCATCGTCTTGCGTGTCAGCTGCAACATTGTGCGGCGTCAAGGTTTCCATTGACGGCGACGTGCTGTCGTCGTCCGCGCCCGTGTCCACCGGAATTTCTGCGTCGTCGTCCGCGGCCGCGTCATATCCCAAGGGATGAGACATGATGAAGTTCTCGACCTTCTGTATGGCGTTTGGTGTCGGTGATCGAGCTGCAAGTCGCAGCTCCTGCTTGGACTGGTTTTCGCGCGTTTGCTCGCGAGTTGCATCAAGGTCCTCTGTCACTTCGCTCTCCATCAGTTGGGGCGAGACTTTACTCTGATCTTGTAGTGCTGCTCCAGACTTCTGCTCTATACTTGTAGAAGTTTCTTTAATTTTCTGCTGAGCATCCGGAACTTTTTCTAACCTGTCTACACCGATATCGCCTAAGACGGCCTCCTGAGCAGGGACGGTCGAGTTGGTTGCAGTTGGTGTGCCTGGGGACTTCGAGTTTTTGCGTGAAATTCTCTGATCGGCGTCTTCTTGGGGCATCGGAGTGGCCGGTAGGGACGGGAGCGGCAAATTATTGACGCAGTCGTCCAACTCGCCTGTCTCCAGCTTCATTGCTTCATCCTCGTCGTCGGCACCGTCCAAAGACGGAGTGGTCACTCGCACGGACAAAACCGTTGAAGGCCGCGACTCAGGAGTGCCCGAATCCGCTCCAACCTCGTGCTGCCTGTCTCGGTCCTCGTCTAGGCGTCGCCTGAGCTCTACGTGGCCCTGACGCTCTCTAGCGTCCAAAAAGTACGTTGTCATGGCGCCTTTGCCTTTGATTTCTAATCGGCCTCGCTCTGACAGGCGATACGGCAGGTCGCGAAGGTGCCGATGAAAATTCTCGCTGACGTGAATCCGTCCCGGAGCTCCGTGGCTCATCATTCTGGAGGACACGTTGACGGTGTCGCCGAACAGGCAGTAACGCGGCATGCGCAGGCCAACGACGCCGGCCGCGATGCCGCCCGAGTGGCAGCCGATCTGCAGCTGCAGGCGGCCGCCGCCGTCCCTGTCTGCCGGATTGGCGATGCTGTGAGCCTCGGCGACCATGTCGAAGGCCATCTCGGCAATGTGCGCCGCGTGTAGCGGCGTTTTATTTGGCGCTCCGGAGACGATTAGGTAGCTGTCGCTGATGGTTTCCACCTGGGAAAGCAGAAAGAAAGAACCTGGGAAAGCTTGTTTGCCTTCGTCACTAGTCATCCTCTCCCACCACTTCGAAGTGTGCACAGACGTTTCTTCTGGGCTTTAAAAAAGATCTTTATTCCTCTACTTTTCACTAAATTTAATCTCTCGCAGTTAGTTTGCAAGGGTCGGCGAGAGTTGTAGGACACGCCTAAATTCAAAGTGCTTTAGATTCGAACCACAAACCTTGTACACGTGATGCTTGTCGAGAATCTGATCGAATCGCGAGTACATCAGATTGAGCAGCTGTACAATGGCTCGAACGTCAATCTCCATGCAGATGCTGTTGAAGTCGACTATTTTGCTGAACAGTATGCTCACCTGGTCGAAGGTCTGAATAGTTTTGTGATTTTGAGCAGAAATTTTACATGTAGGTCACATTTCGAAAACATTAAATGGAAACAAGAAAGATTAAATGCACCAGATTACCTTGAGCGTGTCTAACGGATTAACACCTCTACGAAGTGCTCTAGCAATTGACCTTGGCATGCACTGGTACAGCAGTTCGTTGGCTTTCTTCTTCTCCTCGTCCAGCCTTCGCATGCCGATCTCCATCTCTCTGCTGCGCTCCTGTTGCTGAATAATTTGTGTTCGAGAAGGGTCTTAGGGGGGTAGCTGAGTCACTAACTCACTCAGAGTCACTCACTCAGTGTAGCTGAGCCACTCACTCAGTGTAGCTGAGCCACTCACTCAGTGTAGCTGAGCCACTCACTCAGTGTAGCTGAGCCACTCACTCAGTGTAGCTGAGCTAGTCAATCACTCAGTGTAGCTGAGCCAGTCACTCAGTGTAGCTGAGCCTCTCATTTGATCCTCACCGACTGCAGCAGTTCCATCAGCTCCTCGGATTGCTGATTGCCCGCCATGACCATCTCGCGGCTCGAGTCGTGCAGACTCAGATCGTTCAGAAACAGACCCTTCTCTCTTAGTTGGTTGCTGTCACGGATCCTTTCGACGGTAACGTAAAAAGTATATGTACGTACAGTACGTTAGGGTAAAGTGCAGAAGATAATTTAAAAAATCCCCTTCATTGTTCACTCACATCGGCGTGGCAATATAGATGATCTTATTCCAGGAGGCCACGTGGATCATCTGACCCTTGAACCGGATCACCCCCGGGTCCGAGGTGCTGCTCTTCCTGCGCACGCTTAATCGAACAGTTCGATCTTTGCCGCTGGCACCTTCGTCCGGTTTTGTCAGCAAAGCGATCTCAAATACGTTGTGCCTGTGCTGGCAGATCTATGAGGGTTAGAAGTAGACCCCTCTTTCGATTCCGTTAGCAAGTACATTCATTTGCGCACAAAAATCGGCCTCAGTTTGTTGTCGAGCGATTTACAGCCATGAGGACCAACCCCCAGGGCACAGAGGGTGTACATGCCTAACGATTCGAGAGTCAGGGCCGCTTGTACACCCTGTGTGAGCGTGTGTTTGAGTGGCTGTGCCTGCCTACAGTATTGGCCCACTTGTATTGTGCTCAAGAGTCAGAATTGCCTCACCGCTGGTTGTGGGATGATGTCGCCGAAGGCGTTTCGCCAGGATGCCCCACAGTCCCTGATTATTATTATTAATAAACCCTCACGCCAGTATTTAGCGGCATCAAATTCTCGGTAACCAACCTCTTCCCAGGTGCACTCGATAAAAGGCCTGGTAATGAAGAGATTATCCTCAAAGTTGCTGCCCTCCATACTGGGCAGCAGGCACTGGAACCCCTTGCCAATGTCGCTGACTGTCATGTCCGGACTGAGCAGGAAGCAGAACGGGAAATTTTCCAGGAACTCTCGCTTCTCCACTCGGAAACTCTCCGGATTGCAAATCTGATAGACGCGCTGGTTGTAGACTCGGTTGTCGAACAGGAGACGGTAGCAGTACTGGGTGTAGATGCCCGCTCTGCTCTCGCTGACTACGCTGACCTGGGCGTCAACCTTTTCGGGTGGAATTGGAAGGAATCGAAGCAATTATACAGAAGTATTGACTTTTTTATTTGTCTAACCAAAACTTTATAAAAGAATGAACGTTCGTCCACAGCCAGCGCAGAGGAAATTCTGCCCGTCCACGAGGTGTACAATGTCCCTGACTTTCTAATCATCAGGTATGTACACTCTTACTATTTAATTTTAAGAAAATCTTGATCAACAGTTTCAGTGAGTGTACAATCCTCCTTTACCTGGTAAAGCACTTTTGCAACCGTCTGCAAGATACCCCTAGCGTAGTGATGAAACCCCGGTCGCTTAGTCTTATAGAGCAGCACAATGCCCAGAGCATTCTCCTTGGCTACTATAAAAGTCGGCGGCCGAATCTTGGGATAACTGAAGCGCAGGTACTCGTGCACATTGTCGATGCCGTGGCAGAAGTCGCGCAGGTGCCGGCCCATCACGCGCAGCATCTTATCGTAGCCGTATTTGGCTAGAAAGCCGACAAAGAATGAGCCATTGTCGAACAGTAGTTGATCAGCCGGCAGGTCTGTTTTATTCGCTAGTGCGTTGAACAAGTTCAATATGATGGTCTCGCTGTAGGCCTTCCTAGTCTCGAAGGCGTGATAGCGGCACTCCGCGGCCTCCCTAATCTCCTGCCAATAGTCCTCGCCGTAGTTGCTAACAACGAAGTTCTGAATTCCTTCCAGCAGTATGCCGTACATGTCTAGGCTTTAATCTGGCGATTAACTGGGTCGAGCATCGTTGTTGCTTTCCAATTAATATAAATAAGCAACAGAGAGGAGACCTTAGCAACCAACCTGACAACTTCTATAGGCTGTCATCTGGTCTGTCGAGCAAGTCTCGAATGAACAAATCAAGTCAACAAGCAGTTGCTTCGTAATTGGTTCTCTGTATGCCTTTCAATAGGTAACGAGTGAAGGACGCGCTTGATGGGGAGAAAAGAGCTTGGATTTGTCTAATTAGGATCACGAAAGAAGCTCAAGAGAGAGAAACAGAATTTCCTTGACATGCTTGGAAACTGACTGGGTAGTTGACAGTTCATCCGGTTCTCAGTGCACTCTGCACTCTATAGGGTCCCTAAGATGAGTTCGAAGCTACTGAGGACAAAAACTCGGATGAATAATCAGAAATTTCCGTCAGACAACAGCCAGTGCAGTACAAGCTATGCGCTATACTTGAAAGTGATATAAAGGAAGAAAAGATCTGAGGTGGCCGTTTCACGAACTTTCGCAGTATAGGGATCGAAAAATTTCAAACTAAATTGTCATTTGTTAAACTTTATGACAAAGAAGTTTCCCCTTGTAATTTTTAGCTGCATCCGAGTGCTATGGGGCATAATTATTAATAACATTTAATGACATGTATACAAAGATACAAGGAAGATTGCGGATATTAATTTTTTTTAGTGTGGGCTGACCATAATGTATATAGGACCGACCTTATTAATAATAAAAATTGATTACACAACGGCAGGTGGTGTAACGGCCAGCGAGTCTGAGTTGCCTCTCGCGCATCAGGTCAGAAGGCCGCGTAAGGCGGACCCAGCGTAGAGCACAGCATCGCAGAGTGCGCGGCGTCCAGCTACTTCTTCAGGGCATCCGTCAAGGTCCAGGTCTCAGCGTTGTTGAGGAGAGCAGTCTCGACGACTGCCCGAAACAGCTGAGCCCTGGTCCCGCCATCCAGAGCTTCCGATTGCTGCACCGAGTGCACCGAGCGTAAGGCGGCCCTGACCGGCCCGCGTCTCCTTTTTATGTCTCTGGCGATGTCCGGCACGAGTCCGCCGAGGTATACGAAATGCCGGCAGCGTAGAAGTTGGGTCTCATCCCTGGCAGCATCTCGATTCGTGATCTCAGCACGTAGGTCCAGTGGCATAGTGAATATTTCAGTCTTCTGCGCGTTCCGCGTGAGGCCGACCCTCGCTGCCGCTTTCGTCAAGCCATCCAGCAGCCGTTGGGCGCCTTCGACTGTTAAAGACAGCAAAGCAAGCTCGTCCGCGTCCCAGATAATGCTGGCACCCATTTTTCAGCTGGGTGAACTGAAGCAAGAGTTAAGTGTCTTGCTCAAGAACATAAATTGTTCCGATTGGGTCAAGAATCGAACCCCCGGACCTTTCAGTCATAAGTCTGACGCTCTAACCACTAGGCTACAATCCCCTTCAACCGCTGAACAGTAGTTTGCAGTTGAATGGCGGTCGTTGTCTGTCTGTCTCGGATGCAGAACTTGATACCGTTCGAAGATACCTAAAGTAAGTATAAGAACCAATTTATTTTGGTTGAACTAGTCAAACCTTATGATGACGAAGAGAAGAAGGATAGAGTAGAAGTCTAATTCTAAATCCTTCATCTACCTCTTGAAGTCTAGCAAACAGCGTCATCATTGAGGCAGTGAAATAGCCTAACATACTACTACTGATATATGCTAGAGCTGCACGCTAGTGTTCTAAAACAAGTCTTGCTCTTTTTTCGACTACATGTAGGCACTAGACACTATAACGTCGCGATTGAACGGAACTTAAATACAAGCGTAGTAATTTGTTCAGCCAGTCCGTTGAACACCTTGCCGTAGATCGCCAGCACCTGCAGCTGCCGGGCTGCGTATCAGGTAAAGTCGATATTGGGCGACACCACTGCCAGACGCTCGAACAGGTAGGCAATCAACACATTTGAAGAAGAACAGCACGAGGACGAAGAACAGCCTATCCAGAGACTCCGCAGCAGATGGGCAGCAAGTCGAAGACGCACCTATGTAGGGGTAAAATCATTCTTCTTTAGAGCGTCCTCCCACTCCTATGAGAAACCTATGTACAGGGTTTTTCTGGAGGCGTCCTTTTCCGGAACCTCCTTGAAGGCCCGGATTCCGCCCTGAGGTAGGTCAGGGTTCTTGCTGAGTGGATTAAAAGGCTCGGTAGCGCCTGCATGGCAGCGGCGGTCGGGCATGCTCCATGCACGACCATGGATGGGAGTGCAGTCGCGCAGGCGTCCCACGTGATGGACGCGAGTTTAAGCAGTGCGAGGTCGATCTGAGCCACGTCTTTGTAGGGGAGGATGATGTTTCCGTTTGCGTTGCGCACCGTCTCGACCTTGATGTCGAGGGCGTCATTGTCCCAGAGGAAGTCATCGATCCTTTTGATCGCTGCTTCCAGCTGGGCGGTGGTCAGCACGCACGCAGAATTTCGGCTCTGCTGCCACTTTGGCTTTGGCCTCGGCTTCTGCAATCAGGGCCTTGGTTTTTTCATCGCACCTGCGACGGGTGATGACCTGCTGGAAGCCGTCGTTTTTAGAGGCACCTGGACGAGGTGCGTGGGTTTCCGCGGGTTTTGCGGTGGGATCAACTATATGTTGGAGGGTTGGGGGATTGACGGACCTCCCGAGACGTGTCAGTAGGTTTTGTTTTATCCATGCAGATTAGGCTGGAATGGAGAAGCTAAAATGTGAAGGCGGGGCTCCAGCGGGCCCCCAGCCCACACTCTGCAAGATCATGAGACGGGAGGCCAGCTGCAGGTTTGGGACAAGGGCGCCAAGTCAGATTGACAGCCAGAGCCCAAGACCTCCCCGCAGGAGTGGCTTTCGAGAATCCGTGTGGTACCAGTGTTGCAACTATGGGCTCCTGCTATGCAAAAAACAGCAGGCTATTCGTTTCTATGCTTAGCCCAGACGGAAGAGTAAAGAGGGGAAAAGCCATTGCCCCCTCCGGACGCGCTTTATTGATTCAGCAAGTTGACTTGCTGATGGATACTCAAAATTTGCCATTGTTTGACTGAAACTAGCGATTAATCTAGCTATCGTCCATTAGTTGTGTACACACGATTCAGTTTACCCTGAACCAACAGACCTTCATTTGTTGATTTTTCTGCTTTTGACGTTTGGAGTGTTTTCCTCAGTCCTCCCTTGTAGCTACCTAAATTAGATTGCTTACAGCTAAAGATCAGCAAATGCATATTTTAAATGCACTAATTTATAACCAATCAAACTGTAAAATAATGGCACAAAAAAGTTACTGCGGGAATTTACAATTTTCGTCCTCCCATCTTGACATTTATTCCCACAGCTACCTTTTCCTTCTGTCCTATTGTCGCATCATTCTGTCATTCCATCGCGAGTGACTCAAGCCAGAGTGACTTAATGCCGAGTGACTCAATCCCGAGTGACTCAATCCCGAGTGACTCAACCCCGAGTGACTCAATCCCGAGTGACTCACTCCTGAGTGACTCCATCCCGAGTGACTCAATCCCGAGTGACTCAATCCCGAGTGACTCACTCCTCCATCCCGAGTGACTCAATCCCGAGTGAGTCAATGCCGAGTGACTCAATCCCGAGGGACTCAATCTCGAGTGTCTCTATCCCGAGTGACTCAATCCCGAGTAGATATATGTCCTTTTACTGTGTCCTATACCGTCAGCTGGTAAATTTAAATGAGCAAAGTCTTATCTAGCCCACTGAGAGAGTACCATTAAGTTACTACAATGAGAATGAAACAACGTCTTTTATGATTGACAGATTGATCGATGTCAGTAAATAAGCTGAGATATTCCGAGGTAGAAATCGTATATATTTCAGCTGTACTTCAGTCAGTCGCAAAGACAAACGACAAAACTTGTGGTTTGAATTGACAAAAACATCTCTAATATACCCATGTCAGACTATGCCTAATTAATCTCTGATCTGTGAAGATGATGATTCATTGAAATTTAGGGCAGTGACTCAAATGTTTGTCATTTTGATAACCCCAAGAAGGCCCTACTGAATTTGCCTTAGTGATATCGCTTCTGAGGTATTCTCAACTCCAAAGCCGTAGCAGACTTGCTCTGAACTTCCGTAGTCCGAGAGCAAGGTAGCCTTCGTCGCAGGTCGATGAGTCCGTTGAGCAACGCGCCCCAGATCGCCAGCATCTGCAGCTGCCGAGCCCGCATCAGGTAGGCGGTGTTGGGCGACACGAACGCCAGCCGGTCGGACAGAAAGGCGATCAACACGTTGAAGAAGAACAGCGAGAACAGCATGTGGGTTGTGAGGTACAGCAGGCCCATTCTGCCCAGAGACTCGGCAGAGAACGAACCCCCGACGATGGTTCTGTAGAAACCCAGCCAGATGTTTGCTATTGAATTTCCGCTGGCTCCGTAGAAGTTCGGCTCGCACGGTATGATGATGGAGTAGAGCCAGGCTGAGTTTATCGTGATGAAGCCAATGAGGAACAGAAAAGGAGCGAGCAGGTCCACCAGACACCACATTTGGAAGAACAGACTGCTCACTAGGCCAAGGTCGTTAAAAATTGAAACCATAGCAACCACCAGCAGCAGACCGAATGAACTATCCATCACGTTGACTGCGGTTGAGTTAATCAAGCTGTCTCTCTCGTGGCAGCTCGTCACTGTTGGTAAGGAGAGAGACATCGCCAGCACTGCCGGAGACGCCAGCACCCAAACCATCGGGAAGAACCATTTGATGTCAGAGGCGACAGTCTGCACGACTACTACTAACGTGCTTGAAGTTTTGAGCCGCGCTAGGTTTAGAATTCGGAATCGCGCAATGGTAATAACCGAAATTCGGGCGATTACCATTGCAATGACAAGGTAGGCAAAAATAAAGGACACCAGCTGCAGACCGGGAGGCTTGGTGATGCCGTTCAGAACTCGTAGATTGCTGCATGAGCTGTTGCAAACATCCGAGTTGATGTTCCTGTACAATGTTGGACCACTGATGAGGGCCAACAAAGACCAAAGGACGGAGGATACGCTGGCGTTAAAGAATAAAACCTTCCGATTTGTTGCGAGCAATTCAGCCGACCAGCGCGCGATGACGTCGGAGTCCCAGAAGCGCTTCAGCGAGTCGTCCAGCGGCTCCGCGTCCCGCGTCATGTCGGCCAGCATCGTCAGCGGACTCGTGTCTCGCCTGTCGCCCCTCGGGAAGCTGTACTCGCTGAGGTCCACACAGCGCAGTCTCACTGCTCCTGCATCAATCAGGCTGCTGCAGTACCTGCTGCTGCAGTGCAGAATCCAGTGAGCCACTGAGAACTGCCGCCTGTTCACTGCCAGCTCCAGCGCATTCAGTCCCAGCGCTTCCTTGTCCAGCAGCTGGCACAGCTGCTCAGAGACCTGCTCACCGCTGCTGTGCAACTGCTGCAGAAAGCTCACAGCCTGCTGTTGGAGAGACTCACAATTCACAATCCACAGCTTGACGATGAGGCAGTGGACTGGGCAGCAGTCAGCATCCTTCATCACTTGCTGGCTTGTCGTCTCGAGCAGGTAGCGGAAGCAGTCGGGAGCCAGGCTGCAGCAGCTCAGCTCGATGAGAGACGTGTGCTGCGACAGGAGCTGGGCGAATGCGGCTCCGTCAGCGGAGCACGGTATGAAGTCGTGGGCGGCGTGAGGGAAGCTGAGCCGGTCAGATGCAGAGTCCCTGCTGCTCAGCAGCCTCTTCAGCGATGCCAAATCGTCCGCGTCAAATATGGCTAACAGTTTTTGAGCTTCTTCTGCCGTCATATTTCGTCAATAAGCTTATAAATTTATTGCAAATCTCTAACAAAGGTATACAGATATAGCTCTACCTTGGCCTGTGCAGTAGTTTTTATATTTGGAATGTATTTCCAAATTTTACCTAGCGAGCCTCGTCTCCATTGGTTATCCGCTTGCTCTTGGATTGGCAAGTTGAATATATTGAGCTTAGAACTTCACTGGGTATTATTTTAACTTCTGCAATTACCCGCAAACTTACACAAACCGACAGACCTATAGATAAGACAAAGCCCACAAAAAGTGAAAAATTGTCAGAAGCTTCCAGTGAAAGGGGAGATAAGCTTATGCAGCGGAATCGGACGTGAAGTGAGGATCCGGAACAAACCGACTACCTGTGCTTACCTACTACCTACTACTGGCGGGGGGCTACTGGTCGGAAATGCACTGTCGAAGTTGAAGCAGTTTGACAGCTAGTGAATTATCGTTTTCGCTCAGTGGATGCTATTTGCAAGCCTGTTGGTCGTCTCATATAAGCCTACGGTTTGTTTTCTACACTATCTTAGTTTACATCCTCGCGGTTTCCGGCGGTGATAAATTGCCGCGTTGATCGAAAACTCGCTCCTTGCCGGTCTTGAAGGCCCACGCTGGCCTTCTGCACGCGACCTGGCCCAGAGGCGCGCCCTGTGACGCTGACGAGACCCTGATAGCGTGTTGTTGTTGTTGTTGCTGTTGCTTGTTGTTGTTGTTGCTGTTGTTGTTGTTGTTGTTGTTTTTGTTGTTGTTGCTGTTGTTGCCCCTAAATGCTTGCTGGATTGAGAGCTTTAAATTATTTCTAGTTTCTCTCTCATCTACTTCAACAAATTAAATAAAATTAAAACCAGCAAATTCTTGAAATTCTTGTCATTCTTCTGTTTGTTATAAAAGTTCACAAAAAACTTTTTGTCACGTTTTGGTATCATTTTATCACAAAAATAATGGCGTATAAGATTTTAGGAAGGTTGCAATGGCTGCAGGTGTGGCGATGCTGCGAGTTAAGTTGAGTTGAAAAATCATATTTAATACGAGCGTAATATTTCAAAATTTTGAAAAATGTTGAAAATTGTGATTTGATATAATCTTTATTTTGCTGAACCTCTAGGTACTAACAGGTAATCAGATGCTGTCACAGGAACTGAAATCCTGTCTAACAGGTACCTCAGATCCTGTCCAACAGGTACCTCAGATTCTGTCTAACAGGTATCTCAGATCCTGTCTAACAGGTACCTCAGATCCTGTCTAACAGGTACCTCAGATCCTGTCTAAAATGTATCTCAGATCCTGTCTAACAGGTACCTCAGATCCTGTCTAAAATGTATCTCAGATCCTGTCTAAAATGTATCTCAGATCCTGTCTAAAATGTATCTCAGATCCTGTCTAACAGGTACCTCAGATCCTGTTTAACAGGTACCTCAGATCCTGTCTAACAGGTACCTCAGATCCTGTTTAACAGGTACCTCAGATCCTGTCTAACAGGTACCTCAGATCCTGTTTAACAGGTACCTCAGATCCTGTCTAACAGGTACCTCAGATCCTGTCTAACAGGTACCTCAGATCCTGTCTAACAGGTACCTCAGATCCTGTCTAACAGGTATCTCAGATCCTGTCTAACAGGTACCTCAGATCCTGTCTAACAGGTACCTCAGATCCTGTCTAACAGGTACCTACTCTATATCTTGTCTGATAGGTTTCCATTCATTCAAAGTTTTTTTTTCAAAACTTTTCAACATACTACTATGAGTAAAAGTAAAAAAACGTAATATTGAATGTAAAATTGACATATTCAATGGAAGAGATTCAGACACAAATTGGCAATTAAATACGAAATACAAAAACGTGATCAAGTTTAAATAGTTCCTGGAAAAAGTACGCCAAATGTAAAAAATTAAAGTTTATGTTCTGTACAGAAATGTCTGAATAAAGTACAAGTCTAACTAATAAAATATTGTGTAAATTAATGAAAGCAAATTTCATTCTGCGCAACTATTTAGTAGATCAGAAGTTTTAGAGTGCACAAAGTCTCCATACGAGTCTCACAAAGCTAGCAACTGGTGAAGTTCCCTTGTCGCTCAGGCATTTACCTGCGATAAATTATTTTTTTAATTAGATGGAGTGGTTATTAAAGACGTTTAAAACGATAAAAAACTAAGTATATTGTGTCTATGGGGATTAATGATATGTCTATGGGGGATTAATGATATGTCTATGGGGGATTAATGATATGTCTATGGGGGATTAATGATATGTCTATGGGGGATTAATGATATGTCTATGGGGGATTAATGATATGTCTATGGGGGATTAATGATATGTCTATGGGGGATTAATGATATGTCTATGGAGGATTAATTATATGTCTGTTGGGATTAATGACGTGTCTATGGGAATTTATGACGTGTCTATGGGAATTTATGATGTGTCTATGGGAGTTTATGATGTGTCTATAGGAATTTATGATGTGTCTATGGGAATTTATGATGTGTCTATAGGAATTTATGATGTGTCTATAGGAATTTATGATGCGTCTACAGAAATTATTTGGATGACTCAAACAAGGCCGCCAACCTCCGGTGCAGCATCCACCTCGGTCGCGCCTTCATCCTCAGCCTCCGGTGGGTTCAGCAGCAGCTGCTGTTTATCATCGGCTCGCCTGCTGCCGCCGCCGCCGCTGCCGCCGCCGCCGCCGCCGCCGCCGCCGCCGCTCCTGGTCGGTGCCGGCGTCGTTGTCGAATTTGACAAAGATTCGACGTCCTCGCAACGACCTGCCGCCGACACGGCCGAGTAGTGGAAGGCCGCCAGTTGCCGCCGTCGTTCTCTCAGCTTCGCCGCCAGCACCAGAGCCAGCACGGCGCAGACGAGGCCGCCCAGAATGGCGCTGACGGGCAGCAGGACGGCGACTAGGCGACGCCGGTTGTTGGCCTCGGCTTCCGCGTCCGCTTTGGCCAATTGAGCGGCCAATTTAGCGGCCGCTTCTGAGCTCGCGGCCAATTTGGTCGCCTCGGCGGCGTCGGCGCGTTCGCGCTGGCGTTTGAGAAGCTCGCTGCACCGCTTGCCCTGGGTAGGTAAGTATATTGATAGAAAGATCGATAGGTAGGTAGATAGGTAGATAAGTAGGTATAGTTAGGTAGGTAGTACGGCAGGTAGGTAGTACGAGGTAGGTAGGTAGGTAGGTAGATAGGTAGGTAGATAGGTAGATAGGTAGGTAGGTAGATATGTAGATAGGTAGACAGGTAGGTAGGTAGATAGGTAGGTAGGAAGATAAGTAGGTAGATAAGTTGGTAGATAGATATGTAAATGGGTAGGTAGATAGGTAAAAAGGTAGGCTGGTAGGCTGATTGGTTATCATGTATCTGTTTTAATTAGCAACCTACTTACCCGACTATCTATAATTCTATTGATTCCTACCAATCTACTTAGCTACCCTACTGCTCTCACCTGCAGAGCAGTCTGCTCAGTCCTATTGGGAGCGAACCCGCCCGAGCACAGGTTGCCGGGCAGCTTCCTGTAGCCGTCGGTAAGAACCCGCTGCACGCTGTCCTCGTCCGTGCAGACGTCCAGCTCCGGCACTCCGGGATCTCTGACGCAATCGCGTCCGCTGAATTCCCTTTTATAGCCAAACTCGCAGCCGAAGTCGGCTTTAGTGCAGTTGCAAGGCTCCACAGTCTGGCTGGGAGTGTAGCTGTAGTTATTAGCGCACAGGCTGTCCGGCTTCAGTCTCATGATGGTCTGCTTGGCTCCGAATACGCAGCCTCTTTCACTGCTGCCGCTGCTGCTGTTGCTGCTCTCGGAGTAGCTCAACGCCCCGTTGGCTAGCCAAGGCTCATAGTCTGAGGCTGAGCACTCCCTGGTCAGGATGGCGGCAAAGTCCAGTACGAAAACTCGCCAGTGCTGCGACAGACTCGAAAACCCCCAGATGGCCACCGAAGTCGCTCTGCTGCCCGGCTCGCTGACGAATCCCGTGAAGCTGGAAGGCAGGAAACTTTGGCTCTCTGTTGCTCGAAAAAGACTTAGACCTAGCAATTATTGAACGAAAGCTATAACATGTTAGACAGATTCTAGATACGTTAGATATCCGCAAACAGGTTCCAAAACACTGGTCGGCAAACTCCGGCCCGCGAAGCCCGCGAAGTTGGTTTGTGTCTCTTCTCATCTCTCTTCTAATTTCTCTCCTCTCTCTCCTCTTCTCTCTTTTCTCTCCTCTCCTCTCATCTCGTCTTCTCTCTCTTCTCTATTCCCTCTTCCTCTCTCATATCATGTCACCTGTTCTAAAGCATGCTAAATCATGTTTTGACAAACCCAGAATCATATTCATAAACTGAAACAATCTCTCTAACCGGTATTCCTCTGAGGTGAATTTGTAGCTGTGCCAGCACCGTCCAGCATCCGTGCTAAACTTCATCACTTGAGGCCCGCTATTGCCGTGAGCCACCGCAGCAATGAAGCCGCCATTGTTGCCAAGCTGTACGAAATGTGGCCCCTCCAACACTTTCGACCAGGTGTGGCCGCCATTGTTGCTAAGGTAGACGTTGCTAGGCGAGCTAGTTTGCACGGATGCTCCTGTGTTGCCGTGGGCAATCAACAGGCCGGGAGCGGTTGCCAAGGAGACCGGCATCTGGGCTGGGTGACCCCGGGCAATGCTGTAGGCCGAGACCAGCTGCAAGATAGTTTTTTTGGAAATAAATTTCGTGCTTAAGTGATTTAGTACTTTGAAAACCTCAGGTAAAGTTGGCCCATTTTCCAATAAAAGGCACACCAGCTTCTTCTAAATAAGCAATCACCCTCATCTAGCTACCCTAGTCTTAAAGCAGACATTCGTCTCTAGAAACGAACGGCCATTTAAAATTAGCACCTCCAATACAGTAACAATATTCTACATGAAAATTCTGCACTGACCTGCAGCTGACACGAGCCGCTGCCCGCTCCCTCGCCAAGCAGACACTCTCCAGACGGCGCCTGCAACTTCATCCAATCGGCTCCGCGATTATGCGAGATCCTCGTGACCAGAGACAGGTCCGGGTCCATCACGGTTGTCAGGTAAGTGCCCGGCATAGATTCAACCGATAGAAATCGCCAATTGCATCGCCTGGCGGATAAAATTGTCGTTCAAGCGATTTAGAGAACAACCGACCGGTTGCATCGGAGGTGTACAAAGTTCCATAGCCGTTGAGCCGTCCTGAGTCCACGTACACGAAAGCCAGGCCGTTAGCCACGTCCATGAGACTGGCAAAGCTATCAGGCGAAATGCTTGGCAAGCTAGTCCGGTGGAAGCTGGCTCCATAGTCTGTAGACACTGCCAATCGACGCGAAAGTCCGTACGTATCGGCCAACGATAAGAACAGAAAATTTTCCCGTCCAACGTAAGAAAAGATATTGTCTGCCAGAGGCCGCCAAATATCCCCAAAGTTGATTGTTTTTAATAGAGACCGAGACGGTTTCGGTATCCGTGCGGCTGGGCCGGAGTTGCGGACAACGGACCCCAGAGACACTGCTTTGTTGCTGGAGATGCTCTGATCGACTACTGCGTAGATTGAGTTGGCCTGGTCTGTAGCTGAGCCCCAGCTAGCCTGAAATTGGTTAGGATTTTCAGTTTGGTCTTTGATTTGAGAGTCTCTCTGACAGTGGAATGTCTGTGACAGGAACGTTCTTGATCGGAACTGACAGTGGAGTGTCTGTGACAGGAACGTTCTTGATCGGAACTGACAGTGGAGTGTCTGTGACAGGAACGTTCTTGATCGGAACTGACAGTGGAGTGTCTGTGACAGGAACGTTCTTGATCGGAACTGACAGTGGAATGTCTGTGACAGGAACGTTCTTGATCGGAACTGACAGTGGAGTGTCTGTGACAGGAACGTTCTTGGTCGGAACTGACAGTGGAGTGTCTGTGACAGGAACGTTCTTGATCGGAACTGACAGTGGAGTGTCTGTGACAGGAACATTCTTGATCGGAACTGACAGTGGAATGTCTGTGACAGGAACATTCTTGATCGGAACTGACAATGGAATGTCTGTGACAGGAACGTTCTTGGTCGGAACTGACAGTGGAATGTCTGTGACAGGAACTTTCTTGATTGGAAAGTCTCTCTGACAGTGGATCGTGTCTGTGACAGGAACGTTCTCGATCGGAAAGTCTCTCTGACAGTGGATCGTGTCTGTGACAGGAACGTTCTCGATCGGAAAGTCTCTCTGACAGTGGATCGTGTCTGTGACAGGAACGTTCTTGGTTGGAAAGTCTCTCTGACAGTGGATCGTGTCTGTGACAGGAACTTTCTTGATTGGAAAGTCTCTCTGACAGTGGAGTGTCTGTGACAGGAACGTTCTTGTTGGAAAGTCTCTCTCACAGTGGGGTGTCTGACTGTGACAGGAACGTTCTCTATCGGAAAGTCTCTATGACAGAAGTCTCTGTGAAAGAAGTCTCCTCTCCCAGGAATAAATAAGTGCTCCGTTTTCCCACTTAACTTCAAAGCAGTTTTTCATTTCTTACTTTGACCACTTGATCCTTCAACCGGGTCCAACTTAGTCCACCATCTCGAGTCAAAAACAGAGTGGAGCCACTATGTGCCAGCGCCAAGTCCTTTTGAGTCTGGTGAAACATGAAAGCTTGAGTGAGAGCGAATGGTAGAACAGTTGTCTGCCAAGTTGCTCCATTATCGAAGGACATGTG
Source organism: Macrostomum lignano (assembly GCA_002269645.1). Taxonomy (NCBI): domain Eukaryota; kingdom Metazoa; phylum Platyhelminthes; family Macrostomidae; genus Macrostomum; species Macrostomum lignano. The sequence goes on from NIVC01000725.1 coordinate 180,666, forward strand.
AAGGTTAGTAGTGGCATCCGTGCTGCCAGCGGAGGCGAGGTAAAGTTGGCTTGAGTTGCCGGGGTTTCGCTGAAGGCCATACTGTGTAAGCAGCTGCAACGGCTGGACCCCAGGGCTGACCTGAGCTGTGATGCGGCTGAATGAGCGACCATCGTCTGTGCTGCGGTACACGTCTGCCAGAGTTGACGTTGTAACATAGGATACTAAAGTAAGCGCTATTAGTGTCTGAAATTAGCAGATAAAGATATGATTGATTAGAATGTTTTATGAAAAATATTAGATAAGCCAATTGCCAGATACCTTGCTGTTTGGTCCTGCCCAGGTGATTTGCAGTTTAGGCTTGCTGTCATTGGCAAAGACGAACTTGGAATTTGGAAAATTGCAATAATATTTAAATTAGTATTAGTAAGCTTCAAGCAAATGAATTTCAATTTGTGTTAATCTGTATATATCCGAGAGAAGCAAAATCACAGAATACTAATTGTAATAATTTTCTAGACTTATTTAAAACACTTAAATACTTTCTAGCACTTTAATTTTTTCAAACAGTTGAAACTAAAGTTTGCATTTAAATCTTTAATATTCTTATAAAAATTATTAAATAAAGAATTAAAAAAGGCTGCTTTTAAAAGAATAAACACTAACATTATCAATGCTTATGTTGAACTTTTTGTTTGGCTTACTTTTAAAAGTTTTATTGCAATGTAATTTTAAGGCTCGTCTAGTTTCAGAGTTTTAGAACTCTCAGAATTTTTAGGAATGAAGCAACTAAAAAATAACTTATCCAATTCTAAATTTAGCTATGACTAGCTAATTTAAGTTTGAGATCAAACCTAAAAAGCGAATAAACTGTAATATTATGTAGAACAAATTACATAATTGTAGAATAAATATCAAATAAATACCTCAGACAGAAACTTTTTATTGGCTGTTGAGTCCGATAAAAGAACAGATATGTCAGATTGTTGTTTTTCGCAGGCGTTACTTTCTGTTGCAGCAATGAACGACAGTCCTAGCAAAATATGTATGAAAAGCGCACTGGCTAACGTCATATTTGTGCTGAGTCAAGGCTAGTTTTTCTTAATTATCAATATTTAACGAAATCAAAGCCGTGTAGTATCAATGTAAGTTACAAAAATATGTTCCAGATGGCTGTAACAAGCCCAAGGTTGCTAAGGACCACAATTGGACATTTTAAATATACATACTTCCAATTGGATATAAGTTCATAGTTTAATATACTTGTAATTCAAACAAAATATTTGATGCTTTAAACGTAAGTTTATGCATTATAATGAAATTCCTCCTGGATTCTGGTAGTCAAATTTGTTAACTTATATATAATTACAATTAAAATTCTTGCTTTCAATAGCAATCTGAAAAGTTTCTAGTTTAAAATTAATCTAAACCGTTGAAGAGTCAGAAAAGTTATTGTATCGTATGTATTTCATTCCATTCTAGTTGCATTTTATTCATTGCCTCTCGAAATACTGATCCATCGGACTACTATACAATATTATTTAATGTATATCACCCCAAAATTCGCTTAAAAACATCTTATGTTTTCGCCCCCAACCCTCGTTGTGCCCTCAGGGAATTAGCGGGTAGCTCTGACCTCTATATTTTTATATTGTTTTAAAAGGTTTCAACGCGGCTTCTCGGCACCGGGGGCCAAAAAAGAGAGCTGGAAGCGCTTATTAATTTCCCAGGGACCGCGAAAAACACTGAATATCTGAGTATAGATAGTACATGTATGCTGTGCATGCAAGTCTGCCCCTAAATCCGAGTTTGAATTTGGGACAGCAGACGGGCACGATGGAATGTGCGCCGCCTGCCAGAGACGGAAGGCGCCGCTTCCTTAAGTGTTGAGGCCGGACCAGCAGAGCCTAATAATTCCCATTCTAAGCCCTTCTAGCTTCCCTCAGCTAGTACTATCAGTAGTCTGCCACTCGATCAGGTTGACTCGCAATCTTAGCCGAGCAGAGAAGGTGTCTTGGGCAAGGAGCAACAAAGAGAGCCTAATAAGTTTATGCTCATTTCTACAATTGATAAACTTTTTTCTTCAATGAAAAGAAAATAAGTCAAAAGTTAATGAACAAGGAAGGATTGAATGGACAGACCAGTAGAGCATGCATATGTAAAGAAAAAACATTGCGGCTGACGATGCCAAGAGCTGATTGTTAAATACGAGAGCATACTGAGAAGTGGCTCTAGACTATTCTCAGCGAGAGAGAGAGAGAGAGAGAGAGAGAGAGAGAGAGAGAGAGAGGAGAGAGAGAGAGAGAGAGAGAGAGAGAGAGAAGTAGAGCGTATGGATTAAGACTGGTTGACTGCAGAGTCGATGAATGGTATACAGTATAGTCTGTTAAAGACTTCTTTGCACTTGATTGGCCAAAGAATACGAACGCGGCGCTGCACACAGCAGCTCAAATTATAAGCAGAGAACTGTCTCTCTCGTCTGAGGCTATCCTTATAGAGCTACTCAGGCTTGAGCCTTCTCTTACCCAGGTCTCTTCCTCTCCCATCTTCCTTCACCATAAGGCGTGTTCCTTCACTCCCCTGTATTCACCTCAATCCACTTGGCAAGAATTGTTATAGTTTGTGGACTGTCAGTGAATAAATTATTGTGCATGCGCGTGTTAAGCCGGTAACGTGCGGTGCTTTGCTGACAAAGTCAGCAAGAAGGAGACATCAGATTGGCTTTATAAGGACTCCAGAGCATCGTATCCTGTTACTGATTTCAGCATTTGGTTCGGTTTGTTCGAACTCACTTAATAGTAATAGATTAGCATTTTTTAATATCGACAGATACAGACAATCATGAAGCTATTTCTGACCTTCCTTTGGCTGATGGCATTTGGTGAGCTGATGCTTTATCGTATTTTTATCATTCTGTTGATTTAATATCCTGCGTGAAGGCGCGCAAAACAAGTGCCTTTCCTGTACGGTTGACAATATTTACTGTAGAAGTGATAGTAACTATAAGTGTCCTGCGAGAGTGACACCATGTGTTTCGTACAGGCATAACAGCACGATCCTAGTAAAGCTCCTAGTAACCTTTCTTAGAGCAGACAGGCTCTACGCGTATTCCCACGACTGCTGCACCTTGACCCACTTCGTTTCAGGTGTATCACCAAGTCAATCAGACACCATTGTCAGTCGCAACAATTTGCTTCGGCTCGGTTCGGCAGAGAAGCGCTCACCAAGCGTCTGCTGCAGAACTACGCCGAATGGGCATCGTTGGAAGGCCGGTCAGGAACAGCTCGGATGTGCTGACAGTGCGACTGGGCCTGGCGCTCATTCAGATACTGGATTTGGAGGAAAATCAACAGCGACTGAGGACTAATTGCTGGCTGAGAT
>NIVC01000725.1:186295-233795 GCA_002269645.1 Macrostomum lignano
GGGCCTAAGGAACGAGGTGTCGAGTCGATTCGAGTTAGTTTAGATGCCATATTACAGTGCATCATCAATAAGTCAATAAATGCCTACATAGCTATTGCAGATATCATGTTTGGCTATTTAACAGTGCCAGTGGAAATTTAAGATACCCACCCTGTTCAGGTGTCTTAATTTATACTCGTAGCTTGTAGTCAAGAACTTCTGGCCCAGGTGTGTCTATTAAAATGTTCATTAAAAATTGACCTAACGCAGGTATCAGACAACCAACTAGTTATAAGAAATTCTGCTTGGAAAAACCGCTGCAAAGCTCGCACCATCGCACTGTGTTTTTTTTTTTAGCAACCGGCAGTTAATCATGAAACGGTATAAATCTGCATCGAGTTTGTTTTTTTCTAATTGAATCCCATATTGCGGCGTTTTTTATTATCGGCATGTTGCATGTTTAATTTGCTTAGCTACAAAGAGTCTAAGTAGACATCATAGAAATTCCGGTTATTGCAAAAATTTAATGTTCTGCAATTCACCCAACTACTTGCCATCTCAGAAGATTTTTTGCACTTTAATCTTTACTAACGCAAGAGTGAGGGCAAGCTGCAAAATGAGCGTCTGCTGACTGACAAAACTTGGCACTAATGGTTGCAAAATATTTTAAACACACCTTGAAAAAAAATTTTTACTGGAGTTTGCTAGGGAGTACATGGCGAAGGTAGGTAGGTAGATGAGTAGAGGCGTGAGTTGGGTGAAAGGGTGAGATGGGCTGACAAGTGAGTTAAGCAGATTAAGACGGAATATCTGTAGATTTTCAAGTATCTCAGGTATTTTTATTGAACGCACTAAATATAGCTAATCTACCTACGTTATAAAACTTTCGAAAAACAATTGTAGTCGGAAAAAGACAGCCTCTGCCTGCGTCTTGAGCCCTCCACCTGGCACGTCGCTCAGGCATTCAGTGACTTTCTTCAAGAGTTCAACTGGGAGAAGGCGACCCTGATTGTGTCAGAGAACCTGCCCGGCCACGCTGAAATGATTCAGCACATGAAAGAGTCGGCGGAGTCTTCGCAGCGACTCACTGACTCGAGCGCTTTCAAGTGAGGAGTCGTAATCGTATTTTCATTTGCCTAGCTGCCACGTATTGGCGAGCCCATTACGACCCCAGCTTGAGCCATAGACTAATCTAGCCAATGACCATGGATAAGCTGCTTTTCTGCCAAAATATTCACCCTGTATCAATTCAGCAGCTGCCGAGCAGGCAGAGCTTAAGACAGAGAATTCAGGTCAACTGCCATCCAATGTGAAGTCGCTGACAGAAACTTGGCCCAAGCAGCGAACGCTACAACGCAGCGAACCTCTCTCTCTTCGTGTGTGTTAGTACTGTTCAGTTCATTCACTCCTAAATTGATTCTAATAAAAAGTTTTCTCCGGCAAACTAGGTCGCAGTTTTGGCAAAATAAACTACGGTTTTTAGAGATTAGATCGCAAAAAGATATAGCACCGGTATAGTACCGACTTTTGTTGACAAATGCTCCTCTTTATTACAGGTTTGAAATCACCAGGGTGCTGAAGTTTCCCGGAATCAATAAATTAAGCGAAGTTCGAACTTGCCCAGAAGACAGTCGCTGCATCTGGCGATACAAATCAATTTTGAGACAGCTATACAACACAGAGGAGCGAATTTTCATTTTATACGGCATGAGGTGAGACGTCCCCAAATTTTTCAATTAAAACCACATTCAGTAGTTCACATAGTGCCACTCGATGCTTCCATTCTCTCAGCTCTGATCTCATGCTGCTCTACAAAGCGGCCAAGGACACCGGGCTGCTGCACCTCTTTGGCAACGAATACGTCTGGCTAATTTCTCCGCCTGCCATCGTTAGTCCGTCGGAAAATATCAAGGACGGCTTCACCACTGGCTTGGAGAAGGAGCACCTGCCGGGCTTGTTCGGTATGGACTGATTAGCGCTAGACTCGCAAGTATCCAATAACTAGTAAATGCTTTCTAAACAATAATCTGATTTCACGACAGGCTTCTATTACACGCCCGACATCAGCAAGGCTGCAGAAGCGGCCGCTATGTGTGGTACGAGGCGATGCGCAAGTACAAGGGCCAGCTGCTCAATTCTAGCAGATTAGACGAGTCAACCGTCTTGGGGCGACTGCATCCCAATTTCACGTATAAGCATAGCGATTATCGCAGACAGTTCTGGGAGTATGGAAAGCACATAACAAAGTAAGTATCTAAATACCTGCTACTACTTCTTACTACAGCTTGTCTGTCTTCGGTTGATCTTTGCTTCATTTGATGTAAAATTCTTTGAGCGCTCTACGAAATACAGAAACACCAAACATTAATAGTCCATATTGAATGAAGTTTGTAAGAGTAAGTTGACAAATACGAGCAATTTCAGATTGGCCAAGACTGCAGGCCACTGCTATAGGTGCGACGATATCGAACGCAGAGAGTACATTGGATTCAACAGCAATGGTGTGATTAACACCACACAGTTTGTTCTGGTAAACAGCCAAATTAAGAAAAATCAAACTCGCTGGTTTCCGGTGGGCAGTTGGAGCATGAGCAGCCGGCACGAGTCGCCCAGTCGCACCAGCTTCAGAATCGACAGCGTCATCTGGCCGGGATATTCGAAGACGCCACCGATCGGCCGGCCGAAGAAGTATCTCATGCGAGTGGCCACTCTCGAGGAGGACCCGTTCATCACTTACAGACCGCTAGAGGCGGACGGCCGCTGCGGCGAGACGTCGCTGAAATGTCGCGTAGTAATGAGCAATGCTAGCGAGTTTCATTGGTCGAACGCTGACAATATCACTAAGCTGGACGGATCTGGCCGCTACCAATTCAACTGCTGCTCCGGCCTGTCTATTGACCTACTCAGAGAGCTGATGAAGGACCTGGACTTCGACGTGGATCTGTTTGAGGTGCCGGACAAAAAGTGGGGCGGCTGGACGGTAAGTAAACTTTAATAAAAGTGCCTTGAAATTCCAAACGTGCATAGCTTGAAAGATTAGGGATGCGGTTCTACTTACTAAATTTGCTCTAGATGTAAAATCTAATAAAATATCAAAGGAAACAATGGCCCATCTTGGAGAGAGCATCTTTGTACCTTATACTTCCTCGAAAAATACTACAGGAAAACAAAACTATTCCGTGAGATTTTAACACCAAAACAACCAAGAGCACTTTTAACCTTGCCCTTAGAAACATCTGAAACTTGTAGCTCTTAATATACGCATTTTCGATTAAACAAACTTCTGTACAGGCGCAGGGTTGGAATGGGCTGGTCCGCGTTCTGTTGGAGGGCAAGGCTGACATGGTGCTGACTGCACTGAAGATCACACCGAATAGGAGCGAGCAGATCGAGTTCAGCGTGCCCTACCAACGCACCGGCATCACCATCTTGGTAGCGCTGAGAGAGGGCGCGATCTCCACTAGGGCTTTTCTCAGTGAGTTTCAAAAACAGAACCAAACTGTGGAATGTTACAATGCTTCTGTCTCAATTCTTGAGACTGGAGCGTATACTGACTGTCAACCACTGTTGCAGAGCCGTACGACTATCCATCCTGGTGTTTAATCCTGGTGTTCTCCGTGCACGCGTGCGGAGCAGCTCTGTTTCTGTTTGAGTGGCTCAGCCCCCAGGGCCTCGACAGAGGCAACGTGCCGCCCAGAGGTGAGTGATGACTTCTTATTGGAGTTCAAGCGTCGAGCAGTACTGCCGATTAAAAGACTATATAAATAATTTCGCGCTGTCAATCAAAAATGAAGCTCTCCACAACAGAAACCAATTTCTAAGCTACAATACCAATGCCATCTCACCACATCTGCTTCTTAAGCACCGATATTCGACACACAACCTCTGATGCAACTACCTAATCATCAATACCACCATTTCTGCACAAATCCTACAATCATAGCAGTTTCGAAACCAATCCACGAAACACTCTGTCAGAGCACAAGTTCAGCCTGTTTCGTTCCCTATGGCTCATCTGGTCGATGCTTTTCGGCGCCGCGGTGAACGCCGACAATCCCCGCGGCGTAGCTAGCCGTTTCCTTGGCAACATCTGGGCTCTATTCGCCCTGGTATTCCTGGCTTCCTACACGGCCAACCTGGCGGCATTTATGATAGCTGAAGAGTCATACTACGACCTGTCTGGCATCAATGACTGGCGTCTCATGGAGCCTGGCATGCACAGACCGCCATTCCGATTCGCCACTGTGCCGTCCGGAGCCACCGAGGAGAATGTGAAGATGAACTTTCCGCAAATGGCCGAATACATGCGAAACTACAGCAAGAGCAACTTGGACGAGGGTATAAAGGCGCTGAAGAACCAGTGAGTGATTTATTTTTGTTTGTTTGGTATCCACGTATATGGTAGTTAAAGGATCCGCAAACTTCTTTATCTAAAGGGCCAGATAAAAACCGAGCTCATGGTTGCAAAGGAGAGAGGAAAGGAAAGGGAATAGAGGAGATAGAAAAAGAGGAGACGAGAAATGAGAGATGAAAGGAGAGGGGAGAGGGAAGAGGAGAGAGGAGAGAGATGAGAAGAGCCATAAACCCTGAGCCGATCGCTATTGTTAAGTTTTAAGGCCCGATGGATAGAGCTGGATAGAGATGATTCGCATGGGTTGGATGTGGCCCGCGACGAGGGAGTTTGCGGACCCCTGTCAGGTATTTTTAATGAAAGCCAGAGTTGTTGTTATGGGACGGTTTCGGCTTGTGAAGGGTGAGTTGGTGCAACAAGGAGCCCAAACTCGAGGTGAACTCCAGTTCGTGGGACAGAAATGAGAGCGGGCATCCCCAAAATTGAGTGGAATGCAATTAGTTCAGCAGTATTGGCCGTTATGAAGCGGAGAGGCGCTCCAACGTGCTCTGTGACAGTAGGATGCAACAGTATCCTAAGCTCGTAATTGGATGAAAGTTCGATTTCCCAGGATCAGCTGCCGTCGAGCCGCCGCGCTGTATGCATGCATAACTGTCATTCGTATTTCGTAAATGCAGGAACTACGAGTAGTTCTGGCTACTATATTATTATGCATAAAAATTGGAAAAGTCCCTGAGCATAGCCAGCTATAGCTATGAGCCCATGCATGCTTCAAAGTCCCACACATTTGAGAGGATTTCTGCTTTCATAGGGGCCGAATAAAATCCTCATCTGGTATCCCATCCCATTTTATCCCTCTTTGATTGCAAAGCTTTTCGGGTGTTTATTTTGACGTATCTATTTCGGATTGTGAAGCTCTCGGACACAGATGTGACCGTGTTTCTACGTGTGGGCCTTGCCCCCCGCAACTCGTAAAAGTTCAATTAAATGCATCTCTAAATTTTAACGCAGGTCTAGGTTGAATTCAGGTCCCAGTAAACAACTATCTATGCATCTGCATGGATTTTTTGCTGGCAAATATGATAAAACCGCTTAAAAATGAAATCAAACATTTGCAGCGAAATTGACGCCTTCATCTACGACGCAACTGTACTGCAGTACCGGGTCGGGAAAGACAAAGACTGCAAGCTGAAAACTGTTGGTAACTGGTACTCAATGACTGGCTACGGAGTTGGATTTCCCAAAGGCTCTGAGTGGAAGCCCGACATCGATAGTCAGATTCTTATCTACAGAAAGAACGGTGCGTTCTTTGCTGCCTAAGCAGAGGTCGGGTAGACTCGCAGATAAAACCAACTTATGTTGAGAGGTGGCAAAGTAAGCTCGGTGGTAACACGTTTTACTCTCTATAAAAGCATCAGAGTACCAAAGTTGGCTTTGGTCTTGTCGCGAAAGAGAAATGAAGGCAGAACCATGGCACAATGTTGTGCATGCGTTCCTCCTTACTGGTTGCGGGTCGACTGATCTATAGTAAGGCTAGTAGTTGTCAAAAAATTCACCCGTCGAGCTAACTATAAAATAAAAACAAAAACTAAATTTTTTAGGCCTGCTGGAGCGCTGGAGCAAATACTGGTTCACGGGCGCCTGTCAGCAGAGCGGCCGTCTGCGAAACTCCAACCAGACGTTGGGCGTGAAAAACTTCATCAGCGCGTTCATCCTGTTGATCGGCGGGATGCTTCTGTGTTGCCTGCTGCTATTGCTGGAGCACTGGTTCTACCGCTACATGCGGCCTAGACTAAAGGATTTCGACAAGTACGGCTGCTGCGGCTAGTGTCTATAGTGAGTAAAAAATGACCTATTCTGGTCCTTTGTTCCTACCCTTCAACTTTCACTAGTCTTTGTTTAATTTACATGTAAGATTTTTAGACTATCGCAACTTGTGGTGCAACTAGCCCGCAAACTATTTGGATGTTTGCTGATACAATATTTTCCTTCGTATTCAAAGCGCATGTCTGCTTTTACTCATTGCTCCCGCGCAGACAGGCTAGAAAGGTCCGGAGAGAGACAAAATTCACAAATTTTAACACGTAATTATTCCCAAGCCGGAAGAATTCGCGGCAACAGTCGACTTGGCAATATCTGGGTCCGAAAAAGGATGAGAGCCGGCTGCAGTTTCACTGGCTTTTCCCTGAGCTGCAGCGGATGGAGGCCCGGTCGCTGGGGAATATGCGCTTCCAGGTTGGCAGTCTCATTAGCATAACCAGCAGTTCCGCATCCCACCGTGTCACTACTTGCACTCTCGCCCTCCCCGCCACTGTCCCGCCCAGTCACTCCGCCCGAGCCTTTCCTTTCGGGCATAAGAGGCGGGGCGACCATGCAGCAGGAGGCGAGCTCAGGGCGGGAGCGACGCTAGAGGGCTCATAAATTTAATGCTGCCTGCTTTTGAGGTCAGCTGGATAATTGGGAAGAGAAAAAGACCGACTGGCAGGCAGTTCGAGGGGCGGGGGTGAGCAGCATTCCCGTGATGCAAGCTACATCTCATGGGAGGGAGTGGCAGTGTGTTTGCCTGAACATCCCGAATGAAGTCGCAGTTCCGGAGACAGGCGCAGCTGCAGCCCAGGCTTTAAAATAGGCCCTGTTCTCCCTTTCCCATGCGCCATGTCCATCAAGAGGCCTCGAAAGCCAAGACAAACCAGTTTCACCGCCTGCTCAGGTGGCGCAGATGGCCCAAGCCATATCGAGTTTATTGTCGAAATAATTCAAACAAATTTCATTTGAGGGCACATGGCACTATATAAGCACACCTTTGACTTTGGATTTTAATGCGGAATTTATTCGCTGGGTGCCAGTTTTATAAAGCGGTGTGAAAAAAAACGGTAGTAAAATCAGATGAATATAGCGGTATGCTGATTATTTTTATTTTAATAATACCATTATATATTAATCAAGAATATATCAATAATTAATAATTATTAAGAGGTCGTAGCTCAGTGGTTAGAGCGTCGGACTCACGACGTGAAGGTCGGGGGTTCGATTCTCGATCCTACTGGAAAATTTGTGTCCTTGAGCAAGACGCTTAAATCTGCATTGTTCTATGGCCCACCCGAGTCTTAATGATTGTCCAAAAAACGCCATTATTTTAGGCTTCCAAAGCGAATTTAAACCATAGACAAAACTTGGTGAATAATCAGTTAACAGTTTATTTAACAAAAGTGACGATAGATACAGTAGGCAATTGAGAATGGCATAAATAGATATGAAAAATGCGTACAGGCACAACAAACAATGATATAATAACGCAAACTATGCGTAAATTTTGTATTTTGAAATAAATTTGATTAGGAGGGTGTCATTAAAGAGATTGGAAGATTGTGACTACTAGAATTGAAAGAGTGGGATTCCTAGTAGTAGGATATTTGGATTCCTAGCATTGGAAGATTAAGATTTTAAGAAATTAGAAGATTCAGATCGGGATTAAGCATTGACAAACATATCATTCAGAAGAAAAAGTGGTCTCAAAAGCAAACTTTGTCACTGTCCACATACGAAGTCCAATGTCGAAGCCTAACTTATTATAAATTAAAAGTACAATTAGAAAAGCTACAGTTGGCAAACATCGGCTGACGCACTGCTGTACTCACATCCAATTGTTGTTGCGCTACTGAAACGGCCACTGTGCTACCGGCTGGTGAAGTAACAAACGAAGTACCTGCTAAATTGTTGAATTGTGTAGTCAACGAACTATCCAGCGTGCTGTCACTTGCAGCTGGCAGACTTTTCACATCCGACACGTCACGTTGAAGACTAGTGCTGACAGCAGTCACGTCACGTTGAAAACTAGTGCTGACAGCAGTCGCGACCTTTTTCAATGCTCTATCCCTTTTGCGCGATAAGTAACGGCGCACAGTAGCTTCACTACGTTGTCCCGTAACGGCCATTATCTCGTCCATGCTGTGACCGCTGTCATATAGGTCCGAGATGCGCGTGACGCGAATGCAATGGTTCGTGTATCGCTGCGAAAGCGAACACACTTCACTGAGATGTCCCATGAATGAGCACAACCAGTTGACGCCACGCACTTGGCGACTAGAAAACCTCAAGACTCCATTAGAAGCATTAGCGAGTGGTCGTGGAAAGAAATTGTCGACTCCTTCTGGCAACAATGACTGGTAGTGAAGAATAAGATCTCTCTCAGCTCCATAGATGCGACTCTGCTTTGCAACGTTGCCCTTGCACTTTGTCGGATCCGAAGACTGGTTTTTAGTTGGCAAAGGCGGAAGCTTCAGGTAGCTGTGCCCATCCGCGTCTTTACAATCTAGTAGTGTCCCACGTTTTCGAATCGACTCCAAATGTTCCTGGCCTCTCTCTCCTAGAGTATAGAAAATTACAAAAAATTACCTCATCTTGAAGTTTTTCTGCGGTCGATCTGTCAAAATGCTGCCTGATTTTTCGAAGGTCTCCGTCCTCAATAGGTTGAAACTGTTGAACAACTCCACCCTCAGCGCTGAACTGACGAACTTTCACTCGAAGCATTCTGTTAGCCGCTTCAAACTCTGGCCCATTCATAATGTCTGTCTGCATCTTGAGTATCATTCTTAGGTAACGCTGCACACCAGCTCGAATGCATACAAGGGTAGCAGGCGAATACAGACTTCCATCAGATTTCTTTAGTCCAAAATAATAGAAACGAAGATACTCTCCTAGCTTCTCGTTGGTCATGCTTTGTACTTCTTCAGTCGTATGCTTGCGCATGAAGGCAATGAATCGACCTCCCTGTTGCATCATTTGTTCTTGGGTGGAGCGCGGTAGCGAGTCTAACTCGACTTGGTCCATGTCGGCAGCCACAGACTCAGGTAATTCTGGCAATTTGACTCCGGAAACATAATCTTCCGAGTTAGCCTGCAGATCCGTGAGGAAGCCAATAAAATTCTGCAGATCGGTGTCGTCGTGGTGATCAGTATAACTTAGCGCAGTAATAAAGCTTAGTTCACTGTCGCTAACTCCATCCAACGATTCGCAGGGAAGATGTTTCCAATTGATCAAAGCCATTTTAAGACGAGCGTAAAATTCCTCTGGTCTTGCCTTAGAAAACAGACCCTTTAAAGAGCCTTTAGTCAAGGAAAATCATAGTCTATGGTACCCTCCAACTCTTCCCTCAAGTCTTTTCACCCAAGATTAAAAATTGTCTATGGCCTGTTCTTCGAGAAATTCTAAGCGGTACGCAATGAAAACATCTATGCGGTACGGAATGATCGGTACGCAATGATCGCGGGACTCGTTTAGGCCATAGAACAATGAGCGTGTGTAGTATGTATTATCCTTGAATAATGATCGACAGCCACTCGTGGCTTCGCCACTCGTGACAGCGATCATTATTCAAGGATAATACATACTATACAATCTACCATTGCTTCAGTTCACCCCGTTGTAAAATGGGTGCCAGCATTAGCTGGGGTAATTGAGGGTGTGTGGCGACCCCCCAGTCCTTGGACTGAACAGCCGTACGCAGCCTTCAGATGCGCCGCGCAATAGCTGCGGCTGAGCTGTCGGTTGCAAAACTGCCCATTAGGGCAGGTGTAATCAATTATTATTATTTTAATACCATTAAAGTATAGCTAATAGTAGGTAACTAATGCATTATCAATCGGTTCCTGAAGTGTGCCAATGAACTAGACTCGTTAATGTATAGTTATTCCCGCAAAGATATTCAATCTGATTTAAATAAATAGCCAAACAAATCAGTCTATTCCCGGTCACTTTTACAGAGTATGGGCCAGCTATTGTCATTTGAGCAGTCAGTGAACCAAACCGTAGACCTGATGAAGCACCACAAATGCAAGAATCCAATTTGCGAGACTCAGCAATGGAAACTTCGACACGAGTTGGAGACTTCCAGACGGCGGCTGCAGAAGCTTGAGACCCTGCTGATGATGCAGCAGCAGCAGCAGCAACAGCATCAACATCAGCCAGGGGGTTGCGTCACCTGGGCTGATCAGCAGTCGCCTGTACAATGCGGCAGCGGTGGTCTGAATGGTTCGAGCCGGAGACGCAAGGGCGAGCCTGCTGGTGGCGGCGGCGGCGGCTACCTGGAGATTTCCGCTAACAGGTCTGCTTATCGGCTGTATAAGTGCATGCTGACTTCCGATAATAATTTCTTTTCTTTTAATTAACTTCTCTAGAAACTGAATTTGCCCAGATAAGATATCATAAAAATATCGTACTACTTTCTTTTGAAGAATTAAAAAAATTGAACTTGCTTATGGCAGGGGTTGGCAATTTTTTTACCTTAAGGGCCAGATAGAGAACGTAGAGAATGACTGTGGGCCGGAGGAGGGAAGAGAGGAGAGGGAATAAAGAAGAGAAAAGGGAAATAAGAGAAAGGAGAGGCGAGAGAATAAAGGAGAAGAAAGAAGAGAGGAGAGAAGAGCACTGAGAAGAGATGTCTCTCGTAAACATTGAGCGGGCCGGATAGCTATTGCCTATTGGGATGCTTCAAAAGACCCGAGGGCCGGATAGCTATTGCCTATTGGGATGCTTCAAAAGACCCGAGGGCCGGATAGCTATTGCCTATTGGGATGCTTCAAAAGACCGAGGGCCGGATAGCTATTGCCTATTGGGATGCTTCAAAAGACCCGAGGGCCGGATAGCTATTGCCTATTGGGATGCTTCAAAAGACCCGAGGGCCGGATAGCTATTGCCTATTGGGATGCTTCAAAAGACCCGAGGGCCGGATAGGGAGGCTCTGCGGGCCGCATGTGGCCTGCGGACCGGAGTATTTGAAGGTTTGATTTAACCTGAAAACAAACCTGCCGGATTAAAACTCTTCACTTTCTTAACACTAAATTGGAAAAACATTTCGAAGTTCGGCTTTTGTAATCCGCCTGACTGACGGTGCCAAAACATGAAGCGCTTGAGACCAAACTGACGCTAATTAACCAATGAACGGACCTTAGGACCAATTCAGTCCGATCAGCAGCAAAATTCGTTTCCGGAGGATTTCACTTTTTTCTTTTGTTATAATGACTGACTCCCACCCGCAGCTCCGAGGCCGAGCTGTCTCGTCGCCTGCAGCCGGAGCAGCAGTTCTCAACCCAGGTCGTCCCAGTGCAACAGCACTGCCAGCCGAGCTCCCAATCGTCAAAGTTGATGCCAGGCCCTGAAACTGCTTTGCCTAACTGCCACCAGCGCCGTCGGCAGCCCCAGCCTCAGCATTCTCATCCTCATCTACATCAGCAGCAGCAGCAGCACCACCACCACCACCATCAGCCGCTGATCGATCACCGGTTTCCAAGAAGCCCGAACTCCAGCTACCAGTTAAGCCCGGTGTCCAATCTGGAACGGCCTCCTTCGTCGCAGAGATCAAACGAGATTCTCTACAAGCACCCCAGCATCCGGAGCTCGCCATCGGGATCTGCCCTCATGACCTACTCGATGCCGCTGCCAGCTGCGCCACCGCCCCCAACGGACAGCGGCGCTCGAGATGATGCAGCTACCGAGAAAGAGGCTTTAGTTGTCAAGGAGTCTGTGCTGTAGCCTCATCAGTACAAACTGACTTCGCAAATATTTCGTTAGTCTTCCGCTCCATTTTTTCGTGTACTTTCAGCTTCCCATTTCGTTCAGTGAGATCGGTAGCATCAGTTTTAAAGTGTCTTTGATCTTCTGTCTTTGAAAACAGGATCTCATTAAAAACAATTGAAACAGAGAATTAATTTTTTTCCAATTTCAAAATTTGGCATAAGGTGGGAATGATTCATGAATGAGTTGAGATCGCCATGGCCCTTACAGGTCATCCGTACAGTCCCACTTGGTCATGGCAATGAATGGACTTCGCAGTTCTAATTGCTTGTATTGCTTAAAGCCTCTTAAAAGAAAAGATTTTGTGATATCATGAAGAACTTCCCATTTCTATAGCTGTGGTACCGCATTATTTGTTTGCGCAAGCTCAACACATTAAGGATTTTTTGGCCTCGTGTAAACTCTGACTTGAAGTTCCGAGTTCTTTTAGCAGAATTACATCAAATTACCAGCATATTCATTAATTAATTATCCAGAATTCCAAAAATGATATTTCTAAACAGCCTTTGACAAATGCCAAGGTTTGTGCATTCAGATACAGTATATAGTTACTTCAAATGATAATTTAAAAAGAAAAGTGGCATGGTACCTTATAGTTGTTTTTTGGAATTATTAATAGTAGCGGATACGAACGTAAGCTTACTGAACTATAGCTAGAAATAATAATAGCTACTAAAAATTACCAGGAACAAATATAACTTGAGCACAGTTTTAACACGAAACAATGCAACGGTTTACAAAAAAATTAAAACTTAACTTTGTATAATGCTTTCAAGATTATCTTCATTTTTTGATTAAAAATCAAGCAGGCTGGATAAAAACAGTAATGCGGTAAAACAAAAGTTAACATTAACTGATCCTTAACGAGGAAAACGTTAAAACACGGGATAGGGGGGGGGTCATCAAGACAATTTGCCGTTTTTCAGAAATGTTCAGTGCTTGCAGTTCAACATTTACTTATTATCATTGCAGGCCTGGTCTCGAGCCCGTAAACAGGCATTATAGGGGCAAGGTCAATACGCAAGGTATTAAAATTTACTTTGATGGGAGTCTAACTTCAACCGCTGAGCTCTTCTGCCTCTTCACCTGCGCTCAGCCGGCAGCCGAAGCTCGAGCCAGCCGTCCTGCTTCAGGTTGGTGGTCATCCGGCTACTGTTAAAGCCCATCGGCAGCGGCGCTTCGAATTTGACATATCGATGAAGCCGACGCCCGTCCAGCTGCCAATCGAGCCGTTTAGCGCGCACCAGCAGCCTTGCGTCGTCCTGCGTGACGCTGGCGCTGATGTCTTCCACGCCGAAGTCGCGCACGCTGACACGAATCTGCGGTGCAGTTGGGATGCAAATGGCAGTTCAGGTTTTACGACCCTCGCGATCTGACACCGATGAGACCCAAATTACATGCTTTCATACTCTACCCAAAAGAATGGTCGAGACAATTCAACAGACAAACGTATCATCATCTTAGCCCCTCACCAGTAGAAAACGAGGTTGACCCGTCTCAGGATCCCGGACGGTCTCCATGGTGGACAGCGATGTCTGAGTTGAATGTCGATCCTCTTGGGCTCGCAATGGGGCCCGCACAATGAGCCAGCCATCTCTGGAGAATCGAGATTTCACATTTTGATTATCGGCCTCCCTGGGCAGGCACAGTGTGCGGCGAACTTCGGTGAGATCTTCGCCCAGCTGGCGCTTGGCGTGAATGCGGATTAGCCGGCCGTCGACGCAAATCTGGATGTCCTCAGGCCTGTCAAGTGGGGGGGGGGGGCGGATTCCAACTCTTCTTTTTTAATACGGCTTGCTTGATCTTGAATGACTTAAATCCAATAAGTGTCAAACATGTTTTGTACTTTGGAACATTTTGATCCCTTAGTCTATATTTTTAGTAAATTTTCGGAACTTGCATGTGCACTTTAATCAAGCAAAATAGTTTTATGGCCTTTGATACAATACAATACATGTAAATATCCCAATTTAGCAGTAGATTGTAGAACTACAAAAGGGGGATTCACCCTGACAATTTTTTGCTGCGCCGGAACGAAGCAACGCAGGCGCACGAAATTCAAGAACACTTTTTGTTGCGCTGCACCAACTCTTAAACAAAAACCAAGTTGCCAGCCCTTCGGATCGTCAGATTATTTAACCATTATGCCAACCTCTACTGCTGGACATCCTCAGCTATAGTCCATAGTCCCCTGGTGTCATTTATGTTGAAGGTGCTGACGGCGTCGGAGTGATGATGGAATGCTTGAAAGACTAGCAGAGGATGCCCGGCAGTTGAGGTTTGCCCAATGTCGAGGCTTGATCACTGAAACTAGAGAAATTTGCAACAGTAGGGTGCCCTTAGTCACCTGGTGCTACCTGTTGAAGGTCCAGAAGCTCCACCTGGGTGAAAGCCAGTGACCAAAGAAGTCAAAGCTGAAGCAGACACATGTGGTCGACGTGCTGATGAAATTTGGGGGCTTGGCAAGGCTGATTAGCGCACAGGGGTGCATTGAATGCACTGGCGCTTATAGGAAGAATCTGACCTTCTGAGTGACAGAATCGCTGAATACCTCGACGGTCCGAAGGGCTGGCAACTTAATTCTTGTTTGAGAAGGTGTGCAGCAAAAATTTGGTCTGTATTCTTGAATTTCATGTACCTGCGTTGCTCCGTACCGGCGCAGCAAATTTTTTTCAAAATCTTCGTTTCGTGTTGGCTTTCTAATCCATCTAAAATGGCTTTCTATTCCTACTGATAAGCGGTTAGACTGGACCAGCTAAAAAAGTTTTTACCCTGGAATAACTAGCATGGTTTAGGCACTAAAATTATAAGAAACTGCTCCGCCTACGCCTCTGGTCTGGCTCAATTAGATGCTTAATTAGCTGATCTGAGAAGTATCGTTCTGCAAGATAAGATACGAGAGTAAGATAATATAATATAAATAAGATAAGATAAGCTAAGACAAGATAAGATAAGATAAATTTTCGTTTTTCAGCCTTGCGCGCATGCGCTCGCAGAACAGATAAATAAAAAGATATGATAAAAAATAAGATGGAGATGGAGATTTGATAAGATCTATTGTTGACTGCACATTCAATATAAATAACTTGAAGTTATTTAAGTAAAAAAGCAAAAAAAATTACCGAAAGTCCTGCAGCCGAACTGACTCACAAAAGTACGAATTAAAGTCTTCGTCCATACTAATTAATTGCCCTGCTTAAAAAATCCGAGCAAAACAAACTTTAAATAATAAAAAATAAGAACGCGGAAAAGCTGTCTAAAACTTATCGATCGATCGAGGATAAGTCCAATCGTCCTTATAAGTCTTGGGGGACTCCGTCTTGCTTTAACGAAGACTTGCCAGATTAGTTGTAAAACTTCGCCCGGTCATGGCTTTGTCTAGGGCTTGGTTGGGTAAGAAAGGACACGCTTAGAGAGGTTCGGATCTAAGGCCTAAGGCCTCGGATCTAAGTGCTCTCATTGGCTGAGGGGAGAAAGGCCAGTTTCTCTGCCCTGCGTTGGCGTGAGTGTACATTTAATAACCCCCACCCCTCCCTCCGCTTTACTTGATCGCTTTTGTTTTTTCCAGTTAGACTCTGTGTGAGAGAAGCAAAGGCATTTGTACGTGTAAAGGCAGAGCCAAAATGACGTTTTCTTCTGTCACTTCAGTCAGTCTGCAGTCACGTGTCTGCTGTTGTTTACGTCTCTCGTACAAATTAGTAAATTACGACACCAATTAATTGATAAGCTAGGCTTTTTATTATTGCATTTTTGACAGACTAACACTCGAGTGTTGGTAGTTTTTATTGTACTTGCAAGTACATTGCCTGCCTCTGCAAATATTTAAAAAGGGACTTAAGCTAACTATGTTAATTTCTAAGGCGGGTAAAAATTACATTAAGTGCGATAGTGGTCCCAGTTCCCGGATCCCGGATTTTGGAACTTCTATATGCTATACTAAAAGTGTTGCACATCGTTTTCAGAGTATTATACAACGCTAACGATTACTAATGACTGAAGAAGTTCTAAGAAGTTCTTTGAACCGTGCGCCATGAGAAAAAATCAACCATAGTATTTTTACATTTCGGTATTCTTTGCGTTTTTCATTTTCGCGAACGGCCCAAGCATTGTAAGCGAAACAAAAGTGATGATAGGTTTGCTCGATTCTTGCATACCATGCAGTTGCAGTTCGGCTATGTATAGCCAAATGCCAATTTATCCCATTGCTCTACTTTTCCATGCGCTGCGTTCTGTTTATAACAGTTCCGTCAATGCCTACATGCCTACATCCTATATGTTGAAACTTGAAACCATTCCCTGCTGTCAAATGGCTGGTGACGAATGTACGCAGAAGCAGAGTTGACCGAGTTGACACGCTCAGCAATGTTTACGAAAAAAATTTCTGTTTCCATAGAAAAATTAACAATCTAAAAATTATTGTCTGAAAACTTGGTTGAAAATATGAATTTAATCCCGAATTGTTAACTTTATTTTAATGGACGGAGAGAGGGGAAATTTAATGGAATCGCTATCTAACAAAAAATATCATCACAATTAAAAAAACGGTCTTACATAATAAAATAAATAACAATAAAACATGGATTAAAAATCACAAAAAATTTCGATAGCTAAAATCGTTCAAAAAATAGACACCACACGAGCAACAAAAAGCACAGTCGCAAAGGCCGCAGTCAGCTAGATCCGGCTCGATCTTCTAGGCGATGCCGCTCAATTGGCTGAACAGCCTGCAGGCGGCAGCGTAGAGCAGGCGGTACTGCTCCAGGCTCACCCGGGCCCCGGTCTGTCTGGCGATGCCCTGCACCAGCTCGGGAAGGGAGACCGCCGGCCGCTGCTGCTGTAAAATGGTTAATTAATAAATGCATGTATGACAGTCCTACTGGTAAACTCTTTTTCGATACATATCGGCATGCTTAAGATATGGCTGGTGAATCGCAGGACAATCCACCGGGAAATTTTTGTGCAAGAGCCGTAAGGTCTGGACGTTTTACCACTGAGTTTCTCTGAGCAATAGCCAATGTCACCAAGTTAATGGAGCATAAAATGGTACTTGAGACTGATCCTGCAGCCACGTGTCGATTCAGGCTTTTCTCAGGAGAGGAACAGCTGATTTGGATTTTCGGCCTCTCAAAAGGGTCTTATTGACCTAATTTCATTTGTTTCGCTTCAAACTCTTTTCAAACTTTCAACAAATATAAACACTTGCTTCCTATGTATAAAAATACTTTCCGGAGTTAAAAAAGTCAGCCCAAGGACAACTAAAGCAACGTATATACAGGACGCGACACTCAGGTTTTACGGAAAAAGTTTTGAAGGCCACTTTTCGCCGAAAAATACACTACGGAGATAGGAAGTTTTCATTTTTTCAGCAAAATAAATCGTTATTGCTTTCGATAGGAGGCAGAGGTCAGCAAATAATGGCTTTAGTAGTCCTTGTGTCACCCTAGTTCTAGTCGAATACACAACAACTATGCATAAATGCACACTGCTAGTTTAGAAGGTGAGAAATTGACACAGCTAAGTGCTAAAATTGGAAAATTCCTATGCAGCCAGCGCATTTTCGAAGTGAAATTGGGCCTTTCAAAAAGCTCGCCAATTTTGAAGAGTCCCACCCTCTTACTAAACCATTAGTCATCCCAATTATCCTAATATTTATTTTTCAATCAATTGCATAACACTCCAACTAAAACTCTTGAAATAAGCATGAGGAATACCAGCTTCCAAAAAGGTTTTACACGGTGCCTAAAAACGCATTGGACCGAAATCCTGGCCTGTCAAGTCAGATCGAATTAACCTCCCAACCAGAGTATAGGAAAACAAGAATTCTGTCGCCTGTGGCCTGATTAGCAATCTGCATTAATAAAATCTAGCCGTGGCTCCGGGGATTGAAGCGTATGAGGGCTGCATGGCCCCATAAATTTGGCAGCACAGCCGCTGGGGGGGGGGGGGGGGGCAGGGGGCGTCACAACCCGAAACGAAGTGATGCGAGCTGGCAAGCAAGACCCATTCGAGAAAGTATCGAACAGCAGCACACACAGCTCGTGGAATCCAAGGGCTGGAAGGATCCCGAAACTCGTTGCTTCTCGTGTTAGTGGAAATCGATTAATATCCTAGAAGCTGCTCAGTGTCCACTTGGCAGGTCAGGAATAAACCTTTTCAGAAAAAAAGTAAAAAAAGGTCGCATACTATTCTAGGTTTTGAAAATGTTATGTCATTTGGTATAATTGAGGTCTCAAATTCGAAATTCCAGAATTTCGAATCATAATGTCATAATGTAATCAAAATCATAATGTAATCAAATCAAATCAAATGTAAAATCATTGGCAAATCTAGCACTTTAAAAATTGGGACAGGAGGGTAACCCAGTTTGGAAGATAACAGAGCAAAAGTCCTAGCTACACTACTCTGTTAAGGCATACATTTCGATTTCTATTTATAAATAAAAATTCTTCCTGGGTCAGAAAGATGGTTGGCAAGAACTGTGGGCGTGAGGTGGCTGCAGAACGGAGGGTCCGGATTGGATAGGACAGGGTGTGAGGTAGCTGCAGAACGGAGGGTCCGGATTGGATAAGACAGGGTGTGAGGTAGCTGCAGAACGGAGGGTCCGGATTGGATAGGACAGGGTGTGAGGTAGCTGCAGAACGGAGGGTCTGGATTGGATAGGACAGGGTGTGAGGTAGCTGCAGAACGGAGGGTCCGGATTGGATAGGACAGGGTGTGAGGTAGCTGCAGAACGGAGGGTCCGGATTGGATAGGACAGGGTGTGAGGTAGCTGCAGAACGGAGGGTCTGGATTGGATAGGACAGGGTGTGAGGTAGCTGCAGAACGGAGGGTCCGGATTGGATAAGACAGGGTGTGAGGTAGCTGCAGAATGGAGGGTCCGGATTGGATAGGACAGGGTGTGAGGTAGCTGCAGAATGGAGGGTCTGGATTGGATAGGACAGGGTGTGAGGTAGCTGCAGAACGGAGGGTCCGGATTGGATAAGACAGGGTGTGAGGTAGCTGCAGAACGGAGGGTCCGGATTGGATAGGACAGGGTGTGAGGTAGCTGCAGAACGGAGGGTCCGGATTGGATAGGACAGGGTGTGAGGTGGCTGCAAAACGGAGGGTCCGGATTGGATAGGACAGGGTGTGAGGTAGCTGCAGAACGGAGGGTCCGGATTGGATAGGACAGGGTGTGAGGTGGCTGCAAAACGGAGAGTCCGGATTGGATAGGACAGGGTGTGAGGAGTGCACAGGGAATGGATGTGACTGTAGAATAGGATTTTATTGGACAAGACAGGGAGTAAGGTAAGTTCTGGGGAATGACGTGGCTGTAGAACGGTGGGTTTTGCTTTGATAGGACAATGGGGAAGTGGGCTGGGTCAGGTCGATGCACTTACCATCGCTGCCTCGCCGTCCACATCGCCGTCGCTCACGCCATCAACGAGCAGCAGCGCGCCGGCCTCCAGCGAAGCCATCAGGTGGGTCAGGGCCAGGCACACGGCTGCCATACCATCAAATTTTCTTCGACCACCTGGCTGACCGACCGCCACGGTGGACACCAGTAACGGCGGCGAGTGCTGCGTCGTTGGTGTCCGGCTAACACCGCCACCGGGCAGGGCACCAGCCAGCTGCCAGGCGCAGGCGGCGGCGGCGGCTAAATCGGCGGCGGCTGCGCGCAACCGGACGCCGTCGACGGACGGCAGCGGAGTAGAGAAGTCGACGGCGAGGGGTTGGACAACAAATAGGCGGGAGGGGATTCGGCCGCCGGGCCGGCGAATGCGAAGGCAGTGGAGCGCGAAGTCGCGGTAGTTGCGGCACTCGAGGAGTTGGACGACCAGCTCGTCTGGCGGCGGGATTTGAGGTTAGTGGAGTTGAGGATTTGGAGTGACAGCTTCCAGGATACGGAGTGACAGATGCTAAGATACGGAATGACAGGTTCTAAGATACGGAGTGACAGATGCTAAGATACGGAATGACAGATGCTAAGATACGGAGTGACAGATTGTAGGATATGGAGTGACAGATTGTCAGATGTGTAGTGATAGGTTCTTGAAGGGCAGAGATAAGTTTAAAATATCAAGGCTAAGTCAACACAGAGCATTTTAAGCATACACCAGGAAAAGTAAAACTCGCACCTTTGCCCTCGCCGTAGCCGACTTCGTCTCCGGGTCTCTGCGGCCACAAATTCACTGCATCGCTGGCTGACGCGAGCAGCCAGAGGACCCCGCAGCCCGAGTCAGCTACCCGGCGCCAAAACTCGCGCCGTCGCTCAGCAGAGGCCGCCGGGGGCGCCAGCATCGCCGGGTAGCCCCGCTGGAGTCGTCGCTGCTGGCCGCTCAGCGTCACAGTTATCGGCCCGATGTCGTCTGCACCCGGACCAGCGTCGGCACCTTCAATGGCGGCGAAGTCGGCTTCAACCTGGGCGAACTCGGCGCCAAGTCTCGGCGCGCTGCCTGCCAGCGCTTCGAGCCGCGCCAAAGTCCGTCTGGATGCCGCCGAGGCCGACCCATCGAGCGCGTAGACGGAGCCGGCGCTCACGCGTGGCCGGTGCAGTCCCGCGGCGTCCACGTCGTTTTGGTGCAGCTCCGACAGCGGCGCTGCGCTCAGCAGCAGGTGCCCTGCAGTCAGCGGTTGCCGCTGCTTGTCGCCTCCAGCGACGGGCGTTGACCTGTCCGACGCGGACGCCGACGCCATCGAGGCACGCCGGTCCGCGGCTGCGGCCATCGCGATGGACGCCGCCGCAGTCGGAAGAGTAGCGTCTCCATCGTCGACAATGACGCCGGCCTCCGCCAGTTCCTCAGGCGCGAAGATGCCGCTGGACTCCATGATCGACGTGTCGGCGTCGTCCTGGGCGAGGATTGGGCATTGGATTGGAGATCGCGGGATGTGGATTGGGAACCTTTGGGATGTGGATTGGGAACCTTTGGGATGTGGATTGGGAACCTTTGGGATGTGGATTGGGAACCTTTGGGATGTGGATTGGGAACCTTTGGGATGTGGATTGGGAACCTTTGGGATGTGGATTGGGAACCTTTGGGATGTGGATTGGGAACCTTTGGGATGTGGATTGGGAACCTTTGGGATGTGGATTGGGAACCTTTGGGATGTGGATTAGGGATAGTGGGATGTAAATTAGGGATCATGGGATCTGGATTGGGGATCATGGGATTTGGATTGGGGATCATGGGATTCGGATTGGAATCCGACGGATCTGGGATTCAGAAAAATGTCTCTGGGATTCGGGATGTCGTTTTGAATCAGATTTGAAACTTACCAAGGCATAGCTGGGTGGAGTATCAAGACAGGAGATTGCGAAGCACATTTTACTATGGGACTATTCGTTGGGGATTAGGAATTAGGAATCAGATCGCTCACCCGGGACGTGAGGGACTCGATCTCCGTCTCCTCGGAAATCCGGTTGTCGCCGCCCGACCCCGGCAGACCCAGCGAACCGCGGGTCAGGGTCAGGTCAATCTCGTCAAGGTGGTCGCACTGGCGTAGCATTTCATTCACCTGCAATGGGGCGAAGTGGAGCAATTAGAGCAATCAGCTGCCCCACCGTCCGCCTACCGAGCGCCCCAACATCCGCCTACCGAGCGCCCCACCATCCGCCCACCGTCCGTCTGCCCATCCGCCCACCGTCCGCCCCACCATCCGCCTACCGTCCGCCTACCGTCTGCCCCACCATCCGCCCACCGTCCGCCCACACACCTGTTCCATGCTCGCCCCAGCGCTCAGATCGCAGTCTCCAACCCGCAGCAGACGGTCGCCAATTCTAACAGAAGCCAGGGCGGGCGGCGCCTCCCCGTCTGCGGTCGGCAGGACAGCCAGCACGCAGACGCCGCCACTGGGCAAGTCGCCAAGCTGCAGTGGCAGCGGTCGGGAGCCGTCAGCTTCTCGCGGCAGCGGCACCAGCACTGAGTAGGCAGCCGCCGACTGCGGCAGGTACGGCGACCTTAATTAGGCAGGTTGGGTGAACTGGGGTTGTGGGTGAATTGGGGTGGTGGGTGAATTGGGGTGGTGGGTGGATTGGGGTGGTGGGTGGATTGGGGTGGTGGTGAATTGGGGTGGTGGGTGGATTGGGGTGGTGGGTGGATTGGGGTGGTGGGGTATTTAGGGTGGTGGGTGAATTGGTGTTGTGGGTGGATTAGGGTAATGGGTGGATTGGGGGTGGGTGGGTGAATTGGGGTGGTGGGTGAATTGGGGTGGTGGGTGAATTGGTGTTGTGGGTGAATTGAGGTGGTGGGTGAATTGAGGTGGTGGGTGGATTGGGGTGGTGGGGTATTTAGGGTGGTGGGTGAATTGGTGTTGTGGGTGGATTGGGGTAATGGGTGGATTGGGGGTGGGTGGGTGAATTGGGGTGGTGGGTGAATTGGGGTGGTGGGTGAATTGGTGTTGTGGGTGAATTGAGGTGGTGGGTGAATTGAGGTGGTGGGTGGATTGGGGTGGTGGGTGGATTGGGGTGGTGGGGTATTTAGGGTGGTGGGTGAATTGGTGTTGTGGGTGGATTGGGGTAATGGGTGGATTGGGGGTGGGTGGGTGAATTGGGGTGGTGGGGTATTTGAGGTGGTGGGTGAATAGGGTCGCGGGTGAAATGGGCCTAGAAAGCCTAGAAAGCCCACCTGGTCGCAATGCTGATTCCCACACCAGTGCTGCCGTCGTCGCTGAATGAGTCGCCGGCCTCGGAGCCGGTGGCGCCGCTGACAGCCGCCGCGGCCTCCGTCTCGTCCTCCTCTAGGATCTCCTCGTCGTCGGTTGGCGCGGGGTCGAACTCGCGCAGCACGCGGATCCGAACGCGGCGCGGGGCGGCCCGCAGCGCCTCCACGCAGTCCTCGTGACGCATCCGGGATACGTCGGTGTCGTTGACGGCCAGCAGGCGGTCGCCCGGGCGGAGAACCCCGTCTGACAGGGCCGGGTCGCGCACGATGCTGCGGATGTAGCAGCCGCCCGTGGTGTCCTGGCCGCCTGCGACCAGGAAGCCCAGGCCGCCGCCGCTGACCTCGTCCTGCATGAGGATGAATGAGAATGCGCTTGAGTACAGACCAACACAGACATTGAGCACTGCAGACCTTGAGCATCACAGACCTTGAGCATCACAGACCTTGAACATCAAGGAAATGAAAAGCCCACAGCTTTAGGCCAGGACACTTTGTACAATTGAAATCAGCACACACCTTGTACAGCACCATCACACACCTTGTACAGCACCATCACACACCTTGTACAGCACCATCACACACCTTGTACAGCACCATCACACACCTTGTACAGCACCATCACACACCTTGTACAGCACCATCACACAACTTGTACAGCACCATCACACACCTTGTACAGCACCATCACACACCTTGTACAGCACCATCACACACCTTGTACAACACCAGCACACACCTTGTACAGCACAGTCTCCACCAAGCCAGGCGCCTCCTTGGCGTCGATCTCAGCCAACCGTCGGGTCATTCGATCGATCAGCGAGTCCTCGTCTATCGACGTAGACAGCCGCAGAGAGTCAGTGGTCGGCGCACCTGCCGCCGACGCCTCCTCAGTGGGCTCTGGGCTGAGCAGCAGTGGCACCCGGGGCGTGCGATGTACAACCGCATGGGACTCGGCGCCGACCGCAGCATGGCAACAATGTCGCCGTGGCTCCGGCCGTACACCGGCTGATCGGCGATCTCCAGCAGCAGGTCGCCCTCCCGCAGCAGCCGCTGCACGGACTCGTGGCTGTGCTCCAGCACGCGCTTCACTCGGCCAAAGTGGCGCAGCGTCGAAACTCCGGCAAGGCCGTCGTCAGAAGAGACGCTGTCCCCGGCGCCAGATGTTGAGATGCCGGGATGGTAGCCGCCTGACACCTGCCCGGTATGATAGATTTCATTAATTTTCTAATCAAAAAGTTTGTGAATAATTCATAAGAAGATGGCCAGATGCCAACTTTTTAAAAGCAAAGAGCAAAGAATCATTTACTAGTATATAGATAACCATAGGGAAATTATCGATGACGTAATTTGCTATTTTTAGAACGAAACATCCATTCTATTTTTAGCTACAAAAAGGTCAATTTCATGATGACGTAAGTTGCTATTTTTAGAACGAAAAAGCTATTCTATTTTTAGCTACAGATGGGTCAATTTTATGATGATGTAAGTTGCTATTTTTAGTTATAGACCAATCAATAGATGATGACTTATATTGCTAGTTTTAGAAGAAGAAAAACTGCATTTTTCAACCGGCCTAATAAATCAGTACCTGAATGCCCACACTGCCACCGTCGGTCTTGTACACCGTAACCGGCAGGCAGTCGCAGTGGCTACTCAGCTGGGGGAAGGCCTCTTCAAGCCGTTTCCGGCCGGCCAGAACGGAGGCCGAGTCCAGCAGGCTGGAGTCCGGCGAGCCGACGCTGACGCCGACGCCTCCGCTGCCAACGCCGCCGAGGCTGTCACCGCCGTCTTCCGTTGTTGTCGGACTATCGGGCGGCGGCGGCAGCGCCTCGGGCGGCTGCGAGGACTGGCCGCGCTGCAGGTGGAACACGGAGATCTCCGGGGCGGACAGCAGCGTCTCCATGGCAACCTTGTGCGTCACCCGTTCCAAGCTGACGCTGTTCACCCACAGTATTTTGTCGTTGATACGCAATCGGGCGTCCAGATCGGCGGCGCCGCCTTTGGCGATGGACTTCACGTAGATGGCGCCACCCTCCAGGTTGGTGTTGGTGCCACCCTGCAGATGATTGATGGGGCTTCTATCTAACTTCATTGCAAGCCCAACCAGTTAGAATAAGTTTCGCATTCTTTACTTTTTTACTGTACGTCTTATTCTAAGAAAATTGCCACTCACCCAGACGTAAAAGCCGAAGCTGTCGTCCTTCTTCCTCAGCGTGACCTTGAACCGGTCGCCGGGCAGCAGGTCCCGGACGCCGCCGCTGCTCACTCGGCTGAGCTGAGAAGCTTTCCTATCCAGCTCCAGCTGGTGCCTGCTCTTCACGATGATCGTGTCCTGCGTGGAGGCCGTGCCCTCCGAGGAGCCTGGCGCAGTATGGGGGTTGGCGGACTGTGAAGAGTCACTTAATCACTCATTTACTCATTTACTCACTCACTCATTCACTCTCTCATTCATTCACTCACTCACTCACTTACTCACTCGCTCAATCACTGACTCGCTCACTCAATCACTCACTTATTCACTCACTTAATTAGTCAATCACTCACTCACTCACTCACTCACTTGCTCACTCAATCACTCACTCACTCACTCACTCACTCACTCACTCACTCACTCACTCACTCACTCACTCACTCACTTACTCGCTCACTCACTCACTCGCTCACTCACACTCACTCACTCACTCACTCACTCACTCACTTCACTCACTCACTGACTCACTCATTCGCATTCGCTCACTCACCGCCATCATCGTCGCCCGGCCCGGCCACGGCAGGCGTGACAGTGAAGGTGGGCAGCGTGGGATTGGAGGCCCATCGCCGCCCGCTGCCGCCAGCCCCCGGAGTCAGTTTAGTCGGCGACGCGGAAGTTGCAATCTGCGGCGGCGGCGGCCGGAGCGGCGGCACCGGCTTCGTGAACGCAAAGCCGACGGCGCCCGCCATCTCCTGGTCCTCGGCGCCACCGGCATCATCCGGTGACGTCAGGTCAAAGATGTCGCTGAGGCTGCCCGAGGCCCCCGCGCCGCGGTCGAGCCGTCTGGAGCGGCGCCTACGCTGCGGCGACCGGCGGTCCTGACGTCGCCGACGGGCCGACGAAGCCGTGTCGTCGTCTTCAGCCTCAGCCTCGGCGCCGCCGCCGTCGGAGCTGTAGGAGGCGGAGCCGGACGAAACTGTCGGCGCGCTGCCACCGCCGGCGCCTACGCTGTCCATGTGCAGGCGCGCTAGGCCGGAGCTGTCGGTGGCTGCCGACACCGGGTTGACGTCGTCATCAACATCCTCGCCGTGCACGAATGTGTCGCTGTTGTCGCCGAGGCGACTCAGCATCGAGCGAACGCGGACGGTCGAGACGGCGGCGTTGGCTGCGCCGGAGGTCGCCTGGGGCCGGCTGTGCCGCAGTCTCGGCTGAACCGCCACCGAGGAGCTGAGAAAAAGTGAGTGAGTGAGTGAGTGAGTGAGTGAGTGATTTAGTGAGTGAGTGAGTGATTGAGTGAGTGATTGAGTGAGTGAGTGAGTGAGTGAGTGAGTGAGTGAGTGAGTGAGTGAGTGAGTGAGTGAGTGAGTGAGTGATTGAGTGAGTGAGTGAGTGAGTGAGTGATTGAGTGAGTGAGTGAGTGAGTGAGTGAGTGAGTGAGTGAGCGAGCGAGTGAGTGGGTGAGCATCGACAATCATGTTTTTTTCCGAGTAAGATAAAACTTGCGAAGCCAACTCATTCATCAGAAACTTTATGGGGTTTAAAATGCGATTCAAAAATACCTATTAGTAATGAACTGATATGTTAAGGTATAGATACGATGACTGTAAGATTGATTTGATTTGATTTGACCACTGTAGCATCTCCAACTCCTTGGCAAGTATTGAAGCTTCACTAAAAAGCACTGGAAGCTTCCCCTAGTAACACCGATGCTACCTTAGCAACCGGTAACCAATCAAAAAGCCGCAAACCTGGCTCTAGCAGGTCCAGAAGCCACCATTCGCTGCTGCTGCCCCTGCCCAGTACCGCCGCCTCCGCTGCTCAGAGTCTGCGAAGCCCAGCGCTGCACGCCGCCGGACGCGGACTCGGACAGCTCCGGCCAAGAGGCGCGCATCCGGCCGGACCAGTCGTGCAGCTGGCTACACAGCGCCGCCAGATACTTGCCGAGTTTGGCGCCGCTCAGCTGGAAGTTCAGCCGGCCCAACTCGCGACCGTTGACGCGCAGCGAAGTTGTGGAAGCTACGACTAGCTTGGCGCCTTTGAAGGACACCTTCTCGGCATCCTGCCAGGCCAGGCGGTGCAGCGGCGGCGACACCGGCTGGCGGCGGCGGCTGCCCGAGTCTCCGGCCGCCCTGGCCACCAGGAGGCCGCGCAGCGACACTCCGAGCAGCAGGGGGGCCGCAGGCTCCGTGGCGGAGGCGGCGCCGGCCATGGCGAACAAATGGAATCCGTAATGAGGCAGCGCCATCGCGGACATGCAGAATTGGCGACCGCTGAGCGCGCGCGACGAAGCGTTGAACGTCGAGACGCGACGCCATTCGTTGACGAGTTTTGCTGAGAGATCCGCCTGCTGCTGCTGCTCGAGCAGTGGCTTCGGCATGTACTGCTCAAGTCTGGTGGTTATTTTAGGTACATGCAGGCTTACCGACTGATGGTTACGTCAGTTAACTAGCTTACTAACTAATGATGACGTAAAAGGATTTAGTTAGAAGCTAGCTAACTCACGGACGATGACGTAAGGGGCTATTTTTAGAAACTAGCTTATTAACTGGTGATGACGTAAGGGGCTATTTTTAGAAACTAGCTTATTAACTGGTGATGACGTAAGGGGCTATTTTTAGAAACTAGCTTATTAACTGGTGATGACGTAGGTGGCTATTTTTAGAAACTAGTTTATTAACTGGTGATGACCTAAGCGGCTATTTTTAGAAACAAGCTTATTAACTGTTGATGACGTGGGCGGCTACTTTTAGAAACTTGATTAACAAAAACAACGTCTTCAAAACTTACTTGAACGGGGGAGCGGCCGTGCCGTCTTCTGCCGCTGACGGCGCAGGGGCCGCGCCCAGCTCCTGGTGCAGCGCCAGGCCGGCCAGCTGGATTGTGGCCGCCTCTTCAGCTGGCAGCGTCGCATCAAGCAGGGCTCGACGAAGCAGCAGGTAGAGCAGGCGGCGGGAGCCGGCGCTGTTTGTGCGGGCGGGAGGGTGGGCTGCTGTGACTTCTGAGTTAGCGAATTGAGGCTGTAAGCGAAATATCATTTGTCACTCTTGAGCCTTTCATTTTGTCAGTCTCCTTTCACTCTCAATCTCAAGTCTTAGAGCTTGCCTTAGTAACCCTTGAAGATGCCCCTAGCGACCCTTGCAGCTTCCCCTAGCAACCATTTGATCTTCACTTAGCAACCCTTTGAGCATTCCCTAGCAACCATTTAATCGTCACTTAGCAACCCTTTGAGCATTCCCTAGCAACCATTTGATCGTCACTTAGCAACCCTTGGAGCATGCCCTAGCAACCATTGGATCTTCCCTTAGCAACCCTTGGAGCATGCCCTAGCAACCATTGGATCTTCACTTAGTAACCCTTGGAGCTTCCCCTAGCAATCCTTGGAGCTTCCCTTAGGAACCCTTGGAGCTTCCCCTAGCAATCCTTGGAGCTTCCCTTAGGAACCCTTGGAGCATGCCCTAGCAACCATTGGATCTTCACTTAGTAACCCTTGGAGCTTCCCCTAGCAATCCTTGGAGCTTCCCTTAGGAACCCTTGGAGCATGCCCTAGCAACCATTGGATCTTCACTTAGCAACACTTGGAGCATGCCCTAGCAACCATTTGATCTTCCCTTAGCATCCTTGGAGCTTCCCCTAGCAACCTTTTCATCTTCCCTTAGCACCCTTGGAGCATGCCCTAGCAACCATTTGATCTTCACTTAGCAACCCTTTGAGCATTCCCTAGCAACCATTTGATCGTCACTTAGCAACCCTTTGAGCATTCCCTAGCAACCATTTGATCTTCCCTTAGCACCCTTTGAGCTTCCCCTAGCAACCTTTTCATCTTCCCTTAGCACCCTTATAGCATTCCCTAGCAACCATTTGATCGTCACTTAGCAACCCTTTGAGCATTCCCTAGCAACCATTTGATCTTCCCTTAGCACCCTTATAGCATTCCCTAGCAACCATTTGATCGTCACTTAGCAACCCTTTGAGCATTCCCTAGCAACCATTTGATCTTCCCTTAGCACCCTTTGAGCATGCCCTAGCAACCGTTTATCTTCCCTTAGCAACCCTTGGAGCATGCCCTAGCAAACGTTTATCTTCCCTTAGCATTCTTAGAGCATACCCTAGCAACCGTTTATCTTCCCTTAGCAACCCTTGGAGCATGCCCTAGCAACCGTTTATCTTCCCTTAACACCCTTAGAGCATGCCCTAGCAACCGTTTATCTTCACTTAGCAACCCTTTGAGCATTCCCTAGCAACCATTTGATCGTCACTTAGCAACCCTTTGAGCATTCCCTAGCAACCATTTGATCTTCCCTTAGCACCCTTTGAGCATGCCCTAGCAACCGTTTATCTTCCCTTAGCAACCCTTGGAGCATGCCAAAACAAATTTAATTGTCTTCACCCTTTGTCATATGCAATTGCAGCTTATCACACTCTTCCTTTTTCACTCAAAACGACTCAACGAGCTGCCGGTCACTCACGGCACCAAATCGACGCTCTCAGGATAAAATTTGAGTCGCAGCGTGAGCTGCAGCAGGGTGCCACCGCGGCCGCTGCCTCCTTCGCCGCCGCCACCGGCGCCACCGCCAGATCTTTTCAGAGAGGCGGAGCGCGAGGACGCGCCGAGCCAGTCTTTGGGCGCCTGTTTGGCCATGCGGACGTTCTCCAATATGAATCGGTTTTCGCCGTCTAAAATTAAAAAAATATGTCAATATTCGCATATTCGAGTTTGCTACTATTAGTGATAAAAATAAGAGGAACGTATTTTTGACATCTATCGGCCGCTATCGTCCTCACCGACTAGCATGGTCAGTCCCAGCAGGTGGTCGATGCCGGAATTGACGTAGTCGAACACGCAGCGGATGAGCTCGCGGCCCAGAGTGTTGGCCGAGCAGGTCAGGGCGAGCCTCTCGCCAGTCGGTAGGTGAACTCTGACCTCCCTGTTCAGTTTGTTCTGATCTCGCTGTTAAGCAGATCCCAAGTTAAGCAGAGTTAATAGTGGTTAGTACACAACTAAATGTTTCGTCCATTAAGGAAACAGTCATAATCAATTCTACTTCTCAAACTCACCGACAATCGCAACGGAGATTTCGACGAACTCCCTGCCACAGTGGCCGATGATGTCGATAGGGCGACAGGTGTCGGCGCGTTGCCCTGGTGGGCTGTAAATTTAGCGCCTGTGAACTCGTCGTCAAAGCCGCCGATATCCTCAGTGTCGGCCTCCAAATGGAGCAGCGAAGTGTCATCGATTGCATCGTCGTTGACGTTGAGAGCCCTGGCAGCGGCGACCGTCCCGGTGTCGCCAGTCACTGCCGCCTGCGGCTGCTGCTGTTGCTGCTGCTGTAGCGGCGGTGCCGACATCGGCAGTGTCGGCAGTCTGCGCCGCGCGCTCGGCGAAGATTTCGGCGACGATGACGGTAGCGGCGGAGTGGGCAGCTTAGCGGGCTGCGACGAAGGCTCCGCAGCTGGGATCGGCGGTGTAAAGGCAGCCAGATCGGCGCCGGTGTCGGTGCCGACGTCCAGGGTTTGCTTCAGCGACGGTTCGAGCACCAGCGGCTCGGTGGCTTCGTCGACTGTTGCGCATCTGCATGACATAGCATTTTTTAAATTTAGTCTTAAAAATATGAACAAAAAATGCCTATTTGCCTACTTGTTTAATAAGTAGCTAAAAAGTCAAATTACTAAGAGTATTCACCTAGCCGTGACGACCAGAGCTTCAACGGCTTGGTCTGGAATCGTTGATAGACTTGGCATATTTAGTAGACCGGAACCGCTGCTTTCCAAGGCAACTGTAGATGCGTTCAACTCGCACTGAACAGAGCTGTCTGTGACTTCGGGATTCATAGGATCAGCCTTTGACTGACCGCTGCCGGAATCATCCAGCGGCATATGCGTCGGCGGTTTTGATGCTCTCGACTGTGCGTTAACTTCATAGTCTATTGAAATTCTGTAGCTGAAAAAATATTCAGCGTAAAAATAGGTAAAATAGTTGGTTTGCGATTGTCATCTACTTATAGTAGACATATTGAACATTCTTTTAACAATCGTACGAATCATGTAATAAGAAATTACATCGAACTTCATTTTTTGTATCTTTGCTCACCATAGTCCACCAACTCCAGTAATTGCTCCATCAGCGAGCGCACAAGCGTAATCATACATTGTCATGAGCTGCCCATCATCCCTATTGGTCATATTGGTCTGCGACTTGTCCGGGACGTACAGTTTGTGATCAGCGATGGACACGAGTAGGTCGGCGTAGTTTGGCAAAGGACTTAGATAAGGAAAAGGAAGAAAGAAGAAAAATTACCAGTAAATGAATTTTTACGCTATTCACGTTTTAGCCTTTTTTGGCTTTGGTTGATGGCTGTAGACGAGCATAGTGCAAACAAACAGCCTTGTTAAGATTTTTACGCAACATATCGGCATCATTAAATATGAATAAAACATCAAGTTCGGAGTATTTTTTAAAGAGGGGAACGAAATACGTTTGGAAAAAAATTAAAGTAAAAAAGCTTGCGTTGCTTTTGTGCGCAAAAAGGAGCTGTAACAGCCAGGTCCCACCGAGATTCGAACTCGGGTCGCTGGATTCAAAGTCCAGAGTGCTAACCACTACACCATGGGACCTTAAACGAGCCGAAAAGACTGGAATCTATTTAAACCCATGACGGTAGAGCAAATGAATGAGTCCCTTATAATAGTAAGGTCGCTATTCATTTACAGCTCTTCTAGCTCGTATTTCTACCTATTATTCTAACAATATAATCTTCTTCGACCTTCAACGAGTTCAGGATAGGGGTTAACTAAACATAAATAGGTATGAATTATTCTTTTATAATTTTCTGCTTTTTAGTTTGTTTAGAATACGTAAACGTACGTTGTGTTCAAGCTACTAAAACCGTAGCTTAACGTATGAAATATGAAGAATCATTCACTAAAATATGCTATAATAGGCCCGTCTCGATGATTCATTGGTTCTTGATTACCTGAAGCAGACGTAGTTAGGTCTTCACCAATAAATGATAAAAAACTACACTACTTCTCATCTATTGTAAGTAGACACTGAGGACATGACTGCTCAAAAAATATGTGGACATACTACAATATAAAAAAATTACCCCTCATATGGGTCCAAACGCTTGGCGATCAAACCGGGATCGCCATTTTGATGACGCGTATCCATGGCAACTAAGGCGAATAGCGTCGACAAGGTTGGACAACAGATTTGCTGCAGATGCGGCTTGAAGTCTAAACAGGACTGAAATGTTTGTTTATTAGATAAGCTAAATAGGAAGTCCTTTGACATCACTTTCATATTGCAAATGGGTGACTTACATTGATGAAGAACTCGGCATCAAGCAGTTGGCGATTTTCAATTTCAGAGCACAGAGAAGCAATCAAAGTGTCAAGTTCGTCACTTGGAGCCTGCGACTGGGCAGAGAGTGGGAGAAAGTATGCGGTGTAATGTGGGTTGACAGCAGGTGAAGGCCTGTCTAACAGGTAAGTAACAGATTGGCGCCTATCTAACAGGTAAGTAACAGATTGGCGCCTATCTAACAGGTAATTAACAGATTGGCGCCTATCTAACAGGTAAGTAACAGATTGGCGCATATCTAACAGGTAAGTAACAGATCGGCGCCTATCTAACAAGTACGTTACAGATTGGTGCCTGTCTAACAGGTAAGTAACAGATTGGCGCCTATCTAACAGGGTAGTAACAGATTGGCGCCTATCTAACAGGTAAGTAACAGGTTGGCGCATATCTAACAGGTAAGTAACAGATCGGCGCCTATCTAACAAGTAAGTAACAGGTTGGCGCATATCTAACAGCTAAGTAACAGGTTGGCGCCTATCTAACAGGTTAGTAACAGGTTGGCGCCCATCTAACAGCTAAGTTACAGATTGGCGCATATCTAACAGGTAAGTAGCAGGTTGGCGCCTATCTAACAGGTAAGTAGCAGGTTGGCGCCTATCTAACAAGTATGTAACATATTGGCGCCTATCTAACAGGATATAACAGATTGGCGCCTATCTAACAGCTAAGTTACAGATTGGCGCCTATCTAACAGGTTAGTAACAGATCGGCGCCTATCTAACAGCGGGGCTGCTCACCGCGGAAACGGCCTTCACAGCAGACAGCGTCACGCCCAGCGAGAACAGCAGCACCAGCTCCAGGCTACGGCCGGCTGCTGACTCGCCCGAAAGCGCGGCATTCAACAGGCGGCGAAGCTCGGCCAGCGAAGGCACCTCCGGCGGCAGGTAGTCCTCCAGCTCAGGGTCGTCCGCCGAGCCGGACAGCCAGGCTCGCTCGGACAGACTGGCCGATGGCCGGTTGGAGAACTGCACCAGGCCTGAGCTGGTCAGCTCGCAGCTGTCAGGGGTGATCAGCTGGCAGCGGGGGCCTCTGGGGCTGGCTGGAGCGGTTAAGTTGGATTCTTGATTGGGCTGAGGGACTCGCCAGTTGGGTTGACTGGGAGCTGAGGGACTCGCCAGTTGGGTTGACTGGGAGCTGAGGGACTCGCCAGTTGGGTTGACTGGGAGCTGAGGGACTCGCCAGTTGGGGTGGCTGGCTTGAGGCTGAGGGACTCGCCAGTTGGGGTGGCTGGCTTGAGGCTGAGGGACTCGCCAGTTGGGGTGGCTGGGAGCTGGGGGACTCGCCAGTTGGGTTGACTGGGAGCTGAGGGACTCGCCAGTTGGGTTGACTGGGAGCTGAGGGACTCGCCAGTTGGGTTGACTGGGAGCTGAGGGACTCGCCAGTTGGGTTGACTGTGAGCTGAGGGACTTGCCAGTTGGGTTGACTGGGAGCTGAGGGACTCGCCAGTTGGGTTGACTGGGAGCTGAGGGACTCGCCAGTTGGGTTGACTGGGAGCTGAGGGACTCGCCAGTTGGGTTGACTGAGCTCAGGGACTCGCCAGTTGGGTTGACTGAGCTCAGGGACTCGCCAGTTGGGTTGACTGGGAGCTGAGGGACTCGCCAGTTGGGTTGACTGTGAGCTGAGGGACTCGCCAGTTGGGTTGACTGGGAGCTGAGGGACTCGCCAGTTGGGTTGACTGTGAGCTGAGGGACTCGCCAGTTGGGTTGACTGGGAGCTGAGGGACTCGCCAGTTGGGTTGACTGGGAGCTGAGGGACTCGCCAGTTGGGTTGACTGGGAGCTGAGGGACTCGCCAGTTGGGTTGACTGTGAGCTGAGGGACTCGCCAGTTGGGTTGACTGGGAGCTGAGGGACTCGCCAGTTGGGTTGACTGAGCTCAGGGACTCGCCAGTTGGGTTGACTGAGCTCAGGGACTCGCCAGTTGGGTTGACTGGGAGCTGAGGGACTCGCCAGTTGGGTTGACTGGGAGCTGAGGGACTCGCCAGTTGGGTTGACTGTGAGCTGAGGGACTCGCCAGTTGGGTTGACTGGGAGCTGAGGGACTCGCCAGTTGGGTTGACTGAGCTGAGGGACTCGCCAGTTGGGTTGACTGGGAGCTGAGGGACTCGCCAGTTGGGTTGACTGGGAGCTGAGGGACTCGCCAGTTGGGTTGACTGTGAGCTGAGGGACTCGCCAGTTGGGTTGACTGGGAGCTGAGGGACTCGCCAGTTGGGTTGACTGAGCTCAGGGACTCGCCAGTTGGGGTGGCTGGCTTGAGGCTGAGGGGCTCGATGCGCTACAAATATCACAGCACAGCAGTCACATATGCACACAAAAGCCTTACATTTAATGACCCGTTGCAGAGCGCAGCTGGAGCCATAGAGCAGGCACCAGAGCTCGTCCTCAGTGACGTCATTGGCCTTGTACTTTAGCAAGTCGTTCAGACTGATCGACTGGGCAGATGACGTCATGCTGCCGAATGTTTTATAGCGCGTCCCTCCGCAGGTTTTACGCAGCTGGAGTGTAATTGGGACAAATAGGGACAGATGAAGGCATGTGCCATAGATCCTGACCCCCCCTAGACATGCTGCAACTCCCTATAGAGACTCTGACCGCCCCCTAGACATACTGAAACTCCCTATAGAGATTCTGACTGCCCCCTAGACATGCTGCAACTTCCTATAGAGACTCTGACCGCCCTTAAAAACCCATACGGACTTTAAATACAAATGATCCCCCACTATATTTAAAAGGAAATAACACGGAGAATTTGTTAATTCATTACTCATACAGATGTCAGATTTTAAATGTTGAGATGTTGCAGTAAATTTTGGTAAAACAGCCTATTATTGTCATTACTAAAATTAATGTAGTCTATTGCATTGTCTGTAACCAAATAAACAGAGTAAACAACTTCAGCCAATGAGTAAAAGAGATAAAGAGGAGGAGATAAACATTTTGGCACACTATTGGAATAATATCGAAGTTGCTAAAATGAGTAAAACTGGCATTTTCAGACAATCGACTACTTGTACTTCTACTACAAGTAGGCAGATTAGCAAAAGAACTACAGCTCCGGCTTGACGCTATCAAATTTCAGGTCCAATTTCTGCCTGCCGGACGCCACAACTGGATCGATTGGCGCCACAAAGTCGAGCGCCAATTGCTCGGCGGTGCACACCGCGGCCACCTCGGCGCAGAGCCACGCCTCCAGCTGTCGCGGCCGCTGCACAGCCTGGCGGGCGACGGCCTCCTCGCGATCGTCCAGCAGCTCCTCGCACCGCATGCGCAGCCAGTTGCCGAGGCCGGGATCGGCGTCGATCTGCTCCATGTCCACCGGCTTGCCATCGTCCCTGGTCATTGTGACGAGGCCCCACCTGCGAGGGGAGGTACACGCGGGTGCTTAATTTGAAAATGTAACATTTCGAATATTCAGTAACATTTCATAATTGCCCTTGGATGTACACGTATAATCAATCTATTAGCTCATTTTATTCACTCCTTCCCCCTTTAGGTGTATATTGTCCCTTATCTATCTGTTCCATTGATTCCTTCCCCTTTAGGTGTACATCTGTCCCTTATCCATCTGTTCCATTGATTCCTTCCCCCTTTAGGTGTACAATGTCCCTTATCTATCTGTTCCATTGATTCCTTCCCCCTTTAGATGTAAATTGTCCCTTATCTATCTGTTCCATTTATTCCTTCACCCTTTAGGCGTACATCTGTCCCTTATCTATCTGCTCCATTGGTTCCTTCCCCTTTAGGTGTACATTGTCCCTTATCTATCTGTTCCATTCATTCCTTCCCCCTTTAGGCGTACATCTGTCCCTTATCTATCTGCTCCATCGGTTCCTTCCCCTTTAGGTGTACATTGTCCCTTATCTATCTGTTCCATTCATTCCTTCCCCCTTTAGGCGTACATCTGTCCCTTATCTATCTGCTCCATTGGTTCCTTCCCCTTTAGGTGTACATTGTCCCTTATCTATCTGTTCCATTTATTTCTACGCCAATAATGCACATGGTCCTCATATAAAGATCTGCTAAGGATCGAGTTTTTTCGATACAACCCTCATAACTTTCCTAATATGGAGTACACGGACCTCGTTCGCTCTTTTCACCGTCTTAGAAATATACATGTACGCTCGAACGCTGACCCTTACCGGTATAACTGTTCTACTATAGGCCTCAGCGTACAGTATACTGTACAGCTCAGAATACCTGTCCTGTTTCTCCTGATGCTGCATCCGGCCGTAGATCGGCAGATGTCGGCACACTCGCTCCACAGCGTCGCTCAACCGAGCAAATTTCGCCTTGTCGTCCTCCGCCTTCGGTGGCGACTTGGCCGTCTCGATCGCCGTCAGAATGGCGCGAGAGACGGCGCGGCAGGCGGAGCAGTTCAAGTCTGCAGACTTGCTTGAGTCACCGCTCGCCTGAGCTGCTGGCAGAAGCAGCGGCAGCAGCAGCACTTGCATCAGGTACATTTAGGCACGTTCTAACAAGGTTTGAGCCAGGCGCTTTGTAGATGTAGATTGAAATTAATCGCATTGAATTCTTATTCTAAACATTTGATGGAATTTGCAGTGTACTGAGACATCATTTGAACACTCAGGATTCAGGTACTGTACACTGTGTGTATGTACATTTTCAAGTTATGTCTGTTCCACCCCTACTCCCTCTGATCCTCCGCTGTTCCGCCCCTACTCCCTCCGATCCCCTGCTGTTCCGCCCCTACTCCCTCTGATCCTCCGCTGTTCCGCCCCCTACTCCCTCCGATACCCTGCTGTTCCGCCCCTACTCCCTCTGATCCTCCGCTTCTCCACCACCTACTCCCTCCGCTTCTCCACCCCTGGTCCCTCCGCTTCTCCGCCCCTACTCCTCTTGCTACTCCCTCCGCTTCTCCACCCCTGGTCCCTCCGCTTCTCCGCCCCTACTCCTCTTGCTACTCCTCCGCTTCTCCACCCCTGGTCCCTCCGCTTCTCCGCCCCTACTCCCTCCGCTACTCCTCTTGCTACTCCCTCCACTTCTCCGCCCCCTCCGATCCTCTGCTGTTCCGCCCCCTACTCCCTCCGCTTCTCCGCCCCCTACTTCCTCTGCTTCTCCGCCCCTACTCTCTTCGCTTCTACGCCCCCTACTTCCTCTGCTTCTCCGCCCCCTACTCTCTTCGCTTCTACGCCCCTACTCCCTCCGCTTCTCCGCCCCCTCCGATCCTCTGCTGTTCCGCCCCCCCACTCCCTTCGATCCTCGGCTGTTCCGCCCCCTACTCCCTCCGCTTCTCCGCCCCTACTCCCTCCGCTTCTCCGCCCCCTCCGATCCTCTGCTGTTCCGCCCCCTAATCCCTCCGATCCTCTGCTGTTCCGCTCACTACTCCCCCGATTTTCTGCTGTTCCGCTCACTACTCCCCCGATTCTCTACTGTTCCGCCCACTAATCTTTCAGTTCCCTGCTGTTCCGCCCCCCGTTTTTTCAATCGAATCAGAGTTTTCGCAGGTGTTAACTCACCGAATCACAGAACTAACAGATAGATAAAATATCGAACGCGGGTGAGAATTATGTTATGCATTAAATCCAACGCTGAACAATCGACCCGTGTTATAAATATATGTACACGCATGTAAGAAACGCAATAAATACGAATTAAAAGCCACGCAAATTATGTGCTAAATCATTTTATTAATTTTTTATAGTTTCACACGAGTCTGTTACTATAATGTGGTTAGCAATTTTGATTTGATTAATGGTAATATTACTAACTACAATAGTTAAGTCATGTCAGTGTTATATGAACTTACATTTTTTGTAACCAACGAGAGATTTGTCGACTTTTTCTCGGGCTTCAATTTGAAAGAAGCAAATGAAATGGCGTTTAACAGCTGTAGGATATGCCGTCTGCTAATAATATGCCTCGAGCATTTCATTTATGTCTTTCACGTGGGGGCGGGGGTTGGTAGAAAGTTCTAGAAGATTATTGACCACCTAATCAGATCGATAAGGGACAGAATTCTGGGATAGACGAGCACAAACTGATTTTTTTAGTAGAAAATGCTAAGCATACTACTCAATTTAAAGTGAGAAGTAAAGGAATACAAATATTGCGTCTGCAATTTACAGGATCTGCTGAGAAGTCATAAACTGCATAATATTATATTTATTGAACTTATTAGCAACTTTATACACGTATTTAAACCAGAAGGCACAGAAAAAGAAATTAGCTTCTACTGTCCGCAGTTATTTCATAGGGAATAAATTGTAGAAAAAGAACAGTTTTTATTTAGTATCGATTGATTTACCTTAAGATCAGATGCGGTCAAAGAAGGTCAAATAATTGAGAGCCAAGTCCGTACAGCAATTATCATTCAAAGGAATGGCAATGAAAACTGCATCAGTAATTATTTTACACTTGTTAATAATTGAATTCTGTAAGCAGACTGGAGACCTGTGCAAGTAGGAAGTACTTTTTAATGGTAAAAATGACTTGATAAGGTCAAGTGACCCCTCAACACACTATCCCAGTTCAACTGACCTCTACAAGTCAGCTACCGAGGTTAAGTGACCCCCACAAATCAGCCGGTCAAGTGACCACAAATCAGCTACCGAGGTCAAGTGACCCCCACAAATCAGCTACCGAGGTCAAGAGACCACAAATCAGCTACCGAGGTCAAGTGACCCCTACAAATCAGCAACCGGAGTCAAGTGACCCCCACAAATCAGCTACCGAGGTCAAGAGACCTCAAATCAGCTACTGAGGTCAAGTGACCCCCACAAATCAGCTACCGAGGTCAAGAGACCTCAAATCAGCTACTGAGGTCAAGTGACCCCCACAAATCAGCTACCGAGGTCAAGTGACCCCCACAAATCAGCTACCGAGGTCAAGAGACCTCAAATCAGCTACTGAGGTCAAGTGACCCCCACAAATCAGCTACCGAGGTCAAGAGACCTCAAATCAGCTACTGAGGTCAAGTGACCCCACAAATCAGCTACCGAGGTCAAGAGACCTCAAATCAGCTACTGAGGTCAAGTGACCCCCACAAATCAGCTACCGAGGTCAAGAGACCTCAAATCAGCTACTGAGGTCAAGTGACCCCCACAAATCAGCTACCGAGGTCAAGTGACCCCCGACAAATCAGCTACTAAGGTCGTGACCCCTCCCGCCAGTTCAAACAAACGCTCAAGAATCTTTCTTAGCCCGAGACCGTTTAATATTGACCTCGCGCCGCTGCTTCCGCTTCTGGTCTTTCTCTTTGCTCTCGATGTCCTTGGCCAGCTTGTAGGCGCAGATGGCGCTCAGGATAAACAGGGGCGACAGCGCCAGCAGCACGTAGTACACAAACGACATCGGGTTCTGGGCGGCGTACAGCAGCACCAGGCCGATGTTCTTTTTGGCCCAGCCGCTCCACGTAGAATCGTCGATGGCACTGAACAGCTTGCCCAGCTCGTCAGCGGCCTTCAACGGGTCGATACCGCCGGAGGCGCCGCCACCGCTAGCGTCTGATTGGCTTTCCGACATGCCCACCGGCGCTGAGGGAGCGGCGGAGAAGAGGTCACGTGACCTCACGCGATTAGTGTCTGACCCGCCTAAATAAGTGAGGTCACGTGACCAACAAGAATAGTGTCTGACCCGCCTAAATAAGTGAGGTTGAGGTCACGTGACCAACAAGAATAGTGTCTGACCCGCCTAAATAAGTGAGGTCACGTGACCAACAAGAATAGTGTCTGACCTGCCTAAATAAATGAGATTAGGCTGTATAGTGACTCCTATCTGGCCTAGTCAAGGGAGGACGACTGACCCCTCACTAAAAAGGCATAAAGTCAACGCAGAATGTCCGAAGACGCCAGGAATTGAACATGGCTTCAAATGTTTTTTTTTATTAGAAAAGCAGATAAACATATCGATAAATATTATACAAAGCAATGAAGCAGCTAGAATATACAGCAATAAAAGACGCTGTATTTAAAAAAGCAAAAAATGATAACGTTAGAAAAGAACGCACTTATACTACATATTTATATTACTGCTGCTGCTGCTGCTGAGACAATGATCCACCGATTAGAGTCGATGAGCAATTTCAATTCCAATACGAGTAAATCAGCACTGTAAACAATTGTA
Organism: Macrostomum lignano; assembly: GCA_002269645.1. Lineage (NCBI taxonomy): Eukaryota > Metazoa > Platyhelminthes > Macrostomidae > Macrostomum > Macrostomum lignano. The sequence goes on from NIVC01000725.1 coordinate 226,467, forward strand.
AATTATTATCATATAGAGAACAAGTCTAATTACAGTGATACAACTAGTGTCAGAGGGCCAATTCTACATGCGGTTAAGCCTTGAATAGTTTGCTAATAAAAAGTGGTTAAATAACAAAATAAACTGATGCCTATTACGGCGGACGACATGCTTAAAAGTAATAATTTTAATTTAAAGTTAACAAAAAAAAATCAACAAACGGGAAAAGGACTCCGCGCACTTTATTAATCTCTTTAACTGTCAAAGTGTTTCTACATTCTGGGGCAGAGAATTTGTAGGGTTGTGACTGGGGCGGGTGTACATCCTGGGGCAGAGAATTTGTAGGGTTTGACTTGGGCGGGTGTACATCCTGGGGCAGAGAATTTGTAGGGTTGTGACTGGGGCGGGTGTACATCCTGGGACAGAGAATTTGTAGGGTTTGCGACTGGGGCGGGTGTACATCCTGGGGCAGAGAATTTGTAGGGTTGTGACTGGGGCGGGTGTACATTCTGGGACAGAGAATTTGTAGGGTTTGCGACTGGGGCGGGTGTACATCCTGGGGCAGAGAATTTGTAGGGTTGTGACTGGGGTGGGTGTACATTCTGGGGCAGAGAATTTGTAGGGTTTGCGACTGGGCGGGTGTACATCCTGGGGCAGAGAATTTGTAGGGTTGTGATTGGGGCGGGTGTACATTCTGGGGCAGAGAATTTGTAGGGTTTGCGACTGGGCGGGTGTACATCCTGGGGCAGAGAATTTGTAGGGTTGTGACTGGGGCGGGTGTACATTCTGGGGCAGAGAATTTGTAGGGTTTGCGACTAGGGGCGGGTGTACATCCTGGGGCAGAGAATTTGTAGGGTTGTGACTGGGGCGGGTGTACATCCTGGGACAGAGAATTTGTAGGGTTGTGATTGGGGCGGGTGTACATTCTGGGACAGAGAATTTGTAGGGTTGTGACTGGGGCGGGTGTACATCCTGGGACAGAGAATTTGTAGGGTTTGCGACTGGGGCGGGTGTACATCCTGGGGCAGAGAATTTGTAGGGTTGTGACTGGGGCGGGTGTACATCCTGGGGCAGAGAATTTGTAGGGTTTGACTTGGGCGGGTGTACATCCTGGGGTGGAGAATTTGTAGGGTTGTGACTGGAGCGGGTGTACATCCTGGGGCAAAGAATTTGTAGGGTTGTGACTGGAGCGGGTGTACATTCTGGGACAGACAATTTGTAGGGGCTGTGACTGGAGCGGGTGTACATCCTGGGGCAAAGAATTTGTAGGGTTGTGACTGGAGCGGGTGTACATTCTGGGACAGACAATTTGTAGGGGCTGTGACTGGAGCGGGTGTACATTCAGGGGCAGCGAATTGAAGTGTTATTGAGGCGCGTGTAAATTCCGATGGGCGACAACACAACTTAACAAATAAAAAGAGCTTTTTATTAAATTGAAAGTCAAATGAACACAGAAAAATGGATATAACAGTGAAGAAAAGTTATTTTAGATATCTTTAAAACACCGGTTAACATGGATAGTGTTATTATAATATTATTACAAAGCAAACATAAAAGTTTAAGGATAGAAAATATTTGTATTAGTACAGAGTCTATCTGCAAATAAAGATATAACATAACGCTGAGAAAGATTATAGCGAGAGGACTAGCATGTTTTTTCATAAGAATGTTATTTAAGATATTAGAAACCGAGTCCTAGTTTCTAAAAATAGAATAAACAACATGTGCACGCGCAGGGTTTTGGGCCTGAGCGAATGAGCTAAAATTACGTTCTATAGTCATTCTTAAACTTGAATATAGCCTTCCATCATTGACGACTTTTAGCAGCAGACACAAGTACGCTCGTAAGAAAAGATTCCGATGGGGAACAGGATGTGAGGGTGTGGGGAAGATTGCGATGGGGAACAGAAGGGTGTGGGGAAAATTTCGATGGGGAAGAGGTGGCAAGAATGGATAACAAAGATGCAGGAAACAGGGATGCAGGAAAATATGAAAACAAGAGTTAATAACAACAGGGGCATCAGATTCAGAACAAGCACAAAAAGGAAATGATTGCAATTAGCAAACCAGTGAGATCAACTAACAATTGGGCGTGAAATGATGATGGCATGTCATGAGAGGTGCAGCAATTATTGTTAATAACTCATACACAAATCTGTAAGTCAAGCGTTAGGGAAACCCAGATTATTGATAATAGTAGCTTACACAGTAATCAACAAGAGCAGCAACAATGTGCATAATACTGACATAAAGGAAGCCGAACAGGACTACTCAAAATTGTAGGCAAGTCTCGAGCTGCCTGTGGAAACTCAAACCTAACCCAGGAAATGAAATTCTTTGCATCGGCAAGGAAAACAAAACTTGGTTGTCAAAGCGTAAAAAACCGTGAACTACTGTATACTACTGAGATGACTTTTATTCAGTAGTACTTTAACACAATTATGTGGCAGTGTACAGTGTGGGGTGGCGGGGGAGGGCGGGGTTACTCTGAGGGTCGAGTGTACAGTGTGGGGTGGCGGGGCAGGGCGGGGTTACTCTGAGGGTCGAGTGTACAGTGAGGTGCCGGGGCAGGGCGGGGGTTACTCTGAGGGTCGAGTGTACAGTGTGGCTTGGCGGGGCAGGTCGGGGGTTACTCTGAGGGTCGAGTGTACAGTGTGGGTTGGCGGGGCAGGGCGGGGGTTACTCTGAGGGTCGAGTGTACAGTGTGGCTTGGCGGGGCAGGGCGGGGGTTACTCTGAGGGTCGAGTGTACAGTGTGGCTTGGCGGGGCAGGTCGGGGGTTACTCTGATGGCCAGTATACAGTGTGGGGTGCCGGGGCAGGGAGGGGTTATTCCTGAGGGCCGAGTGTACAGTGTGGAGTGGCGGGGCAGGGCGGGGGTTACTCTGAGGGTCGAGTGTACAGTGTGGGGTGCCGGAGCAGGGCTGAGTTACTCTGATGGCCAGTGTACAGTGTGGGGTGCCGGGGCAGGGCGGGGTTACTCTGATGGCCAGTGTACAGTGTGGGGTGCCGGGGCAGGGCGGGGTTACTCTGATGGCCAGTGTACAGTGTGGGGTGCCGGGGCAGGGAGGGGTTATTCCTGAGGGCCGAGTGTACAGTGTGACCTCGGTCAGCTAAATCTAAAAAAAATAGAGAGCAGAGAGCAGTGAAGCTACAGCCGGTGCTGGTTGTTGGACCCCAGGCGGCCCCGTGCTTGGTTCAGTGGGGGTGGCGGCGGCGGCGGCGCTGGCGGCTCCGGAGGCGGGGGAGGTGGAGCGGGCAGCTGCTGTTGCTGCGCGGCAGAGCCCTGGCTGGAGCCGCTGTCACTGGAGATTCTGTGATGCTCCAAGCCAGCAGGGTCGGGCAGCATAACTATGCTGTTGACTTTCTGCTTGAGCTCCGAGTCGCTCAGGCGGATTTTGGTCAGGTCCAGCAGGTTCATAGTGTTGCGGGCTCGGCTACTCACGCAGTAGGCTTCGATCACCTGAGGTGCGGGCGGCGGGTACATGAATCTCAGGGCATAGACATCTCATATTAAGAACACGAATCTCACCGGTCACCCCTAGGACACAAATCTCATCTTTAGAACACGAATTTCCCCCTAGGACACAAATCTGATCCTTAGGACACAAATCTAATCCTCAGGACACAAATCTCATCTTTGGAACACGAAACTCACCCCTAGGACACAAATCGCATCCCTAAAACACGAATCTCACCCCGAGGATACAGATCTAATTTTTGGAACACGAATCTCACCACTAGGACACACACTCATCTTTAGAACACGAATCTCACCCCAAGGACACAAATCGCATTCCTAAAGCACGAATCTTACCCTAGGACACAAATCCCATCTTTAGAATACGAATCTCACCCCAGGACGCAAATCTCATTTTTAGAACACGAATCTTACACAAATCTTATCTTTAAAACATGAATCCACCCCTAGGACACAAATCTCACCCTTAGGACACAAGTGTCTAATACTAAGCCAAGCCAGCCCATACGCATGAGAACGCACCTGCAGAATTAGCATATCGTCTTCCAGAGCCTCCTTGCTAGCCTGAGCGGCCAGCATGTGCTGCTGCAGCTGCTGCTGATCCGAACTCGCCAGCCTTGCCGACTCTTTTCGCGACAGCTTGCGGGACGACCTGGTCAGGGGAGGGCCAAATGGTGGGGATGCATGACATACTGCTAGTATTTTATCTCTGTAACTACCGATATGTATTGAGTTAAACAGTAGAAAGTTTCACCGCATAAGAAATTATTGAATGCGAATCATTATTAAAATTTTATAATAATTCAAGCCGCAATCTGATGTTGACAACAGGATTTTACCGCGTTTCGGCCTGTCTTATCTTTAACATCTCACCCATCAGGACACGAATCAAAGCCATCGGGACACGAATCTCACCCATCGGGACACGAATCTCACCCATCAGGACATGAATCTCACCCATCGGGACATGAATCTCACCCATCAGGACACGAATCAAAGCCATCGGGACACGAATCTCACCCATCGGGACACGAATCTCACCCATCAGGACATGAATCTTACCCATCAGGACATGAATCTCACCCATCAGGACATGAATCTCACCGATCATGACGCGAATCTAACCCATCGGGACACGAATCTCACCCTTCATGACGCGAATCTCACCCATCGGGACACGAATCTCACCCTTCATGACGCGAATCTCACCCATTGGGACACGAATCTCACCCTTCGTGACGCGAATCTCACCCATCGGGACTCGAATCTCTCACACCCGAGACACGATCTCTCAAACCCGAGACACGAATCTCTCACACATGAGACACGAATATCTCACACACGAGACACGAATATCTCACACGAGACACGAATATTGCACACGAGACACGAATATCTCACACGAGACACGAATATTGCACATGAGACACGAATATCTCACACGAGACACGAATATTGCACACGAGACACGAATATCTCACACGAGACACGAATATTGCACACATGAGACACGAATATCTCACACGAGACACGAATATTGCACACGAGACACGAATATCTCACACGAGACACGAATATCTCACACACGAGACACGAATATCTCACCCAGAACACGAATATCTCACACACAGGACACGAATATCTCACCCAGAACACGAATATCTCACACACAGGACACGAATATCTCACACCCAGGACACGAATATCTCACACACAGGACACGAATATCTCACACACAGGACACGAATCTCAAAGCTAATGACATAAATCTCACACCTAAAGAGACAAATAGAAAACTAAGGATATATCTCACACCTAGGTCTCATATCGAATAATTGAATTTAAATGAAGTTTTAAAGAGTGCCCAAACTACAATGCGCAGCTCTTATTATTAATATTCATTTTCTCTCATTATAATAATGACAGCGAACAATCAGTGCGAAGATATCTAAATAACAAGTCGAGCAACCAGTCCATATAGTTTAATGATAAGTTGTCTTGCTTACAAATTGGCGACAATCACTTCCTAATCTCTAGCCATTTGGCAGCTGCGATTTTGTATTAGATGATAGTGTAACAGCTGAAAACAAAAGCTGAATCATGCAGGTGTCAGATGAGAGGCTACAGTGCCAATGCCTCTAGGTTAAGCTGCATGTGAGGTCTGCTTAATTAAATATGCATAATCAATTATTTTGACAAATACTGATTGCAAAATAACTAAACTAGCACAACACTGACCAACGCCTTGGATTTCTGAAATCAATAAATCAAGGAAATAATAGCGCTATTTGTCATATAATAACGAGTAACAAAGCTACAGTGTAGCCACCCCTGCAACTGGGGATCTGGGATCAGCCTGGGGATCTGTGATCAGCCTGAGGATCTGGGATCAGCCTGAGGATCTGGGATCAGCCTGAGGATCTGGGATCAGCCTGAGGATCTGGGATCAGCCTGAGGATATGGGATCAGTCTGAGGATCTTAGATCAGCCTGAGGATATAGGATCAGTCTGAGGATCTTAGATCAGTCTGAGGATCTAGGATCAGCCTGAGGATCTTAGATCAGCCTGAGGATCTGGGATCAGTCTGAGGATCTGGGATCAGCCTGAGGATCTGGAATCAGTCTGAGGATCAGGGATCAGTCTGGGGATCTAAGATCAGCCTGAGGATCGGGGATCAGACTGGGGATCTGTGATCAGCCTGAGGATCTGGGATCAGCCTGGGGATCTGGGATCAGCCTGGGAATCTGTGATCAGCCTGGGGATCTGTGATCAGCCTGGGGATCTGGGATCAGCCTGGGAATCTGTGATCAGCCTGGGGATCTGGGATCAGACTGGGGATCTGTGATTAGCCTGGGGATCTGTGATCAGCCTGAGGATCTGGGATCAGCCTGAGGATCTGGGATCAGCCTGGGGATCTGGGATCAGCCTGGGAATCTGGGATCAGCCTGGGGATCTGGGATCAGCCTGAGGATCTGGGATCAGCCTGAGAATCTGGGATCAGTCTGGAGATCTGGGATCAGCCTGAGGATCTGGGATCAGTCTGGGGATCTGGGATCAGTCTGGGGATCTGGGATCAGCCTGAGGATCGGGGATTAGTCTCGGGATCTGGGATCAGTCTGAGGATCTGGGATTAGTCTGGGGATCTTAGATCAGCCTGAGGATCTGGGATCAGTCTGAGGATCTGGGATCAGCCTGAGGATCTTGGATGAGCCTGAGGATCTGGGATCAGTCTGGGGATCTGGGATCAGTCTGGGGATCTGGGATCAGTCTGAGGATCTGGGATCAGTCTGAGGATCGGGGATCAGCCTGAGGATCGGGGATCAGTCTGGGGATCTGGGGATCTGGGATCAGCCTGATGATCTGGGATCAGCCTGAGGATCTGGGATCAGTCTGGGGATCGGGGATCAGTCTGAGGATCGGGGATCAGTCTGGGGATCTGGGATCAGTCTCAGTCTCACCTCGGGGACTCGCGGATGGCTGCTGCAAGTTTGGGCGTCACAGGCGGTGCCGGCCGCAGCTGAAGGTTGCCGCAGCTGCCTCCGCCGACGGGACGGTAAGGCGACGCTCCGGCGGCCGCCGTCGAGGAGGCAACATGGTTGCCATGGTGATGTCCATGCTGTAGCTGCTGTTGATGCTGCCGGCCGCCGCTGCCAACACCCCGAGCTGCTGGCAGCTTGGCGCCAGAATCCGCAGCGCTGCTGTGGCTCCGCTCAAGGCTGTGGGAGCCGCCGGCGCCGCGCGGCAAGCTGAAGGACTGGTACGATACCACGCCGGCGCCGTTGCCTCCGGCGCGTCCGCGCGACGCAGCGTCGCCAGCGGAGTTGTCCACGCCCGGCAGACTCTGACAGCTCTGGATGGTGCTCAGCCACTT
>NIVC01000725.1:238795-268795 GCA_002269645.1 Macrostomum lignano
TTTAAAATTATAAGTGAGATCATATTTATACATCATGATTCATGTTCCTAAAGTAATCCTTATATATGTGTGTGGAAAAAATAGTCTTGACAAGCTAGAGTCCTAGACGGAATTGAGAGAAGTGTCAGGATCGGAAAGGTTGCTGAGTAACTTGAATGAATGAATGATTCCCACTTTTAAATCGAGTGAATCACCACCTGTCGGAAAAATATATTAAGCTTTAGGTAATTCATAAAAAATAAGTTTAATTTTTTACCTTGTTCGAATAAATAGCCACTAGTGTTTTTTTGTATCGTATATAGGTGTAGGCTGTAGGCTACTTGTTCTAACAAGCACAAAAATTAAATTTTAAACTTTCTAAGACACCCAGACGGAAGGTTTCCATTGAAGAAGGTCCGCAAGCTTATATTCGTCACCATCCTATATTAATTGAAGTATCACTGTGTTAACTATGTGTTAACTATTTGTAACTGAGAAGCTTAAAGCTTTCACAATGCGCTTTTTACAATATAAGCTGATCTTAAGTATTACCAGTACCAATCACTGTAGTAGTGACTAGTGACCGATGTAAATGCCAATGTCCAATGATGCAATGAATGGAATGGCCAATTTGTTAAGGGCTACAGTCTTGTCTATTGACTTGGGTGCACTTAAAGTGTATGTATAAATATCTAATTGATGATCTAACTTTAAGCTGCCAGTATGCATGTGTAAGCTGCAAGGCAAATTTGAATAAAAAATAGCAATATATATAGGTTTGCAAAGGTATAACTTTCCAAATCCAATAAAAACGCACTAAATAAATAGTAATTAGGAATTAGAAAGAAAAGAAAAATACTCTTTTCATACAGAAAAACGATTTATACATATTTAATGGGTTTTAATTTGGATGATAGCAAACTATGTTATATTTTAATAAAAAAGTTAATAAAAATTCTACCTCATTAAATTTTAGTTTAGTACTTTTGTCTTCATTTTTAAACTAAAATTAACAAAAAAAAATATAAAATAACATCAAAGGTAATTATAAAATATATAATATAGCCAACTAAATATATTTTTCTAATCTTTCTTTACTAACATTTTAGTGATTTTTAGCAGGTTTTATTTTGTTGCTTTCCTATTAGAAAACAACTTTTAATGTGTAGAATTATATATATTAAAGAAGATTAACTAAGTTAAACCAAAAAGTATAAAGATAAATATTCTACTAGTAGATTCCCATTATATATTTTGGCTTTGATTGACTTCTATAAAATCTTGTTGGCAGTTGCATAGGTTTTGGCTTTTGATTATATTAGTTATATTTACTTTTTATAATAATAAATAGAAGCAAATTTTACCTATTGAGCATAGACATTATTTTAGCAATTGAAATATATAATAAAAATATTTGAACAAAGAACAAATTTAAGCAAAAATGATCAAAGTACTTAATGAGCAAATTGTATTTGGCCTTAAAAAGTTATAAAATTAAAAGTACAAAAGGTGTTTTTTCTACTTTGTATTATTTGACCAATTTTTATAAGTAAGATGCCTTTCTACCTACGTAATTTTTTTTATTTGAATAAAGAAAGGGAAGACTGAGGGAAGTAGACATTTTAACTTTAAATGTCTGATATCTTATTGGAGCCTTTATATTCATGCTGCTTATTGCCTATATCCTTATCTAAGTAATTAGAGAAATTCGCTTGCCTTAATAATCACTTTAGAAATTATTTATCTAATCACTAATCAATAATGTCTTATTTATTTATTGTAAAAAAGAATGGTTGACTGTATTCATCTTAACCATAGCCCCAACTAACCCAATCACACTATTCATATTGCATAATAAATCTCTATTGCTTTGAGTCTCCAATGCTAGGGACTTAAGAGTTCCCATTATAAAGCTTTAAAACAATAAAAATTTCAATATTAATTCATCTTTATTGCTCTCCCCATGAAGTCAAAGGCTCTACTGGTCTTTTAAGTTACATTTATTAAGTGGCTTATATTACTAGATATGAAAAATATGTTCTCATAGCCTAACTATATGTATGTGTTCTGCCTAAAACATCTATCCATATTTTCCTTTAGCCATATCCATAACTATGGTGGAACTCTACCCAAAACTCTGGGATCCTAGCAAACATTTGAATCTTGATTTCAACAAATCCCAAAAATGTTGATCCTATTGAACTTATACCATAGACTAGAGTCATAGACAAAACAACTTTCTGATGCTTTTAAGTCTATAGTTAAAGCTTATGAAAACAGTTATTTTCCATAGATATAGCAAAGTTACAATGTAAACCTAATCTATCTTTTTGCATGATCACAAGATTATTCATCAGTAAAATATCCCACTTTCAGCCTGAGCTCTCTCTATTCATAAATTATTTGGCACACTAAAACTTGGCGAGTCAGTCATAAGCAAATTAAATAGCAATTCTTCACAATGGAAACAACAAAGTACGAGGCAAGGACCACTACCACTGTTTCCGAGGGCCCTGGCATTGGCTTTGATCGCAGCTACCTGACTTCTGTTCTTGGCATCCTGAATGCCATCATTGTGCTCGCCGCCTTCTGCATGGGCGTCTCCTGCTCTGTGCCGACACTATTCTGGAGCTTCACCTCTGCCGCCGCCTATTCCAGCTTTGTTGCCTGGCAGATTCTCGTTGTCTTCATCATCATCTACCTGTTCTATATGCTGCGCATCCTGCCCAAGATCCCCGGCCCCATCGGACTGGCGGTGAGCAGACAGAGCTGAGGCGCTAAGACAGACAGGCAGACAGACAGACACTTAGACAGACAGACAGACAGACAGACGGACAGACAGACAGAAACAGGCAGACAGACAGACAGACACTGAGGCGCTAAGACAGACAGGCAGACAGACAGACAGAAACAGGCAGACAGACAGACAGACACTGAGGCGCTAAGACAGACAGACGGACAGACAGACAGACAGACGGACAGACAGACAGAAACAGGCAGACAGACACTGAGGCGCTAAGACAGACAGGCAGACACTAAGACACTGAGACAGACAGACAGACAGAAACAGGCAGACAGGCAGACAGACAGAAAGAAACAGGCAGATAGACAAACATTCAAAAAGACAATAGGACGTATTGGTACATAGACACTCAGACAGAAAGAAACAGAATAACAGACATGGTCTCAAGTCACAAGTCAAGTCAGTGACCCAGACAAATACTCATTACCTGAATTCAATTGAACATTTCCCGCAGATGCTTATTTACCTGCTAATCAACTTTGTTTTTCTGTTCATCAGCATCGTGCTGTGCGCCATCAACATTGAGATATTTAAGGGCCCCGCGGCCTCCGCTATGGTGAGAGTCTGGAAGCTTTGCTTCAACCAAGTTGAATAGATTTAATAATTGCTCCTAAACTGCGCTATGAGAATTTTCATTAAAAAATGCCAAGGTTCGCCCTAAGCTCCAATTTCTAAGCTTTTGCTGCAAAAATAGTAAAAAACCGTTTATTACTACTAACCATCCGGCAGGTATTCGCCCTAATCGTTATCGGCGGCCATTTCGGCGTCGGCTTCCTGCTATTTCAAAAGTGGCGCGCTTCCGGTCACTACTTTCACAAGGGCGAGTGCGGTCACACTTTCTCTAGCAGCACCGCTACCGCCACCGCCACGGCCCAGTCTGGGGAACCCGGCCGTTATTAACTTGGTGTTCTGACTTGGTGTTAGACTGGCTGGGTATTTTCATCTGGCGTTGTGTCTAATAGTTAATTTATTATACCGTCTAGGTATTTTGTTGTCTATGTAGGTGAGTGCAAATTTGATCAGGTGACCTATAGTACCTTAGGTACTGTGTAAATAATACCAGATTAGTGACCGGAAGTAGGTAAATGTGACCTGATCAGTGACCAGAAGTAGATAACAACCTTATCTACTGTAACCGTAACCGGAAGTTGATAACTGTAGCCTGATCAGTGACCGGAAGTATTTGCCTGTGACCTGATCAGTGACCGGAAATAGATGACTGTAACCTGATAAGTGACCGGAAGTAGATAACTGTAACCTGATCAGTGACCGGAAGTAAATGACTGTAGCATGATCAGTGACCGGAAGTAGATAACTGTAGCCTGATCAGTGACCGGAAGTATTTGCCTGTGACCTGATCAGTGACCGGGAAAAGATGACTGTAACCTGATCAGTGACCGGAAGTAGTTGACTGTAGCCTGATCAGTGACAGGAAGTAGATAACTGTAACCTGATCAGTGACTGAAGGTAGGTAACTGTGACCGGAAGTAGATGACTAACCTGATCAGTGACCGTCAGTGACGTACCATTGACCACAATTTTCAAGATTTTAGCCATTCCCTTTTGATACGGTCATATAATTACCAACTATCCATTGCATGTTTTAATGTTTTCCATGTTGACTATCTCCGTGACTGGCTTCATGAGCAGATAATATATTATATTATTTTTACAGGGAACAAATTATTAATCTTTATCTCTATATTTCTAACCGTAGCTGTGGTCCAAAATGTTCTCTATTTATTAGCCTGTGAGTTTCCTGTGCAAATTGATAATTATTTACAAGTCTATACTTTCTGCGCTCAATCTATTTTTGGCTTTGATTGAATTTACGTTCAAACTACAAAGTATAAGTTGCAGTATAAGTTGCAATACTGATTTCTACAACCAAGTCACAGATTTTCTGCAAAAAGTTTGTGCAATACATATAGTCACATATCTCTAGTACAATAGCGCCTGTCGCAATGCCCAAATCAGTTCTTGTTTTTTATTGCCCTCTGCCAAATGCGTTCATTCCGAAAAATATAAAAATATACGTTTATTATTGCAGTCCAAATTTTGTCGTTTTTTACGCTTTCGTCCATCGGTTCGATTTGGTTCATTTGAAAAATACTTTTGTTATTTTGTCATTTAATTTTTTTGGATATCTTCAGGACAACAGTAAATAGGCTCAATAGACTGAAATTTTGATTTCCCTAGGTTGTACTAAACCCAAGGAATGCCAATACATCTTCAGCACAAAACAGCTTCTTAAATTTTAAGACAAACCATAGCGTCATTGCTTACCTGCCTACTGATAGTACAGTGGCAAGGAATTCGCAATTCGAATCCGATCAGAAGCCAACCAGCAGCCAGCCAACCAGCAGCAAGCCAACCAGCAGCCAGTTAATCAGCAGCCAGCCAACCAGCAGCCAGCCAACCAGCAGCCACCCAACCAGCAGCCAGCCAATTAGCAGTCAGCCAACTAGCAGCCAGCCAATCAGCAGCCACCCAACCAGCAGCCAGCCAACCAGCAGCCAGCCAACCAGCAGCCAGCCAACCAGCAACCAGCCAATCAGCAGCCACCCAATCAGCAGCCACCCAATCAGTGGCCAGCCAACCAGCAGCCAGCCAACCAGCAGCCACCCAACCAGCAGCCACCCAACCAGCAGCCAGCCAATCAGCAGCCACCCAACCAGCAGCCGCCCAACCAACAGTCAGCCAACCAGCAGCCAGCCAACCAGCAGCCAGCCAATTAGCAGTCAGCCAACTAGCAGCCAGCCAATCAGCAGCCACCCAACCAGCAGCCAGCCAACCAGCAGTCAGCCAACCAGCAGCCACCCAACCAGCAGCCACCCAACCAGCAGCCAGCCAATCAGCAGCCACCCAACCAGCAGCCGCCCAACCAACAGTCAGCCAACCAGCAGCCAGCCAACCAGCAGCCCGCCAATCAGCAGCCAGCCAACCAGCAGCCAGCCAATCAGCAGCCAGCCAATGGGCGGAGGTCGTCGAGCTCCAGACGCGGTGTCGGCCTACGCCGGCTTCCTCAGTGGCGCTACGGTTCGCGCGCTGCTGCAGCCGCTGGACGTGATCAAGATCAGGTGGCAACTGCAGCTGGAGTCCATCAGCAGACGGGGTGACGGCGGCACCTACCAGAGCCTGCCGCAGACTGTGGGCCGAATCCTACGGGAGGAAGGCGCTCGAGCACTGTGGAAGGGTCACGTGCCCTGCCAGGTGGTGTCGGTGCTGTTCAACTCGGTGCAGTTTTACACCTTCGAGCGCAGCGGGCCGCCAGTTCGGGAGCTTCTTGGAGGCGGCAGCGACTTTGGTGCAGACTTTGTGTGCGGCGGCATCTCTGGGGTAGCGGCGGCGCTGAGCTGCCACCCGTTCGACACCTTGCGGACACGGCTGATTGGGCAGAGCGAGAAGAACCGCGTGTACTCTGGTCTGGTGCACGCTGTGACCCACATGTGGCGGTCGGAGGGTCCGCGTGTGTTCTTCCAGGTGAGTCACTGATTAGTGTGTTTTTCCAGGTGGGTCACTGACTGGTGTGTGTTCTTCCAGGTGGGCCACTGACTGGTGTGTGTGTTCTTCCAGGTGGGTCACTGATTGGCGTGTGTGTTCTTCCAGGTGGGCCACTGACTGGTGTGTGTGTTCTTCCAGGTGGGTCACTGATTGGCGTGTGTGTTCTTCCAGGTGGGTCACTGACTGGTGTGTGTGTTTTTCCAGGTGGGTCACTGATTGCTGTGTTCGGTCACTGAGTCAAAATTTTGTTACATAACTTCAGGGTACAATTGCATTTTCAAATCACAAATGCCAGTCAGTTTGCCTCATCAATTTCCCCGCTCCATCTGCAGGGCCTGAATTCGAATCTGTGCATGACGATGCCGCAGGCGGCTAGCCGGTTCGCCTTCTACAAGCTGCTGTTCGGCCCCCTGGCCGACCGTTCTTCGGCGTCAGCCGCGGCCGCCGGCTCCGGCTTTCTGTCCGGCGTGCTGTCCAAGGCCCTCGTCTACCCCTTCGACGTCATGAAGAAGCGCCAGCAGGTGCGCGGCTTCGAGGCCGCCCGACGCGCGTTTGGCCGCGTGCAGGTGAACATGCTGACACCCTTTAGGACTGTCTGACACCCTTTAGGACTGTCTGACACCCTTTAGGACTGTCTGACACTCTTTAGGACTGTCTGACACCCTTTGGGACTGTCTGACACCCTTTGGGACTGTCTGACACCCTTTAGGACTGTCTGACACCCTTTAGGACTGTCTGACACCCTTTAGGACTGTCTGACACCCTTTGGGACTGTCTGACACCCTTTAGGACTGTCTGACACCCTTTGGGACTGTCTGACACCCTTTAGGACTGTCTGACACCCTTTAGGACTGTCTGACACCCTTTAGGACTGTCTGACACCCTTTGGGACTGTCTGAAACCCTATAAAACTTTCTGACACCCTAGTTAGGACTCTCTGACACCATTTGAACCTGTCTGACACCCCTGGCACTGTCTGAAACCTCCCTTTTAATGTCAAATGTTTCGTAATAATTTCTGACACTTTTAACACATTAATAATGTCTGACACCTCTAGGACACGTCAACTACCCAGACTGTCGCCTGACACTCCTAACAGGTACTCCATGACACTTCAGGGCTGTAGCCTAGTGTTTAGAGCGTCGGGCTCACGACTTGAAGGTCGGGGGTTCGATTCCCGATCGCACTGGAACAGTTTGCGTCTTTGAGCAAGACACTTAACTCTGCATTGCTTCAGTTCACCCAGCTGTAAAATGGGTGCCAGCATAATTGAGGGTGTGTGGCGACCCCCCAGTCCTTGGACTGAACAGCCGTACGCAGCCTTCAGATGCGCCGCGCAAATAGCTGCGGCTGAGCTGTCGGTTGCACATCTACCCAATTAGGGCAGTTGTAATCAACTATTGTATATTATTATATGACGCTTCAGCATATCGTCTCGCATATCTGTTTCCCTCGGACTACCTCCGCCACCAATGCCCTCTCACGCACCCTACACAGCCCCGCTCCCCGCAGGACTCGGGCAGCAGCCGGACCATCGCAGCCTGCGCCTCCTTCATCTGGCGCAACGAAGGCCTTCGCGGGTTCTACAAAGGCCTGGGCCCGTCAATGCTGAAGGCTGGCCTGTTCACGTCCACCACTTTCTACTTCTTTGAACTTTACCGCTCGCTAATTCTGTCCGCTTTGTACTAAACGCTAAAAATGCTCATATTGCTACTTCTATTGGCCAGGCTTTCAGTAGTACACGCGCGCATTTTTTGCTATTCTAACAACTGTACGAAATGTACTTAAGAATCGCATCAATTCAAAATTTGTGTGCAATTCAATTGTATTCGGATCGTCAACTACAGTATTGATCCTGTTTTGCTTACATATGAATGTTTTTGCTCTTATTTTCCATTATGTTCTGGATTAATGTTCCGTTTACTCAAGCTTGCTGCAATAAAAGTAGAAATATGTCTGCTTAATGCAGTCTTGGTGCTTTTGTGTGCCTTGTTTAATTATTATTTTCATTCTTCCTTTCTTTTTGTCTTTACACTTTGAGTTTTTTTCGCTGGCTGCACACGTCTAAAAGCCGTTTAACTGTGCACACTTGATTGTGTTATCAAGCCAATATGGTGTGAATGTACTTGTAGGGTAAGAGATTTGCTTTTCTAACCCTGAATGTACATACATACATTATTGTTTGCAAGCCGTAGAGTAAGAACGTACATTCTGACAATGTACATTGCGGGGTAAGAGATTTGCTTTTCTAACCCTGAATGTACATTCATACTTTATTGTTTGCAAGCCATAGAGTAAGAACGTACATTCTGACAGTGTACATTGTGGGGTAAGATATTTAATTTTCTAATCCCGAACGTACATTCTGTCTGTGTCATTCATGGGGCAAGAGATTTGCTCCTGTAACCCTGAATGTACATACTTTATTGTTAGCAAGTCATAGAGTAAGAACGTACATTCTGACAATGTACATTGCGGGGTAAGAGATTTGCTTTTCTAACCCTGAATGTACATTCATACTTTATTGTTTGCAAGCCATAAAATAAGAACGTACATTCTGACAGTGTACATTGTGGGGTAAGAGATTTAATTTTCTAATCCCGAACGTACATTCTGTCTGTGTCATTCATGGGGCAAGAGATTTGCTCCTGTAACCCTGAATGTACATACTTTATTGTTAGCAAGTCATAGAGTAAGAACGTACATTCTGTCAGTGGTAAGAGATTTTCTCCTCTGCCCCTGAGCGTACATTGATTTTTTGTTAGCAAGTCACTTGCGTAAATGTACATTCTGTCAGAGTAACATTAGAAAATTCGTATTGTTCCTTTTAATGGTTAAAAAATCTTTAATTAATTTTTATTCATTTGTTCTGCTGCTTTTAACATTAATTTTCTAAATAACAAAATCTACTGCAAGAAATCTTACCATGCCCTGTCGCGTGTACTTTTGCAACAATTATATCACCAACCAGCGGTAACGACCGTCGACCAACCATCCTTTGCCCCACTACGAGTAATGCATTTTTGATACTATTGATAAATATAAAGTCCTGTGGTAATCTTTATTGATTTATTTTGTCGAAATTAATATCATTGAGTGGATGTTTAAAGATGTCAAAAAACGCTTTTATTAAATTACTCTGCCACTACGGTCTGACTCATTCAGAGCTGTTTAGAAATTGGCTGAATTTACCTTGCAGCTCGAAGAACCAGTTGCCAACAATAAAAAGCTCCAGCAGCCAACCGGCAGTGGCGGTGAAAACCGTCTGAAACTGCCCACTCATAGTGGCGTGGCGGAGACATCGCAGTCAAAATTGTTTGAGGCAGAGAAGTCAGAGCAGGGCCAGCCAACCAGCAACGTTCAAACCAGCAGCCAGCCAATCAGCAGCCAGCCAACCAGCAGCCAGCCAATCAGCGGCCAGCCAACCAGCAACCAGCCAATCAGCAGCCAGCCAACCAGCAGCCAGCCAATGGGCGGAGGTCGTCGAGCTCCAGACGCGGTGTCGGCCTACGCCGGCTTCCTCAGTGGCGCCACGGTTCGCGCGCTGCTGCAGCCGCTGGACGTGATCAAGATCAGGTGGCAACTGCAGCTGGAGTCCATCAGCAGACGGGGTGATGGCGGCACCTACCAGAGCCTGCCGCAGACTGTGGGCCGAATCCTACGGGAGGAAGGCGCTCGAGCACTGTGGAAGGGTCACGTGCCCTGCCAGGTGGTGTCGGTGCTGTTCAACTCGGTGCAGTTTTACACCTTCGAGCGCAGCGGGCCGCCAGTTCGGGAGCTGCTCGGAGGCGGCAGCGACTTTGGTGCAGACTTTGTGTGCGGCGGCATCTCTGGGGTAGCGGCGGCGCTGAGCTGCCACCCGTTCGACACCTTGCGGACACGGCTGATTGGGCAGAGCGAGAAGAACCGCGTGTACTCTGGTCTGGTGCACGCTGTGACCCACATGTGGCGGTCGGAGGGTCCGCGTGTGTTCTTTCAGGTGGGTCACTGATTGGCGTGTTCTTCCAGGTGGGTCACTGGAAGAACACTGAATGGGTCACTGATTAGTGTGTTCTTCCAGGTGGGTCACTGACGGGTGTGTGTTCTTCCAGGTGGGTCACTGATTAGTGTGTTCTTCCAGATGGGTCACTGATTAGTGTGTTCTTCCAGGTGGGTCACTGATTAGTGTGTTCTTCTAGGTGTGTCACTGATTGCTGTGTTTTTCCAGGTGGGTCACTGATTGTTGTGTGCTCTTCCAGGTGGGTCACTGATTGATGTGTGTTCTTCCAGATGGGTCACTGATTGGTGTGTTCTTCCAGGTGGGTCACTGATTAGTGTGTTCTTCCAGGTGGGTCACTGATTAGTGTGTTCTTCCAGGTGGGTCACTGATTAGTGTGTTCTTCCAGGTGGGTCACTGATTGCTGTGTGTCTTCCAGGTGTGACACGGATCGGTGTGTACTATGTTTCGTTGGCTTTCCACGTTACATACTGGCCCTGTAGGTCAGAGTGGCCCTGTGCCGTAGCAAATCTGCAGTCTAATATCTTGCTCCATCACTTTGCCGCAGGGCCTGGGCCCCAACCTGGCCATGATGGCCGGTCAGTCCAGTGTGCACTTTGCCGTCTACCACGGCCTGCGCCGCCTCCTGAACGACGTCGATGGCAGCGTCGGAAGTAGCGGGGGCGACGCCCTGACGGCGGGTTTCGCGGCCGGCGTGGCAGCCAAGTCGGTGGTTTATCCGCTGGACGTGCTGAAGAAGCGCCAGCAGGTCCGTGGCTTCGAGGCTGCCCGACTCTGCTTTGGCCGGGTGCAGGTGAGGCTGGAGCTGGTATGGTAGTCATATCCCAGTCGCATCCAAGTCACATCTCAGTCACATTCCAGTCACATTAGAATAACACCCTAGTCACATGCCAGTCACATATTAGTCACATACCAGTCACATCCCAGTCACATCTCAGTCATATCCCAGTCACATTCCAGTCACATCACATTACAATAACACCCTAGTCACATGCCAGTCACATTCCAGTCGCATGCCAGTCACATCAATCACAGGTAGGCCATATCCCAGTCACAGGTAAGCTACATCCCAGTCACACCCCAGTCACAGATAAGCCACATCCCAGTCACAGGAAAGCCACATCCCAATCACAGGTAAGCCACCTCCGAGTCACAGATAAGTGACATCCCAATCACAGCTCAGTCACATCGCAGTCTCAGATAAGTCACATCCCAGTCACAGATAAGCCACATCCCAGTCACATCCAAGACACAGATAAGCCACATATCAATCACAGGAAAGCCACATCCTAGTCACAGATAAGCCACATCCCAGTCACATCCAAGACACAGATAAGCCACATCTCAATCACAGGAAAGCCACATCCCAGTCACAGATAAGCCACATCCAAGTCACAGATAAGTCACATCCCAGTCACAGGTAAGCCACATCCCAGTCACAGGTAAGCCACATCCAAGTCACAGATAAGTCACATCTCAATCACAGGAAAGCCACATCCCAGTCACAGGTAAGCCACATCCAAGTCACAGATAAGTGACATCCCAGTCACAGGTAAGCCACATCCCAGTCACACCTGAGCCTGCCACAGCTCATCCAGTGCCCCCAATTCGCTGCTCAAACCGCAGACTCCGGCCAGTCGCTGGGCCGCTGCCTACGCAGCCGACATGATTCGCCGAGAAGGCGCCACCGCGCTGTTCAAAGGCTTCGTTCCCGCTGCCATGAAGTCTGGTCTGGTTACTGGGCTCACGTTTTACACCTATGAGGCCTATGTGTCCCTGCTGGTTGATAACCGCTAAACAGGCAAATGGTGGTGCGAATCCCGTCCTGATTTTAGTTTATTGCAAATTTCACTACTAATACTACTTTATAGTAATATTTCAAAAACCCTTGCCTTTAGAAGCTTTTTTCCAGCTGTTTCTTTTGTCTTCGTTTAGAAGTTGGCGCCTAAATTCCTATGATAAAAATGAAAGTTTAAATAGTCACTCGTGTACTTCTGTTTCGGTTTTTGTCCAGGATTTCTTTGACGGAATTGTGCACGTTCAGGAGCGGATTGGGGGCGGATGTTCAGGAGCGGATTGGGGGCGGATGTTATTGAGCGGATTGGGGGCGGATGTTATTGAGCGGATTGGGGGCGGATGTTATTGAGCGGATTGGGGGCGGATGTTATTGAGCGGATTGGGGGCGGATGTTCAGGAGCGGATTGGGGGCGGATGTTATTGAGCGGATTGGGGGCGGATGTTCAGGAGCGGATTGGGGGCGGATGTTATTGAGCGGATTGGGGGCGGATGTTCAGGAGCGGATTGGTGGCGGATGTTTAGGAGCGGATGTTCAGGAGCGAATTGGAGGTGGATGTTCAGGAGCGGATTGGGGGCGGATGTTCAGGAGCGGAATGGGGCGGATATTCAGGAGCAGATTGGGGGCGGATGTTCAGGAGCGGATTGGGGGCGGATGTTCAGGAGCGGATTGGGGGCGGATATTCAGGAGCGGATTAGGGGCGGATGTTCAGGAGCGGATTTGGATTCTCACTGTAGACTGTAAGGTGTAGATTTGCAAAGTCTACAAAGTCTATTTCTTGCGTCTTTGCAATGATCTTTCTTGGCTGAAATTTCATGAAACTTTGCTGTGGTTTTTTTTGTAAATTCATTAGTTATTTCGAATGCTTCAAATATATATTGTATTGCTAGATTCTTTTTTTAAATAAAAAACATACAGTTAACACAATTTTTTTCTGATTTTTGTAAAGCAAAAAAACAGTTTGCGCATTTATTTGTTCCAGCTACTAGCAGTAGTATGCTTGGTTAAAGTTTAGTTAAAGCGTAAAAGTTGTTGATGTTTGATGTTAGCTTAAGAGTGCATAAAAGCAATTGAAAAAAACGCATTGCAGACACTTTTGTTCCAATCGCATTGGAAAAATTATGATGACTTTTGACAAGCGAAGGTGTAAAGCTGATTAAAGATTCAAAATATGTACACAACAGTTCTTAAAAAAGTATTAGTAGTGCTAATATATAAGCTGCTATGTCAGTCGCGCTTATCAGAACCCAAGCAAATTATCACGCTTCTCTCATGGACTTTCAATTCAACCTTCACGGTCTCCGGAATCTGTGGGCGGATTTTATAATGGTTGGTGAGCGTTTGAAATATTACTGGCGAATGATGGAGTCGAATGGGATGAGCGCGTATGGGGGATTACAGGATCTGTTGAATTATGAAAACTAGAAAATTATGCAATTCGGGGGATTTAGGAAACCAGGGGAATTATTAAATCTAAGGAATTATAAAAATCTAGGGGAATTATGAAATCCGGGGGAATTATAAAAATCTGGGGGAATTATGAAATCCGGGGGAATTATAAAAATCTGGGGGAATTATGAAATCCGGAGGAAATTATGAAATCCTGAGTATTGTGAAATTATTGCAATTATGAAATCAGAGGGAATTATGAAATCCGGGGGAATTATGAAATCCGGGGGAATTATGAAATCCGGGGAATTATGAAATCCGGGGGAATTATGAAATCCAGGGGAACTATGAAATCCAGGGGAATTATGAAATCCAGGGTATTTATAAAATCTAGGGGAATTATGAACCCCTTAGTAATAAAAGGGAGTAATGCAACCTCACTAATGAATGGTTTGAGAAGCTGCTCACGTCTCAGTCAGTATGACCTGGCCTCAGCCTTCGGCCGCTTCAGCTGCACCTTGAGCCGCTTGCAGCCCACCTGGAAGCCGTTCATGGCCTGGATGGCCAAGGCGGCAGAGGTGGCATTGTCGAAGCTGACAAAGCCGAAGCACTTGCTCTGGCTGGTGGCCCGGTCAATGTACACCTTGGCGGAGATCACCGTGCCGAATGGGGCGAACATCTGGGCGAGTTCGCAGTCGCCAAACTCGGCGGGCAGATGATAGATGAACAGGTTGGCAGCGTCTGGCCCGGTGAGAATGAAGTCGCTGGAGCCGTCCTTGTGCTGCACCGGCATTGTGATGGCGCGCTGGGCGATGGCCGCGGCAGAGATGGCCGGGTAGGCCGATGGGTACGCGGCTGCTGGTGGGTGGCAGGTGCGGGATGGGGTGAGAAAATTTCCTATCGTTCGTTTCGAGTGGCAACATCCGGTGGACATTAAAGTACACAGGTGGACATTATGGCACACAGGTGGACATTATGGCACACAGGTGGACATTATGGCACACAGGTGGAAATTATGACACACAGGCGGACATTATGACACACAGGTGTACATTCAAGCACACAGGCGGACATTATGGCACACAGGTGGACATTATGACACACAGGTGGACATTATGGCACACAGGTGGACATTATGGCACACAGGTGGACATTATGGTACACAGGTGGACATTATGGCACACAGGTGGACATTATGGCACACAGGTGGACATTATGGTACACAGATGGACATTCAAGCACACAGGTGGACATTATGGTACACAGATGGACATTCAGGCACACAGGTGGACATTATGGCACACAGGTGGACATTCAGGCACACAGGTGGACATTCAAGCACACAGGTGAACATTCAGGCACACAGGTGGATATTCAGGCACGCAGGTGGACATTGTGGCACACAGGTGGACATTCAGGCACACAGGTGGACATTATGGCACGTAGGTGGACATTGTGATACACAGGTGGACATTCAAGCACACAGGTGAACATTCAGGCACACAGGTGGACATTCAGGCACACAGGTGGATATTCAGGCACACAGGTGGACATTCAGGCACACAGGTGGATATTCAGGCACACAGGTGGACATTCAAGCACACAAACATGAACATATACTAGTACATATCCTTAAGATAGCAAACGCATTATACAACGCAGGCAATCAAGCATCTCTCACCCATAGATGCAAACGGATGCATAGTGGCCGAGTACATGGCGTGCTTTGGCTCAGAACCTACAATTGGAAAGTTTAGGAAACGGATCTTATGTACGTGCATTGGTAATTGGGATTATCTAGAAATGGGAGAATTGGGATTGATTATCTGGGGAATTGGGATTGATTATCGACGGAATCGGGATTGATTATCTGGGAAATTGGCATTGATTATCTGGGGAATTGGGATTGATTATCTGGGAAATTGGGATTTATTATCTGGGGAATTGAGATTGATTATCTGGGGAATTGAGATTGATTATCTGGGGAATTGAGATTGATTAACTGGGGAATTGAGATTGATTATCTGGGGAATTGGCATTGATTTTTTGGGGAATTGGGATTGATTATCGGCGGAATCGGGATTGATTATCTGGGGAATCGGGATTGATTATCGGCGGAATCGGGATTGATTATCTGGGGAATCGGGATTGATTATCGGCGGAATCGGGATTGATTATCTGGGGAATCGGGATTGATTATCGGCGGAATCGGGATTGATTATCTGGGGAATCGGGATTGATTATCTGGGGAATCGGGATTGATTATCGGCGGAATCGGGATTGATTATCTGGGGAATCGGGATTGATTATCGGCGGAATTGGGATTGATTATCTGGGGAATTGGGATTGATTATCTGGGGAATTGGATTGATTATCTGGGGAATTGGGATTGATTATCTGGGGAATTGGGATTGATTATCTGGGGAATTGAGATTGATTATCTGGGGATTGATTGATTATCTGGGGAATTGGGATTGATTATCTGGGGAATTGGGATTGATTATCTGGGGAATTGGGATTGATTATCTGGGGAACTTGGTGGCTAGTATTCCCCCGTCAGAGGATTGGGGATTTACAGTGGGCTTCAGTATCAAATATCTCAGCCGATATGTATCGAAAATGCATTTCACTCACTATTAAAAAATGCATTCGAAGCGCCACCGTTGGAGGTGAAAATCTGCGACTGGTCAGGCGGGCTGCCCGGGTTCCCGGCGGCAACAAGAGCGGTCGGCAGCTGCAGATGGTGCGGCGGTGGCGGAGGCGGCGGGACGGACATCGGCGCCTGAAGCTGCGGTGGTGCGCCAAGGCCGGCCAAAGCTGATTGAGGACTCTGCAGGCCTGGCAGTGCCTGATGGTGTTGCTGCTGCTGCTGCTGCTGCTGAGCAGCCTGAAGCTGCACAGCGAGTGCCGCCATGGGGTTCACGTAGCCGGAGCTCTGCTGCAGCTGGTTCTGCTGCACCAGTGATGGGATTAATTTGGGATCATGTATGGGATTCCAATCCCATATATTGGGATTCCTATGTTGATAGGACCAACATGGGATCACAGATAGGGTCACAGATGGATTAATTAGGGCTCGTAGGTTGAATCAATTTAGGATTGTAGATGGGATCAATTTGGGATCATAGTTGGGATCAATTTTGGATCATAGATGGGATCAATTTGGGATCATAGATAGGATCAATTCGGGATCATAGATGGGATCAATTTGGGATCATAGATGGGATCAATTTTGGATCATAGATGGGATCAATTTTGAATCATAGATAGGATCAATTCGGGATCATAGATGGGATCAATTAGGGATCATAAATGGGATCAACTAGATCGTAGATGGGACCAATTTGGAATCCTAGATTTGATCAATTGAGGATCATAGATTAGATGCGTTGAGGATTGTAGACAGGGATTAGTATCAATTTTGATGGGGTGGGATCACAAATATTGGATCAATATGGAATTTCAGATGGGATCAATTTGATAACGGCATAAAAACGGCATCAATGTGGGATCAGGGAAGATGGGATCAAGCTAGGACCCAGCACATCCCGAATCTCATATCCTGTCTCCCTACTCACCTGCAACAGGTGCGACTGTCCTCCAGCGGCCGCCATGTGCTGCCCGATCCCGAAGCCGGGGCTGTAGGCGCTTAGCGGCCCCACAGTCTGCTGCAGCTTGCGGATCTGCCGCTCCCGCTCGTTGTCGGCGAATTTCACCACAATGGAGCTGGTGGCCCCCTGCGGTGCAGTAATGTGAGATAGAAGTTCAATACTTGTCATACGTACTACTGTCACTTGGAATTGTTCAGTAGTATGACGGGACTGTGGTTGAACGGTTGATTGAATGTTTTAGGGAGGCATCTATAGGGAATGATTCAGGGAAGCAGTGAACAATGATTCAGGGAAGCAGTGAACAATGATTCAGGGAAGCAGTGAACAATGATTCAGGGAAGCAGTGAACAATGATTCAGGGAAGCAGTGAAGAATGATTCAGGGAACTAGTGAAGAATGATTCAGGGAAGCAGTGAAGAATAATTCAGGGAACTAGTGAAGAATGATTCAGGGAAGCAGTGAAGAATAATTCAGGGAACTAGTGAAGAATGATTCAGGGAACTGGTGAAGAATAATTCAGGGAACTGGTGAAGAATAATTCAGGGAACTGGTGAAGAATAATTCAGGGAACTAGTGAAGAATGATTCAGGGAAGCAGTGAAGAATGATTCAGGGAAGCAGTGAAGAATGATTCAGGGAAGTAGTGAAGAATGATTCAGGGAAGCAGTAAAGAATGATTCAGGGAACTAGTGATCGTAGCATCTCACCGGCATAGTCTGACTGCCGTGCAGAGTGTTGATAGCATTCTGAGCCTGAATATGGGCGGAGAACTTGATGAAGGCGCAGCCTTTGCTGTTGCCATGCTGGTCGCGCAGCACGGTGATTTCCTCAATGCAGCCGAACGGTTCGAACAGCTTTCGAACATCGGATTCGGACTGCTGTTTGGACAGCATCCCGACAAACAGCTTGCAGTCGTCTGCGAGCGGTGAAAATAAACATTTTCATTATTTTATATTGCGTTCTTTCTACTTACAGTAAAGCAACAAGAAAAAGTACTACTATTTTTGTTCTGGAAATAAAGAATAATGAATAATGTTAACAATTTCATGGCTGACTATTTAAACTCTGGATACTATTTAAAATCTAGTCTAAATCCGGGATATTGGAATGGGATTTGAGAATTTACTTTACTACGAGACTTACCCTCGTGCCCGGGCACTGTGGCGAGCTGGTGCTGAATGAGCCGAATTTTACTACTATTATTATTGTTATTATGCATACTACTAATATTATAACTATTCGTAGCGCAGGATTTGTAGTTGTTGCTAAGCGGCTTGGCTCCGAAGCCTGCATCAGCCAGGCCCAGCTTACTGGCATAATAAGGGAACTCGGGTTCCATGCACCCTGTCGGTTTGCCCGCGGCCTGGCAAGTCAACGACGTCGAAGGCGACGGCAATGGCATCTGGTGGTTGTGCTGCAGATAATATGGATGCTGATACTGCTGCTGGCTGATGGTCTCCGCTATCATGGTGGCTTAAGCTTTCAACTTCGCTTTCAATCGCTTTCAAAAGAGATTCTGTCTGAAGCTCCTGATCCAGCAGGCCCTCCTCGAGATTTTATAAGGTGGGGGAGAAGGCAGGAGAGAATAGAGAGACAAGGGACTCCGGCGGGGGAGGGTGGGGTGGGTGAGTGGCGGGATAGGCCGGAAAACGATAAACAACCCCCTCCCCCCCATTCAGCAGCCCCCTCTGCCCCTATTCCGGGTGGATTGGCGGGAAATGAAAAGCGCCGTCCCGCCACCCCCACCAGCCAGACCCTCAACCCCCCCCCATGTGCCGACCTCACTCGCGCGGGCCCTCAGACCCCCTCAGTCAGAAAGGAAGGAAGACGTCAGTGAAGTGCGTGCGTGTCAGCTTATTTTGCCTTTAATTATTTTCTCTTTTACTCATTTAGCTAGGGGGAGAATGTTAATCTCAACAACGTCTGTCACTCGTTAGTTTTAGTTAGAGTTCGTAAACTACTGCACAACTGTCAACTATATGTATTTTACATCGAGTTTTCAGACTCGATTTCTCATTAATTTTTAGGACCTGACAGTTTCCCTGACACGTGAACTCCCAAGTCCTCTCTCAAGATGAGAAAAGATTGAACAAAATACATATTAGTTAATTAGGAACTAATGTCATGAAAGAGAAAACTCGGATTTCCATTTACTGACTGCATTAAACTAAATGCGGAATCTCCGGTTCAATCAACTATTCCAAATTTAACTGCTTTACTAATTAACCGATTCACCGATTCATTCACTCGCCATTCACAGATTCCTTCACTGATCCCGATTGATCTATTCACTCACTGAATCACCGATTAACTCACTAAATCACCAATTCACTCACTAAATCACCGATTCACTCACTAAACACCGATTCACTCCAATTAAATCACCGATTCACTCACTAAATCACCGATTCTCTCACTGAATCACCAATTCACTCCAATTCAATCACCAATTCACCAACAGAATCACCAATTTACTCACTGAAATCACCGATTCACTCACAAAATCACCGATTCACTCACTGAATCACCGATTCTCTCACTAAATCACCTTTTTTACTCACTAAATCACCTTTTCACTCACTAAATCACCAACTGACTCCAATTCAATCACCGATTCACTCACCAATTCAACGATTCACTCACTGAATCAACACTTCACTCACTAAATCACCGATTCACTCACTGAATTAACACTTCACTCACTAAATCACCGATTCACTCACTAAATCACTGATTCACTCAATAAATCGCCGATTGACTCACCAAATTACCGATTCACTCACCAATTCACCGATTCACACACTGAATCACCGATTTGCTCAATAAATCACCGGTTCTCTTATCTATTCACCGATTTATCAATTCACATATTCATTCACTTACTTAAAAATCGACTGACTCTTTGATTCACAAATCTCTTGAAACGTCAATTCACGGATTCACTAATTAGACTATCCCCCTGATTCACCAATGCCAGGTTCACCAGTTCACCAATATGACGGCCGGTTTCATTGCGCTACAGGCTACCGGGACCCACAGGAACAGCTCAGGTCAGAACACACAGGAAAGTGAGATGTGGTACATAATTCGATCGCAGATCTGGCTGTGAACAATACCCCAGCTAATGCCTCCGACTCCCAAGTGAATATTTCCTGACCTGACAAATTTCGCTAATACGATCGCTATATGAAAGCCACCTGGGCTCCGGTACCCCCGGGACCCGACTCGCCGAGCTCGTAGTGTGGCGACAATTCGCACATTTCAATATTGCGTCATCTGCACTCTCGCCTAATCTCTAGTCTAGAGCCTAAAATTGGAATCCCATACACCAATTTCGCACGTTTTGGCGCAAAGTCTGCGTGCAGATTACGCAATCAATCCAAAGGGGTGGTTGGTGTTTTGTTTTGTTCGATAAATGAATTCGCAATGGCTATTATGCGGCATACTATGCAAATATGGGTCTAATTCGGTCACAATGAATTTTTAGTCAGCTGATGACTCATCAGGTCAGCTGATGACCTTACTTGTCCTCCGACCAGCGCTATTTTGTACACTCATTTTTCAATTCTCAATCTATGGCTGAGACGGTTGCACCCAGTGAGACGATCTCTTCCTTGATCTGCTGCTCCGCCTTCTTCAGGCCCTTTCTGCTTTTACCCTTGTCTTCCCTGGTCTTCCACTCTCCTCCATTTTGTTGTTTCGCTCTTTAACCATCACCCTATCCTTTCCTCTTTTGCCTGCCTCACAATCTGCCTCACCCTCTGCCCCACCCTCTGCATCACTCTCTGCATCACTCTCTGCATCACTCTCTGCATCACTCTCTGCATCACCCTCTGCATCACTCTCTGCATCACTCTCTGCATCACTCTCTGCATCACTCTCTGCATCACCCTCTGCATCACTCTCTGCATCACCCTCTGCATCACCCTCTGCATCACTCTCTGCATCACTCTCTGCATCACCCTCTGCATCACTCTCTGCATCACTCTCTGCATCACTCTCTGCATCACTCTCTGCATCACCCTCTGCATCACTCTCTGCATCACTCTCTGCATCACTCTCTGCATCACTCTCTGCATCACTCTCTGCATCACTCTCTGCATCACTCTCTGCATCACTCTCTGCATCACTCTCTGCATCACTCTCTGCATCACTCTCTGCATCACCCTCTGCATCACCCTCTGCATCACTCTCTGCATCACCCTCTGCATCACTCTCTGCATCACCCTCTGCATCACTCTCTGCATCACTCTCTGCATCACTCTCTGCATCACTCTATGCATCACTCTCTGCATCACCCTCTGCATCACTCTCTGCATCACTCTCTGCATCACCCTCTGCATCACCCTCTGCATCACCCTCTGCATCACTCTCTGCATCACTCTCTGCATCACTCTCTGCATCACTCTCTGCATCACTCTCTGCATCACTCTCTGCATCACCCTCTGCATCACTCTCTGCATCACTCTCTGCATCACCCTCTGCATCACTCTCTGCATCACTCTCTGCATCACCCTCTGCATCACTCTCTGCATCACTCTCTGCATCACTCTCTGCATCACTCTCTGCATCACTCTCTGCATCACCCTCTGCATCACCCTCTGCATCACTCTCTGCATCACCCTCTGCATCACCCTCTGCATCACTCTCTGCATCACCATCTGTCTCCCTTTTCCTCACCTTCTGCCTCACCCTCTGCCTCCCCTTTGCCTCACCCTTTGGTTCCAAGACCCAAAATATAATACAACATGCTTCCCGAAAAATTTACCCCCATTTAAACCAGAGGGCAGCTGACCCCCCCCCCTGCTTCTCTTTTATCTCTCTCCCCTCTCTCTCTCCTTCATCATCCTACCCCTCAGCTATTCCCTCAGCTATTCTCTATGCCTCAGCTTCCTCCATTCAGATAATTTTTAAAGAAGATAATTTCAGCTTTTCAAACTGAAATTAAAGTCATTTCACTACTAGCCATAGCTACTACTGAAAGTAAGCAAATCGAACTACGCAGTTTTTCTCGACAAAGACTGTCAGAAAGAGTATTAGTACAAAAACGAACTCTAATAATAGATGAGAAAAACAAGAATCAAGCGACCGGGGCTTCTTGCACGTGACGAATGAAGTTTGTATTAAATAACGACGCAGAAGAGCAAAATATTCATTGGGCTTCCTATAAAATAGTCATGAATGTTCGGATTGCAAAAAGCTCTGCCTTTTCTCCTCCCATATTACCCTCTCGTTCCCCTCTCGTTCCCCTCTCGTTCCCCTCTTGTTCCCCTCTCGTTCCCCTCTCGTTCCCCTCTCGTTCCCCTCTCGCTCCCCTCTCGTTCCCCTCCCGTTCCTTTCTCATTCCCCTCTCGTTCCCCTCGCTCCCCTCTCGTTCCCCTCTCGTCCCCCTCTCGTTCCCCTCGCTCCCCTCTCGTCCCCTCTCGTTCCCCTCTCGCTCCTCTCTTGCTTCCCTCTCGCTCCCCTCTCGTTCCCCTCCCGTTCCTTTCTCATTCCCCTCTCGTTCCCCTCGCTCCCCTCTCGTTCCCCTCTCGTCCCCCTCTCGTTCCCCTCGCTCCCCTCTCGTCCCCTCTCGCTCCCCTCTCGCTCCTCTCTTGCTTCCCTCTCGCTCCCCTCTCGCTCCCCTCTCGCTCCTCTCTCGCTTCCCTCTCGCTCCCCTCTCGCTCCTCTCTCGCTTCCCTCTCGCTCCCCTCTCGCTCCACTCTCATCCCCCTTCTTGATTCCCTCTCGTTCCCCTCTCGTTCCCCTCTCGTCCCCCTCTCGTTCCCCTCGCTCCCCTCTCGCTCCCCTCTCGTTCCTCTCTCGTCCTCCTCTCGTTCCCCTCTCGCTCCTCTTTCGCTTCCCTCTCGCTCCCCTCTCGCTCCCCTCTCATTCCCTTCTAGTTCCCCTCCCGTTCCCCTCTCATTCCCCTCCCGTTCCCCTCTCATTCCCCTCTCGTTCCCCTCTCATTCCCCTCCCGTTCCCCTCTCGCTCCCCTCTCGTCCCCCTCTCATTCCCTTCCTGTTCTCCCGTTCCCCCAGCCTGCCTCTCTTTCTCTCCCAGCGGCAAGCCGCAGTTGTCTCACCAGTTTTGGGCTCCAAATCGGCTGGTTTCACCTGCATCGGGCGAGTCATCTGCGGGCGGAGCAAAGTGGGGATGGTTAATAGAGGGATAAACTGGGAATAAAATTGAGGGGTGATAATTTTGGGATTTCAAAGGCAAATTATGCTAGCGCAAGCTGGTGCCCGACTGAAGTCGGTCCTGCAGTAATCAGTGAACACGTTGCAGCTTGTCGCACCTGATAAGCATACAGCCCCCCAGGGCGGGGCACTTCGCATAATGAGAGCTCAAAGGGAATTTTATCCCATCTGTTTTTGGGATTAGCTTTTATTCGAAATTAAGATTAAAAACAGCCAGCTGCGAAGATGATCGACTTGAAATTCGCGTCAAAGGAGACGGGCGAAAGAGGCGGCTGGTCGGCTTTAATTATTTTATGGGCCCCCCCCCCGTGTCTTCAGGGCTGTCGTAGGGGGAAAAAGATGAGATGGTCTTTTATTAATCCGTTATCAATTTCACTCGGAAATTAGATTTCATTGTGCAATAGCGATAAATAGAATTTGATAGAGATTGATGCAAATTGATTAAGATTGGTTGAGATTGATAGAAATTGATTGAGATCGATCGAGATTGATAGACATTGATAGAAATTGATAGACATTGATAGAAATTGATAGACATTGATAGAAATTGATAGAAATTGATAGACATTGATAGAAATTGATAGAAATTGATAGAAATTGATAGAAATTGATAGACATTGATAGACATTGATAGACATTGATAGACATTGATAGAAATTGATAGACATTGATAGAAATTGATAGACATTGATAGAAATTGATAGACATTGATAGAAATTGATAGAAATTGATAGACATTGATAGAAATTGATAGAAATTGATAGACATTGATAGAAATTGATAGACATTGATAGAAATTGATAGACATTGATAGAAATTGATAGACATTGATAGAAATTTAGAGAGATTGATAGAGATTGATAGAGATTGATAGTGATTGATAGAGATTGATAAAGATTGGTAGAGATTGATAGAGATTGATAGAGATTGATAGAGATTGATAGAGATTGATAGAGATTGATAGAGATTGATAGAGATTGATAGAGATTGATAGAGATTGATAGAGATTGATAGAGATTGATAGAGATTGATAGAGATTGATAGAGATTGAAAGAGATTGATAGAGATTGATAGAGACTGATAGAGATTGATAGACATTGATAGAAATTTATAGAGATTGATAGAGATTGATAGAGATTGATAGAGATTGATAGAGATTGATAGTGATTGATAGAAATTGATACAGATTGATAGTGATTGGTAGAGATTGATAGAGGTTGGTAGAGATTGATAGAGATTGATAGACATTGATAGAAATTGATACAGATTGATAGAGATTGATAGAGATTGATAGAGATTGATAGAGATTGATAGTGATTGATAGAAATTGATACAGATTGATAGTGATTGGTAGAGATTGATAGAGGTTGGTAGAGATTGATAGAGATTGATAGAGATTGATAGAGATTGATAGAGATTGATAGACATTGATAGAGATTGATAGAGACTGATAGAGATTGATAGACATTGATAGAAATTTATAGAGATTGATAGAGATTGATAGAGATTGATAGAGATTGATAGAGATTGATAGTGATTGATAGAAATTGATACAGATTGATAGTGATTGGTAGAGATTGATAGAGGTTGGTAGAGATTGATAGAGATTGGTAGAGATTGATAGAGATTGATAGAGATTGATAGTGATTGGTAGAGATTGATAGAGATTGATAGAGATTGATAGTGATTGATAGAGATTGATAGAGATTGATAGAGATTGATAGAGATTGATAGTGATTGGTAGAGATTGATAGAGGTTGATAGTGATTGATAGAGATTGATAGAGATTGATAGAGATTGATAGAGATTGATAGTGATTGGTAGAGATTGATAGAGATTGATAGAGATTGATAGAGATTGATAGAGATTGATAGAGATTGATAGACATTGATAGAGATTGATAGAGATTGATAGAAATTGATAGAGATTGATAGAGATTGGTAGAGATTGATAGAGATTGATAGAGATTGATAGAGATTGATAGTGATTGGTAGAGATTGATAGAGATTAATAGAGATTGATAGAGATTGATAGTGATTGGTAGAGATTGATAGAGATTGATAGAGATTGATAGAGATTGATAGAGATTGATAGAGATTGATAGAGATTGGTAGAGATTGATAGAGTTTGATAGACATTGATGGAAATTGATAGAGATTGATAGAGATCAATAGAGATTGATAGAGATTGACAGTCAAGATGGGGCAGCTGCAGGTAGTCAACTCCACTCACCCCCGGCAGGGTGCACTGGTCGTGCAGCACCGACTGACAGCGGATGGCGCTGTCCTTCTGGGCGAACGTCAGGAATGCGCAGCCTGCGGGTGGATCGGAGCGGCATAAATTTCTTGCACACCCCTGCCTGCCCTCTTGCACACCCCTGCCTACCCTTTTGCACACCCCTTGCCTTTCCCTCTTGCACACCCCTGCCTACCCTTTTGCACACCCCTTGCCTTTCCCTCTTGCACACCCCTGCCTACCCTTTTGCACACCCCTTGCCTTTCCCTCTTGCACACCCCTGCCTACCCTTTTGCACACCCCTTGCCTTTCCCTCTTGCACACCCCTGCCTACCCCTCTTGCACACCCCTGCCTACCCTTTTGCACACCCCTGCCTACCCCTCTTGCACACCCCTGCCTACCCTTTTGCACACCCCTGCCTACCCCTCTTGCA
This sequence comes from Macrostomum lignano, assembly GCA_002269645.1. Classification (NCBI taxonomy): domain Eukaryota; kingdom Metazoa; phylum Platyhelminthes; family Macrostomidae; genus Macrostomum; species Macrostomum lignano. Next base: position 264,721 of record NIVC01000725.1, read on the forward strand.
CACCCCTGCCTACCCCTCTTGCACACCCCTGCCTACCCTTTTTCACACCCCTTGCCTTTCCCTCTTGCACACCCCTGCCTACCCTTTTGCACACCCCTTGCCTTTCCCTCTTGCACACCCCTGCCTACCCCTCTTGCACACCCCTGCCTACCCTTTTGCACACCCCTGCCTACCCTTTTGCACACCCCTGCCTACCCCTCTTGCACACCCCTGCCTACCCTTTTGCACACCCCTGCCTGCCCCTCTTGCATATCCCTGTCTACCCTCTTGCACACCCCTGCCTACCCCTCTTGCATATCCCTGTCTACCCTCTTGCACACCCCTGCCTACCCCTCTTGCATATCCCTGTCTACCCTCTTGCACACCCCTGCCTGCCCCTCTTGCATATCCCTGTCTACCCTCTTGCACACCCCTGCCTGCCCCTCTTGCATATCCCTGTCTACCCTCTTGCACACCCCTGCCTGCCCCTCTTGCACACCTGTGGAGATCTACCTGGTTCCAGAATGTTTCGGAGCGAGTTAATAAAGCTCATGTTTTATTAAAAATTGATTATTATCGACTAACAATTGAATTGTAGAGGTTGGCCATCCCGCAGCGGGATTAACGTAGGGAGCCTCCAGGAGCGGGGATCGAGTCCCACGCGCCGACTCTCCCACCTGAATAGCATATGCGGGACAGCGGAAATGGCCTCTTAATTAAAATCCCGCCCCAACTCTGTCACCTCCGCGCAAAATTAATAAAGCAAGCTTGATGAGGCTCAGCGGAGGCTGGGGGCGGAAAAGGGAGTTGGAGCGCTTTTTTGACTGGAGCGGGAGGGGCTGTTATTTCCCTTTAATTCCCTCCGGATTTGGCATTCAACACGTGCCTCACGGATGCTGCGCGAAATGAGTAGCCTAAAATCCCCGCCCAATTCGAATCCTCCCAGGAAGATGTCTCGTGTTTCTCCCTTGCCTCTGCCAGCCTCGGCACGCCGGCCCGCATCCGATGCAGCCCTCGAGCCCCCCTGCCCTCTGCCACCAGACGATTGCGCACCTGGGCCCCCGCTCCGTTCTCAGGAAAATTGGCCATTAAGTTTCTTTTGAAACTGTATTGACGAAAGCAGATCATTTGCTGCTTCTGCCTTGCTGCTGCAGAAAAGCCGTCCTCCCATCACCCGCCCTCAGTTCTTCTCGTCACCCGCCCTCAGCTCCTCCCGTCACCCTCCCTCAGCTCCTCCCGCCCCCCGCCCTCAGCTCCTCCCGTCACCCTCCCTCAGCTCCTTTCATCACCCGCCTCAGCTCCTCCCGCCCCCCGCCCTCAGCTCCTCCCGTCACCCTCCCTCAGCTCCTTTCATCACCCGCCTCAGCTCCTCCCGTCACCCGCCCTCAGCTCCTCCCGTCACCCGCCCTCAGCTCCTCCCGTCCTTCGCCCTCAGCTCCTCCCGTCACCCGCCCTCAGCTCCTCCCGTCCTTCGCCCTCAGCTCCTCCCGTCACCCGCCCTCAGCTCCTCCCGTCACCCGCCCTCAGCTCCACCCATCACCAGCCACCTGTCCTCTCCCCTCTCCCTCACCTGTCTCACACCTCTTTTCATGCCAAAATACCCTCCCACGACTCACCGCAGCAGCCCTGTATACCAAACACGCTTACTTTTCCTATATCATTCAAAGCTGATGCAGTGGAGAGACTGGGGAAGGAATGAAGATCCTAAGTGCCTCTGTAATAACTAAAGGTTTCCTCACGGGACATGCGTGCGAGCAGAAGAGCAGAGGGTCCGGTCAGGAAGATTTGAGTAGAGATCCGATTCGGGGTCAAGGGCGAGAGCTGTGTAAAAAACTGCATGGAGCCCCAGAGATTATCCACTAAATTTATTGTATTAAAAGTCCTCGCGATCCCCTTTTAAAAACTCTTTCATAAATAGGCAGCCCCCATCCAGTCGTGCATTCAATTTCTCCCTTTTTCTCCCTTTGTATCTACCCGAAACGTTTCTGGGGATTTGGAGCGAAACTGCATGCAAGACAATACAGCGGCTGAATCAGGACTTCAGTCTGCTGCAGTCACGGATGCGAGTTGCCGACCAAGCTGGGGACTCTGACTTTCATCCTCAAATCCCAAGGCCGTGCTCCTAGCATGCTCGCCCAAAAACCCATCATTTACAGCTGCTGACTCAGTCCGCCTCTCATCACATCTCTCACCCTACCTCACCGAATCACGCTACCGCTCTCACCCTACCTCACTGCGTCACTACTCTACCGCTCTCACCCTACCTCACCGAATCACGCTACCGCTCTCACCCTACCTCACCAAATTACGCTACCGCTCTTACCCTACCTCACCGAATCACGCTACCGCTCTCACCCTACCTCACCAAATTACGCTACCGCTCTTACCCTACCTCACCGAATCACGCTACCGCTCTCACCCTACCTCACCAAATTACGCTACCGCTCTTACCCTACCTCACCGAATCACGCTACCGCTCTCACTCTACCTCACCGAATCACGCTACCGCTCTCACCCTACCTCACTGCGTCACTCTACCGCTCTCACCCTACCTCACTGCGTCACGCCACCGCTCTCACCCTACCTCACCGAATCACGCTATCGCTCTCACCCTACCTCACCAAATTACGCTACCGCTCTTACCCTACCTCACCGAATCACGCTACCGCTCTCACCCTACCTCACCGAATCACGCTAACGCTCTCACCCTACCTCACTGCGTCACTACTCTACCGCTCTCACCCTACCTCACCGAATCACGCTACCGCTCTCACCCTACCTCACCAAATTACGCTACCGCTCTTACCCTACCTCACCGAATCACGCTACCGCTCTCACCCTACCTCACCAAATTACGCTACCGCTCTTACCCTACCTCACCGAATCACGCTACCGCTCTTACCCTACCTCACCGAATCACGCTACCGCTCTCACCCTACCTCACTGCGTCACTCTACCGCTCTCACCCTACCTCACTGCGTCACGCCATCGCTCTCACCCTACCTCACCGAATCACGCTACCGCTCTCACCCTACCTCACCAAATCACGCTACCGCTCTTACCCTACCTCACCGAATCACGCTACCGCTCTCACCCTACCTCACCAAATCACGCTACCGCTCTTACCCTACCTCACCGAATCACGCTACCGCTCTCACCCTACCTCACCGAATCACGCTACCGCTCTCACCCTACCTCACCGAATCACGCTACCGCTCTCACCCTACCTCACTGCGTCACTCTACCACTCTCACCCTACCTCACTGCGTCACGCCATCGCTCTCACCCTACCTCACCGAATCACGCTATCGCTCTCACCCTACCTCACTGCGTCACTACTCTACCGCTCTCACCCTACCTCACCGAATCACGCTACCGCTCTCACCCTACCTCACCAAATTACGCTACCGCTCTTACCCTACCTCACCAAATCGCGCTACCGCTCTCACCCTACCTCACCAAATTACGCTACCGCTCTTACCCTACCTCACCGAATCACGCTACCGCTCTCACCCTACCTCACTGCGTCACTCTACCGCTCTCACCCTACCTCACTGCGTCACGCCACCGCTCTCACCCTACCTCACCGAATCACGCTATCGCTCTCACCCTACCTCACCAAATTACGCTACCGCTCTCACCCTACCTCACCGAATCACGCTACCGCTCTCACCCTACCTCACCGAATCACGCTACCGCTCTCACCCTACCTCACCGAATCACACTACCGCTGTCACCCTACCTCACCGAATCACGCGACCGCTCTTACCCTACCTCACCGAATCACGCTACCGCTCTCACCCTACCTCACCGAATCACGCTACCGCTCTCACCCTACCTCACCGAATCACGCTACCGCTCTCACCCTACCTCACCGAATCACGCCACCGCTCTCACCCTACCTCACCGAATCACGCTACCGCTCTTACCCTACCTCACCGAATCACGCTACCGCTCTCACCCTACCTCACCAAATCACGCTACCGCTCTTACCCTACCTCACCGAATCACGCAACCGCTGTCACCCTACCTCACCGAATCACGCGACCGCTCTCACCCTACCTCACCGAATCACGCTACCGCTCTTACCCTACCT
>NIVC01000725.1:276295-483795 GCA_002269645.1 Macrostomum lignano
CTCCCTCTCTCCCCTCTGCCTCTCACTCTCCCTCTCACTCTCCCTCTCACTCTCCCTCTCACTCTCCCTAACTCCCCTCTGCCTCTCACTCTCCCTCTCACTCTCCCTCTCACTCTCCCTCTCACTCTCCCTCACTCCCCTCTGCCTCTCACTCTCCCTCTCACTCTCCCTCTCACTCTCCCTCTCACTCTCCCTCTCTCCCCTCTGCCTCTCATTCTCCCTCTCTCCCCTCTGCCTCTCACTCTCCCTCTCTCCCCTCTGCCTCTCACTCTCCCTCTCTCCTCTCTGCCTCTCACTCTCCCTCTCTCCCCTCTGCCTCTCACTCTCCCTCTCTCCCCTCTGCCTCTCACTCTCCCTCTCTCCCCTCTGCCTCTCACTCTCCCTCTCTCCCCTCTGCCTCTCACTCTCCCTCTCTCCCCTCTGCCTCTCACTCTCCCTCTCTCCCCTCTGCCTCTCACTCTCCCTCTCTCCCCTCTGCCTCTCACTCTCCCTCTCTCCCCTCTGCCTCTCACTCTCCCTCTCTTATCTCCTCTCCCTCTCCCTCTCTCTCTCTCTCACTCTTGCTCTCATTTTCACTCTCCCTCTCTCCCCTCTGCCTCTCACTCTCCCTCTCTCCCCTCTGCCTCTCACTCTCCCTCTCTCCCCTCTGCCTCTCACTCTCCCTCTCTTATCTCTTCTCCCTCTCCCTCTCTCTCTCTCACTCTTGCTCTCATTTTTACTCTCCCTCTTTCTGGACTTTCTGCCATTTCTTCTTTTCTTCCTAACCCAAATTTTGCAAATTCTTTCATTTAAAATTTTAATGGATTCCAACGCGGGCCAGAAGCAGAGCAGAAGTTGAGCTGAGAACAGCTGAGCAAATTCTGTTCCAAACAGTAAGTCGTCAACTACTTGACAACCCGCTGCCAGAATCCAGGCAGCCTCATCCTCAAGTGCGTGACCCTCTGCTCATCGACTCCCATAACGAGTCCCAGATTCGAGCCTTGGCCACGCAAGTAACAGCGGCAGCGGCGGCAGCTACAGTCGAAGGGCGAGAGGGGTGTGTGGGTCGCCATCTCGTCGCACATTGCTGCTTTTGATACGTTTTGAGAGGATCAGCTTTCGGCACAAAAGGCTGCAGCGGCGGCTGCTACATATCTAAAGGAAAATTATTTTTTTGTAGTTAAACTGAATAGTTCAGTGACTGAGGTACTGACTGTACTACCTCAGTTGGATGACCAAACTTAGAAATTCTCAGCAGAGTGACTCAATCAGCGAGTACTTTCAGATATATATTCCCTCCTGACTCTGGTCACTCATGACTCTTGTCACTCCTGACTCTTGTCACTCCTGACTCTTGTCATTCCTGACTCTTGTCACTCTTGACTCTTTTCACTCCTGACTCTCAAATCCTGACTCTTGTCACTCATGACTCTTGTCACTCCTGACTCTTGTCACTCCTGACTCTTTTCGCTCCTGACTCTCGTCACTGCTGACTCTTGTCACTCCTGACTCTTTTCACTGCTGACTCTTGTCACTGCTGACTCTTGTCACTCCTGACTCTTGTCACTTCTGACTCTTGTCACTCCTGACTCTTCGCACTCCTGACTCTAGTCACTTCTGAATCTTGTCACTTCTGACTCTTTTCGCTCCTGACTCTTCTCACTTCTGACTCTTGTCACTCCTGACTCTTCGCACTCCTGACTCTAGTCACTTCTGAATCTTGTCACTTCTGACTCTTTTCGCTCCTGACTCTTCTCACTTCTGACTCTTGTCACTCCTGACTCTTCGCACTCCTGACTCTCGTCACTGCTGCCTCTTGTCACTCCTAACTGTTGTCACTTCTGACTCTTGTCACTCCTGACTCTTTTCACTGCTGACTCGTTTCACCTTCTGACTCTTGTCACTCCTGACTCTTCTCACTCCTGACTCTTCTCACTTCTGACTCTTCTGACTCCTGACTCTTTTCACTTATGACTCTTGTCACTCTTGACTCTCAAATCCGGACTCTTCGCACTCCTGACTCTTGTCACTCCTGACTCTGTTCACTTCTGGATCTTTTCATTCAATCACATACTTGGATATTAGTTATGAAGGTTATCAAAACAATTATTTGTGTAATTCTTCGCTACTGTATCTGAAGCTATTAAAACTACTATGTAGTATATTATTATGCTACTTGAAGTAACCTGAGCTGGACATACTTTCAGATCGGGTGGGTGGCCTTAAAAGGACAGAGGTCCAAACATGGGGCCGCCGGCAAAGACGCAGCTGATGCCTTTAATGCCATCAAGAATTAAGGAACTGAACTTAGCACGTGAAATAAAACCTGAGCAATATCTCACGTGCTTTCTCTCTATTCTATTTAGAATTGCTAGCAATAAAACAAGTAGGTGGGTCAGCCTCCATTGTCCCAGGCTGCTCTCTCAATGCACAGCTTTGAGTGTGAAGCTGCTGCAGGGTCACAAGAGCTACAATTCCATCTCAGTGCCCGCACGTGTTCGTGAGGCTTTCGTGGCAAAACAAGCTGCTTCTTGCTTGACACGTGAAATAAAACAGAGTTTATATAAAGCGGTGCAGCTGTGAGCCCCAAGCAAGGCAGACAGACAGACACTGCATAGTCAGACACGACCTGAGCAAGTCGAAAGCCAAAACATGAAGTGGCAGTTCTTCCTGACCTTCCTATTTTGCCTCTCCATCGCTGCTGTTCAAATCTCAGCCTCCGAGCAGCTGGATGATGACGAGTCCGACAACTACCTGGTCGAGTCGGAGGCTGACGAGCTCAGCGACCTGCCGGCCCCGGAGAACGTGGAGGAGTCCAACTGGGATGAGCAGGCTGCTCCCCAGGCAAAGGCCCGGATCGGGAAATGAATCCTGAGCCCGAAGACCTTTTATCAGTTTAACTCGAAATGCGAGTGGGGAATGTTATCAAGATTTTTTCTGTGTGTGAATCTTTTTGTTGAATAACTTTTTCAATGTTAGCCTATGCATTAACTTTTATTGACTAAACTGCGGTACCATCGACTGGAGTAGCAAATGTAGTTAGCTAAGTAAAGTTATGCTATCAATAATCACAAACTTAGTGATTTTTTAGATCACCAAAAGATCTTATAAATACACACGAAAATTTACTTTGAATATATGTCTGACAAAAATGATGCAGGCATTGCTTTGGTGCCTTGATTACTTTTTGCCTTTTATTGGCACCTATTTGTCTGTCTGTCTGTCTGTCTGTCTGTCTGTCTGTCTGTCTGTCTGTCTGTCTGTCTGTCTGTTTGTCTGTCTGTCTGTTTGTTTGTCTGTCTGTCTGTCTGTCTGTCTGTCTGTCTGTCTGTCTGTCTGTCTGTTTGTCTGTCTGTCTGTCTGTCTGTCTGTCTGTCTGTCTGTCTGTTTGTTTGTCTGTCTGTCTGTCTGTCTGTCTGTCTGTTTGTTTGTCTGTCTGTCTGTCTGTTTGTTTGTCTGTCTGTCTGTCTGTGTTAATTTTTTTCTGGTAGACGAAAGTGTCTTACAGAGTGTTACAATGTATTTTTATATACTGTAATCATAGTGCTTTGGGCTGTGTTTTCTGATAGACAATGCTATCTTGTAATGATTACATGTATCAGTGGCAGTGGCGTTGTATTGTAGTGTCTTTATTGCGGGATCACATTGTCTCACTGTTCCATTTGCTCCCCACTGCAGATCAGCCACTATGACACGAGTCGCGGTGTCATCTCATACAACAGCTCAAGCCGGCACTTCAGCTCGCAGGGCTTGGAACTGGTTGCCACCTATATTGAACTTCGAATCTCGCCGAATTCAATGATAAAGTTTGTTGAATTCGGCGCCTCCACCGGAGACATGCGGTTGCTGTTTCGGTACAAAGGCGTCAGCTTGGTTTTCCCGAACACTTTCATGGGATTTAAGAACGAAACGATAATTTCTTGCTCGCCAGAGGTACACCGTTATTTTATTAGCAGTGAATAGTTACTTAGGCAGGCTGTCGCTTACGACAGAAAAGCTCCACTCGTAACAGCCAATGTGGCAGCCAGAAATACAGAATTTTTGTTTGAGGTTGTTTTTTCTATACAGGCTATTACATGAGACAACATCAGCTTGTCTGAAAGACTTCTTAAATGGCTCAATATTTTTGTCAGTTTATATAGTTTTACATGAAGACGCGTCTGAAGAGGAGACATGAAAGCCAGAGGAGACTGAATAGTTTTACATGAAAACCTCGATGGTTGCTATGTAAACCTCTTCACTTTAAAGTCACTTTAAAGTTTGAAGTGACCCTCGGGCTGGATAGATGGCTTCGCAGGCCGCATGTGGCCATCGAGACGGAGTTAGTTGCCAAACCCTGACTTAGATGAAGCAGTTTAGAGCTGTTTTAAATTTTAATAAAAATATAATTCAATAAATGCGAGATACCTGAAGCCACGATGGGCTGCCCGCTACCTGTGGGAGGAACAGACCATGGAGTATGAAACAAAGGAATCTAGAATGTGTGGCCGGGCAGGCGGTAATTGATTATTTTTAAAGTTTCAATTGGCATTTTAAATTCTAGATAGATAAGCTTTGTAAAAATTGTGCTACTGGGCATCTCTTTTGGAATTAAAGCGCAGATACTACTAAAGTGAGTAGGATAAAAATCTTATATTTTAGGCTTTGTTTGGTTTGGATTTGAGATTTTTCTAAGTGAAAGACAGTTAAAAAGATTGATCCATAGGGCTAAGTCTGTCTCAGTGTCTGCTTTGTTCCTGTCTGTCTCAGTGTCTGCTTTATTCCTGTCTGTCTCAGTGTCTGCTTTGTTCCTGTCTGTCTCAGTGTCTGCTTTGTTCCTGTCTGTCTCAGTGTCTGCTTTATTCCTGTCTGTCTCAGTGTCTGCTTTATTCCTGTCTGTCTCAGTGTCTGCTTTGTTCCTGTCTGTCTCAGTGTCTGCTTTATTCCTGTCTGTCTCAGTGTCTGCTTTATTCCTGTCTGTCTCAGTGTCTGCTTTGTTCCTGTCTGTCTCAGTGTCTGCTTTGTTCCTGTCTGTCTCAGTGTCTGCTTTGTTCCTGTCTGCCCGTCTGTCTCTATCTATCAGAGTTAAACAAGTGAGACGAACTTGGCGGGCCAGAGGCCGCCTACTCCGTGCTAAATAAAGGCACCTAAACCGGGGGCACGTGACCTAGGCACGGCCCACCACCCCGCACCAACGCACAAGAGCCACGCCCCACTGGATTAACACCCAACCACGCTACGCCCGATCGGACAAGCAAATTCGCAAGCAAAGCACAATCGAACACCAAAAATAGGAGCATTACGATGCAATAAATTGGTCTCAACAAAAATCTGACATCTACTTGAAGCACAAAACCAGTCACCAGCATAAACCGTCTCTCTGTCTTTGTATTTGAGTTATTGCACACCGCCCTATAAATTTTCACCTTGGAGAATACAAAGCCAAATATACATACGCAAAATGAGGACAACTTTTCGTTATGAACTAGGGGAAACTCTTCAGCAAAGTCGTTTAGGAAATTTGAAACTCAAGCAAGTTTGATGTTATCATTTTTAAACTAGACAAATCATCGCAAAAATTTCCTGGATTCTTTTTGAACATTTAGTACGTTAAACAGACAAAGAAACCAAAGCGTGAACTGAGACAAAATGCAAGTCTGGCAGAGCAAAAACTGAATTACAAACAAGTTAACAACATAAATTATTAAAGCAACACAATTTTTCCTGCTTCAGAATAAAATAAGGCGGCAGAGTATGAAATTTGAGGATACAGAGAATTTATGAGTAATAAAATACATCACTGCATAGATCAGCTGACTGCAGGTTTAAAATATTTTTTTAGGACGTTGAACGAAAGAATCGAGTTCATATGTTGGTGACACGGGGTTGACACGACTCTCCGAGTCTCGACGGATAGAGAGTTAACGGCCTGATAAGGAGCTGGATTGTACATTGGGAGTAAGGAGGCTGACGGCTTAGGAAGGAGTGTGAATGTACATTGGGGGCAAGAGGGTTGATGGCCCAGGAAGGAATTTGAATGTACATTGGGGGTAAGGATGGCCCAGGAAGGAGTGTGTGAATGTACATTGGGGGTAAGAGAGTTGACGGCCCAGGAAGGAGTGAATGTACATTGAGGGGTAAGAGGGTTGACGGCCCAGGAAGGAGTGTGTGTGAATGTACATTGGGGGTAAGAGAGTTTACGGCCCAGGAAGGAGTGTGATTGTTCATTGGGGGTAAGAGGATTGACCGTCAGGGCTGGGAAGATGGGTGAGCGCAAGCGTACATTGGGGCAAAGAGCATTTGCACTCTAAAAGGATAACAAATAATAAACGGTGCAAGAAACAACATGAAAACATAGGCACTACATGTATGAACTGGATAAAACAGAGACGAGTTGGAATTTAAAACTAGATTCTTTCGTTAAAAAAAACACGCGAATGAATGAATGAATCTATTTAGTTAATAATATTTCCGGCAATCTGTTGCGGCCCACCGCCGCTGCGTCCGTGCGCTTCAAAGCAACCCATCGGATAGGCGGCCACAGTGCTATTAACCAGATTAACTAGCAGATCCAAGCAGCCTCTTAATCGAGTCTTGTGCTCGCTATGCAGCATTACAGTATAGCTGGTGTTGCGAAAGCTGGCGCACAATTCCAAGGCGGAACCGGCGCAGAGCACGGGCGGTCTGGCCGCCCCCAGTAGCTGTTCAACCACCACCGTACCGCTATTCGCTAGCACTATTCTAGTGCGCAATGATTTGCGATGAACCTCGTAACGAAAATCGATGCACACAGTCTGTTCGAGGCGGATTGGCCGGAGGGCTACGCGGGCGCAGCAATGGCACAGTTCGGAGATGCTGCCGCACCGACAGCTGCCAGCGTTCGCGTCAAAGTCGGGCTGGATTGACACCATATAGGCCTTGATAGGGTGGGTTGTCGGGTGGCGCATTGGTCACGAGTGAGGACCAGTTCTGAGGCCATTGTTGGGGAGCGGATTAGGGGCGATTGTTGGGGAGCGGATTAGGGGCGATTGTTGGGGAGCGGAGTAGGGGCGATTCTTGGTGAGCGGAGTAGGGGCGATTCTTTGGGAGCGGATTAGGGGTGATTCTTGGTGAGGGCTGAGGGGCCATTACCGTGGAGCTACTGAGGGGCGATTGTTCTGAAGCGGATTAGGGGCAGTTTTTGAGGAGCGGATTAGGGGCGATTGATGGGGAGCGGATTAGGGGCGATTGTTGGGGAGCGGATTAGGGGCGATTGTTGGGAAGCGGAGCAGGGGCGATTCTTTGGGAGCGGATTAGGGGTGATTCTTGGTGAGGGCTGAGGGGCCATTACCGTGGAGCTACTGAGGGGCGATTGTTCTGAAGCGGATTAGGGGCAGTTTTTGAGGAGCGGATTAGGGGCGATTGTTGGGGAGCGGATTAGGGGCGATTGTTGGGGAGCGGAGTAGGGGCGATTCTTGGTGAGCGGAGTAGGGGCGATTCTTGGGAAGCGGAGTAGGGGTGATTCTTTGGGAGCGGATTAGGGGTGATTCTTGGTGAGGGCTGAGGGGCCATTACCGTGGAGCTACTGAGGGGCGATTGTTCTGAAGCGGATTAGGGGCAGTTTTTGAGGAGCGGATTAGGGGCGATTGATGGGGAGCGGATTAGGGGCGATTGTTGGGGAGCGGATTAGGGGCGATTCTTGGGGAGCGGATTAGGGGCGATTGTTAAGGAGCGGATTAGGGGCGATTGTTGGGGAGCGGATTAGGGGCGATTGTTGGGGAGCGGATTAGGGGCGATTCTTGGGGAGCGGATTAGGGGTGATTCTTGGTGAGGGCTGAGGGGCCATTATCGTGGAGCTACTGAGGGGCGATTGTTCTGAAGCGGATTAGGGGCAGTTTTTGAGGAGCGGATTAGGGGCGATTGATGGGGAGCGGATTAGGGGCGATTGTTGGGGAGCGGATTAGGGGCGATTGTTGGGGAGCGGATTAGGGGCGATTCTTGGGGAGCGGATTTGGGGCGATTCTTGGGGAGCGGATTAGGGGCGATTGTTGGGGAGCGGATTAGGGGCGATTGTTGGCGAGCGGATTAGGGGCGATTGTTGGGGAGCGGATTAGGGGCGATTGTTGGGGAGCGGATTAGGGGCGATTGTTGGGGAGCGGATTAGGGGCGATTCTTGGGGAGCGGATTAGGGGCGATTGTTGGGGAGCGGATTAGGGGCGATTCTTGTGGAACTACTGACGGGCGATTATTGTTGAGCTACTGACGGGCGATTATTGTGGAGCTACTGACGGGCGATTATGCTACTTCAAGCCAGATTAGCATTCAATTTAACTGCTGTATTAATTATTTACCAGCGTCTTTTGCGCAGTCTTCTGCAGTTCCATCATCTGCATTGTATCAGCCAGCAGTTCTACTAGTCGGGCCTGAGACACATTGTAATTGAAAGCAAAATGTCTGGAAGCTGGTCCAATTAAGACTTGACCAGCGCCAATCAATGATGAGGCATTGCCCTTTAAATTTCCCCGCAGTTTATTGTAGAAAGCTTTGGCATAGCCTAGACGAGAAGAATCTGTATGACCATTGCTATTGGCGGCGTCAAGATCAGAATTGATGCTGCTGCCATCACTGGCCCCAATCCATGCATAATGCAGCATTATTAATGCCATTGCGCAGAGCAGAATGCACAGCAGAAAGTTTTGCTTGCAACAGAAGAAACGCTTGCAGCAACGAAAGCTTAAGCGAGGCATTTCTTTGTTGTTTTGAAAGTTCACTGATAATAGAATTTTTTGATATTTCAGCCAAAGAGAAAGTTCATCCAGCAGTAGATTGGGGTTGGAAAAAAATTAACAAAAAGTAGCATTTAACTTACAAAAATATATCAATCAATATATTAAACCTCCCTTTTGCAACTTTTGCATGCTTTATTAGAGTAGAATAACACAGGCATAAAAATGGTAGTAAGAAGCATAAAATAAAATATCAATTGGATATATATTAGTGTTTAGTCTAACTCATTACTCAATGTTATATTAAGACATAAAATAAAGAGATTTCAATGTTAGTTTTATACCTAAAACAAGACTTAATCTTTAGTGTTAATTTTATAATATCTTATGTGACAAGATCTAGATTATTAAAAGTTATCAAAACTTGAACTGAATATCTAGAATTTTTTAACCTTTAAATACTTTATATGAGCAATAGCATATAATCTATATACTATACTAAAAATTGTTCGTCTGTCCATATGTGATTGATTGGTAATCAGCCTTAAGACTAGTGCTTACTTCCATGTTAATCATTTTAGTAATAAGTAAAAACATAGGAATAGTCTCAATTTGGGAGAATTAACCATCCTAGAATAAGAACATCTAGATTTAGAATCTAAGAACTTGTCTTAAGGCAAAAACAGAATATCTACTAGAGAATAAACTGTGACCTTCAAATCCTAAAATGCCTAGACTAAGAAAGAAACCCTCAATAAGAGATTGAACTAGAGAATACTTTTAGAAATAGGATAAGTATAGTGCCATAAGACTGCTTAGGCCAATAATACAAAATATGCCACTGATACACTTAGTATAAAGTAATAGTATTAAAAGTACATCAGAATATTATATCAAGGATAAATAAATAGAAAAAAGCAAACCCCTATGACAATTTTTATGATAGCTATGAGATTATTTTTAGAAGCCAAAACTAATACCCCTACTAAAACTAGTCAATGGTCATTTTGTCCTTAAACTGTTTTGGCCATGGACATTTAATCCCCCAGACCATTTTGCCTATAGCCCATTTTGACAACTATTAGTAAGTGACAAATGGAATATTTAAAGACAATAAATAGCCCTATTATGTTATAATATATATTTATCTATCTATTTACCAGTGAAAGGGCAATAATATTTACAAGGCAAGAATGTTATTATAAATATACTTGATTCAACAACCAAAAAAACATTTTAATTGTTAGTATTTATAACCTTGGCTTGGCTTGGCTTAGGTTTTTATATAATAGGGATAGTATATAATAATAGGCAGAGCTTATTCCTATAGTTTCATGATAATAATAATATATCTACATGGTGCCATGCCGATATGATTCTGAGCTACTTATTGGCATAATAGTTAAATTATAGGCAATGGCTAGAGCTCTGGCACTAGATCTTGTTTTCTAGTGGCTATGGATCTAGCAGCGCATTCTGTAAGCAGTTATCTACTAATGAAGTCTGAATAATAAAATTAGGCCTATCTTGTTTTGATTCTTATTATATTGTCTTGATCTCAATTTGAAGCAAATCTCAATATCTAGGCTAGGCTTACTATCCAATAAAAAGTATAAATAGTATTATGCTTCTGCTGGGCTTATAATATCCATAAAATATAATTGTAAGAATACTATTGTCAGATTCATAGCCATTAGGAAATGGGTTCTAGGGGTCCTAGTGCTAGAGCTCTAGCCATAGCCTAAATTATAATAACTATACTATAGTATATGAGCCTAATACTCTTAGCATATGTTTATTATTTTATTAGAGGCAGGTGGGTTGTGTGCACCCTAATGCACTTTAAGCGACATAGGCACACAACCAGCGAGAGGCATTACTGCCCATTCCGCCGACTCCCCTGAGCAGGCATACAAGCACGCGGATACGTACACAGGCACACACTCACACAGGAGTGTACAGCAGCCCTAACTTTATATTATTGTTAGGCATGTACACTTCACTGCGCCTTGGGGGGTTGGCTCTCAAGGCCACTAATTGCACAAGCAGAGCCAAGCCGAGATTCCAATTCAGCCCCAAATTAATGTGACTGCACTTAGAATCGAGCCTGGGTCGCTGGCACACCTGAGCAGCTGCGCTACCGCTAGGCTATGGCCCCCCTCTTAGCATATGTTATGTCTAACTATTTAAATGCAAAGTAGGTACAATCATCTCCCTATCCAAGACAAGGTCACATACTTTGACATGATTATAGATAGATATATACGAGGTCAGTCAAAAAGTAATGATAATTTTTTTGTACCGCCTAAAATATCAGAGTTATTGAACTGCAACTGGTTTCATTTGAAAAAAAACATCTTTTGATCTTTATTCGACAGAGTTTTGGTTCTTCTAAAGTGATTGATGCTTGCATGGTGACACTCTAATCATAGTATATTCTTTAAGCAATGGAAAATTCAAAAATCGAAGCTCGTACTAACGTGAAATTTCTTGTATAGCTTGGTTGGAAGCCAGCCGAAATCATTGACGCTTTGAAGAAGGTCTATGGGGACATTGCTCTACTAGATCCAACCATTTACTGCTGGATTCAGGCTTTTAAGGAAGGCCAAGAGTCCACGGAAGACGCCTAGCGGTCGGGAAGGCCCACAACATCGCGCACAGGGGAAAATGTGGTAGCTGTGCAGCCAGTGATTGAGCTGGATTGGCGCGTGACCATAGACAATATTGCTGAAAAAGTGGGCATTGCTCATGGCAGTGCTCACTCCATTGTGATGGACTATCTTGGTCTGAGCAAGCTGAGTGCTTGCTGGGTCCCGCGGCTGTTGCGGCCTGAACACCGGGTTCAATGCACTGAGTGCGCCATCAACCTGCTGAACCGCTTGGACGCTGATTCAGAAAACAGTTACCAGCGCTTAGTGACCGGGGATGAAACATGAATATTTCAATACAATCTCGAGTCCAAGGTCCAATCCAAGGAGTGGCTGCCACGAGATTCAGCAGGCCCCAAAAAGTTCCATTCGGAACGGTCTGCAGCGAAGGTCTTGGCAACAATTCTCTGGGATGTTGAGGGAGTGGTGACGGTGGACTTCTTGGAAAGCCAGAAGACCATCAATGCCACCTATTATGAGTCGCTTCTGTAAAAGCTCCGCACCAAACTGGCCAAAAAGCAACATGGCAAGTTGCACCTTGGGATTCTCTTTCACCACGACAAAGCACCAGCTCACACTTCTCGGCTCTGCCATGAAGCCCTGCGAGATTTCTGCTGGGAAATCCTCCAGCATCTTCCATATAGCCCTGGTTTGGCTCTTTCAGACTTTTTTGCTTCCCAAGCTAAAGGAAGCAATCAAAGGAGTCCAAGATGAGGACAAAGAGGCTGCCAAAAAGGCTACTGTACAGTGGCTTGCATCATAGCCTCCTGAGTTCTACGCAAATGGCCTGGAGAGATGGCGACACTGCATGGAGAAGTGCCTGACCCTGGAGGGGGACTATGTTGAAAAGTAAATTTCCATTTAAAGTTTGAGACTTGTGAGAACAAAATTATCATTACTTTTTGACTGACCCTTGTAATGTATACTTTTGTCAAGTTTTGCTTAAAGTCTATAAAAAAGGTAGTCTGGTCTGTAAATTAGCAAATATCAAAATGGCATTAGTCTAGGTCCAAGTCTAAGTCCATAAATTAGTTATACTGGAGAATTTGCCACAATGGCCTAACATTGTCACCAAAATGACTGTCACCAAAATGTATTGTTGTTAAAGTGTCTACTATTGAAATGTCTTGTTGCTGAAATAATTGGTAGCCTATATATTATACTTAGTACAATATATATAATAGACTCTATAGCTATATATATATATATATATCATAACAGCTTATAAATTTTTACTTAAGATATCTCTATATATAAAAATCAAAACTCTGTGTGTGTGTGTATATGTGTGTATATATGTCTATCTATTTTGTTCACTATGGACTCTTAAACTGCTCAACCAAATTATACTAAATTTTGCAAGCACCCTAAACTCACTACGGAGAATATCTTAGGCTACCTTCAAATTTCTTAAATTTGAGTCTTCCTACCTAAAAGTGTAAAAAAACTGCTCAAAATATGTGATTTTTTTCACTAAATTCTCTATAGCATTGCTCCACTTTTACCAATCATCTTCAAATTTGACACAATCAATCTTCAACTATTTTGACACAATTATGTAAAATTTTGAGTCTTAAATTTAATTCTGAATGGCACTGTGCACTTTTAAAGTTAGGCTGCTTTTTCAGCATGGCAGCCAACCCAACCTCTGCCCACCTGCCTCTCCTAATCTGGGCAAAGGGTGCAAATAGGTTTTGAAATGACTAACTTTTGGCTGCCATTTGTCAAGCAAAAGTTTGCTCCACATGAAGCAATTGACTTCAAATTTGACACAATTCTTTATTGACCCATTTTCTGTCTAAATGTAAAGTCTCATCTCTGTATCTCAATCAGGACAGAAACTATAAGCATGTGAAGTTTGTCTGCTTTTTCTGTTGTTTTTGCCACTCACTCATTCATTCCCCCAAAGCCTGACCGGTTTCCTGTCAATCTGGCAATAGGACAATCCGGTGATAGACGATCTAGTGATAGTCAAAATGACGACAGTTAGGCCTAATCTGTAAATCTGGCGACAATTTGTAGTAAAAAGCTATCACATGAAAGCTAGCGATTGCTATTTAAACAGATTAAATAGAGCTTTGATTGCTATAGGGGCCTAGTTATTATAATTGGTATTATTGCTATTAACTTTTAATAAGGATTGTCTTCTTGCCAGATTGTTTGGAAGCCAGCCAGACCAAGGGGTTAGATGATAGGGCTGAATGTACATGGCAATGTACAATGTTTTGGAATAGCTTTGTTTATAGCCTTCTCTGCTGCTCTGCACCCCCATCAAGAGGCGACGTTTAGCCATTGTAATAAATTGCACATTGCAGTAAAAAATTCAAACCCGAAACATAGTAGGCCTACAAAAGTGTGCTGGATTCAGGAAAATTTATAAACTATCTTAGCAGAGCAAAGGCCAAAGTCGAAAGCTATGAATACAGCATACAATGCAAGCATGATAAGGAATTAAATCAAAGGCTATGCTAGATTGATAATATTCTTTCAAGAGGCTCTTCATATTGCTTGTTCTGGTTCTAGAACCAGAACCAATTTGTAAAGTATAACTTTTTGTCTCCTTAACTAGAGGGATATACTTGCTATAAACTCTTAATTATTGAATGAAAATCGCCAAGAAGAAAATGAAAAATTATGCAAAGTGAGGCTGTTAAGGCAGTCAAATATTAACAGAGTTAAATAGTTATACTGCTGTTTTTCTTGGAAGATCCGAACCGATTCTGGTTCTGGAATTGGTAATGTGAAGAGGCTGTGAAGAATGTGAAGACGCACTGCTCTGTTAAGCTGTTTAACCTCCAAAAATTATTGAAATTCGAATTTCGAACAGATAACCACTTGTACACAAATTATGCATTAAAAATATACAATTTAGGAAGACTAAATGTAATATTTAAAACTTTAAAGAGACATAGGAGGTCCAAAACACTATTATCGATTTCTTAAAGAAAGAAAAAATAAAGCGCTGCATTGTTTTACTTATTATTTCATTTCACCCTAACTATTTAAATTAAGATTGCGATGTAGTTTTGAATAAAAAAATTTAGTGAATTCTCAGATTTTTTAATTTCTTAGAAGAGTACACTCAGTTTAGCAACATCTAAGTCGATGTAACATATTAGCGGAAGTCGAGGTCCCATCTATTGAGCAATCTCTTAGCACAAAGTAGTATATTGCAATATTTGTTGTATATTTCATTTCTATTCTGAAAGCCAATTTTGGCCATTAGGGCAGACCTCACACTTGAGGACTGCTTACTGTTACTTATACCATGACTACAGTAAGGAAATTATTTTTGTAATAGAACCAGACAACAGATGACTTTATAAAAAAGCTCTTTATTCTAGGCCTACTAATATTAGGGTTAGACCCTACTAGTACTACTAAGCCTAAAGCAAAAAATATAAATTGTAGGCCTAATATATTTACAGTAATATACATAATACATATAAGGGGGCCTAACATATCATGACATATGTAAAATAAGAAACATTTTAGGCAATCCTCTAGTTTTGCAGGTCTAATTATTTTTCAAAAAATAGCTACTAGTTGTTAATTACTGCAAGTAAATTTTTGAACTTGCATGAGTGTAAAACATGGTAGTGACATGGCAGACATGATCAATGTTATGTTTATAGGCCTAGTTATTAGTTTGATTTAAATAAAGGCTATGTCTAGCAAAAACTTGCAATTGCTCCTTGTTTTTTTAATGAGACTGTGATTCTGAGAGATTTCTTGCCTTAGCCTTTACTTAAACCTACTTTCCTAAACAATCTTGATTATCAATCTTAATAAGCAATACCTCTTTTTGATTATGGCTAGATGCCCTGCAGTACATTGCAGCCATTGCTATTTTTATAGCACTGTTGCTACCTATGTTACACTTTCAGCAAAATACTTTTTTAGGTGGCACACTATTACAATATCTAATGCAACTAGACATGATATAACAAACTTGCTAATTGTTAGTTAACTTTGTTAAAAGTCCATTCAAAATTTATTTAATTCAAAAAAAATGTGTTAAACTTGAGGAATGAGGATTATTTAAATTTAATTGCATTGATAAAATGATTTACTTTTTCTGTATACTAAAAATGTTATGTCTCTTGATCTATCTATATATATATATGCGATAGATTAGAAAAAAATAGCTTAACCAATTTTCATGAGATTTGCACTGTTCAATTAGAAATTTTCCCAAGACTGTACATGTGTCTTGGCCAAAAATTTGATCAATGCTAAAGGCATTAAATATTCAAAAAACATGCTTTTTTGCAAAGGTCATATAAACTTTTCAACTTGAAATGCATTGTAAGAATGCTAGAAAAAAAACTCATTGGTTGAATTCTAATTCTGAAATAGATTGCATCATAACTAAATTGTAACTCTGACTTGAATTGAAAATACAGTGTGGAACTTGTGTAGCACCAGACTTTATTTAGATTGTATATAAACATATTATTAATAATTAATTGATACTGACTGAGAAATTTATTATATCATAATTGCTTCGTGTGATTTATTCTATGTTTGGAGTTTGAAGTATTGAATTATATAAGTGCTAAATTTCATGCTATCAAAATGATGAGAGCTAGCCTAGAGGTGAATAGACTGAACTGCTAAATGTAGCAACAATGGTTCCAATGTTCATAGAATAGAATTTTTTTAATTAAAACTTTTGAACGTTAGGAAAACTAAAAGGCTTTTTTAAAAGAAGCATCATATAAAGAATCAAAAGCATCATATAAAAAATCAAAGAAGTGTCATGTAAAAAATTATAAAAGCGTTATATACACAATCATAGAAGTATCATATTAACAATCATAGAAGTGTCTTCTAAAAAATGATAAAAGCATCATGTAAAGAATCATAGAAGCATCATGTAAAAAATCATAAAAGTGCCATGTAAAGAATCATAGAATTTTCATGTAAAAAGTCATAGAAGTGTCATGTAAACAATCATAGAAGTATCATGTATACAATCATAGAAGCATCATGTAAAAGTCATAGAAGTGTCATGTAAAAAATCATAGAAGCATCATGTAAAAAATCATAGAAGCGTCATGTAAAAAAGAGGGGAATAGCTGAGATGTCAAGACTTGCAAGGGGAATAGCTGAGATGTCAAGACTTGCAAGGGGAATAGTTGAGATGTCAAGACTCACAAGGGATTGCTGAGGTTATTGCAAAGAGAAACTGTAGTTTAAACATGTAGTTTATTCAAAAGTAGAATAAAGCCTTGACAAAAGAAGTATCATATCAGACATAAAAGAAGTGTCGTATAAAAACCCGTATAAAACGAAATGGTCACAAAAAGGGGCTGTGACTGTTCCACTTGTTACCGTGGTCTGTAATGCTTGTGACCGTTTATTGTGACTGTTCATGTTCATGATAATAAGGTAACATGATACCATTCATAGTTACCATATATGTGACTATTTGTTCAGGGTCACATGTTACCGTTCAAAGTTACCATATTTTGTGACCATTTCTTCAGGGTCACATGTTACCATTCAAAGTTACCATATTTTGTGACCATTTGTTCAGGGTCACATGTTACATTGTTACCGTTCAATGTTACCGTATTTTGTGACCATTTGTTTAGGGTCACATGCTACCGTTCAATATGACCGTATTTTGTGACCATTTTGCTTAGGGTAACTATGTTACTGTTTACTTCTGCCATATTTTGTGACCGTTTTGCTTAGGGTAACTATGTTACTGTTTACTGTTACCATATTTTGTGACCATTTTGTGATCTTGTGTGTTTTTTTCTGACTATCAACCAACAGTATTATAATGTGCAAATAAGTAACAGGAATACAAATCAGCAGTAATATATTAGATGTAAAGTAACCAGTAATTGCGGCAATTAAGCTTTATATACGCAAAGCGCGCTATTATTAAAATGCATTATTATATGGTACATAGTGGTCGCAGAAGTGCGCCAAAAAAAGTAGTTGAATTAGTGGGACATCGCAGAAGTGTGCCAAAAAGAAGTAGTTGAATTAGTGGGACATCGCAGAAGTGCGCCAAAAAGAAGTAGTTGAATTAGTGGGACATCGCAGAAGTGCGCCAAAAAGAAGTAGTTGAATTAGTGGGACATCGCAGAAGTGCGCCAAAAAGAACTAGTTGAATTAGTGGGACATCGCAGTAGTGCGCCAAAAAGAACTAGTTGAATTAGTGGGACATCACAGAAGTGCGCAACCAAAAGTTAAGCAGTTTTAGAAACCCATTGTACTGCAACGTTTAGGTTTAGTTTAGCTTTGTTTAGTTTAGCACAATGATATGTTGCATACACAAATTTCTCCCTCCCACTCTCTCCATTTTCTTTAATTATTCCCAATAAAAACAGAAAAAGCCCAGTAAATAATAAAATGCCCGAAATGGCTGCATTTCAGTCTGGTACACTTCGACTCATGGATTTGCAGATGGATGAGAGGCTGCAGCTTCGTTGTCATTGTGATCTCTGTTGTCGCCAATGTTGGCGTCCTCATCATTGGCATCAATGTCGATCGTCGCCACCTCATTTCTGCTGGGTGCCAATTTGAGCGATTTTTGTAGTTTTCGCGCAGTACAGAATCCAGTGCGCTTAAACACACCGGCATACTTTCTCTCCGGAATTTGGTTGGGCAACTGCAGGCCTTCAATAAACGCCTTAATGGCAAATTTTTTTCTCTTTGACACTTCCACCTTTGGTGGTGGACCAGTTTTTGTCGACCTACGTCCCGTGTAAGAGCAGGTTGTCAGCTTGTCGTCCGTGAAAATTGCTAGGTACAAGGTCCAAACAATTTATCTGGGTCGGTACTCCTGTAACCTCCCTTGACATAGGTGGACACGGCATGCTTTATCTTTGCGTAGTTGGTGGCCGACACGACAACGTCAGGACAGCGCGCTGTCAAGGACCTCGTCTTGGGCTCACGTTTCCACTGATTCACTGACAACATTTGGATCTGAGTGCGCAGGTCCATGTCATCCAGCAACAGAGCTGCAGACGATGCGGCTGCAGAAGCGCCACCACTAGCAGTCGTACTGCTGCTGCTAATCATGTCAGCAACGCAATCTACTGCGATATCCTGCGAAAGCGCACCTTGCAGAACGCCAATAGTGGAAAACATGGTGTCCTGCAACTCTGTAGCATATTTGGCAAGAACACCGGCCAATGGTTCAGCAGAACTTGAAGGATTAGCACCGATCTATGCGTACTCGAGTTGGCACTCCAACTCGCGTGTTCTATTGGCTGCACTTTCATACTTCTCTTTGTACTCATTGCGCTCAAATTCAGCATCTTTGAGTCTTTTGGCCAGGTCTTCAATCTGCCATTGCAGGCTTTCCCTGTAGCCATTGGCAGTCTGCTGCGCCAATTCGGCAGATGTCCGGAGGTTTAAAACCTCTTGCCTGAGCGCCTGGCAGGTGGCGCAACCATTAGGCATGTTAATGCCACCCGGCCTGTGTACCGCTTGACAGGCACTGGCACCGGCTTCTGCAGCCGCCTTTGTGCAGTATGGCCCTTTGCATATTCGCACGCGGTACGCTTTACTATTGGAGGTCTTTCCTGGTCTAATGGTGACCTTATTGTCAACTGACAGTTTGCTCGGATCTACTGAGCCATCAGTAAGTACACACTTGTCGGCATAGACTCCAAGCCGACTGCTGTCTTTCGGCGCATATTCAAATACCCAGTAGCGGTATGCTGCTGGGCCACCGGAAGCTGGCTTTTTACCGGCGCCAGTCGCAGAGGTGCTAGAAGCGCCAGCAGCGGTAGAAGCACCAGCGGGAGTAGAAGCACCATCAGTGTTAGCGCATGCGCCAGCTACAGCGGCAGCAGTAGTGCCAGCGGCGGTAAAAGTACCAGTAGGAGTAGAAGCACCATCAGTGTTAGCACATGCACCAGCTGCAGCAGCGGCAGTAGTGCCAGCAGTGGTAGAAGCACCAGCAGGAGTAGAAGCACCATCAGTGTTAGCGCATGCGCCAGCTGCAGCGGCAGCAGTAGCGCCAGTGGCAGTAGAAGCACCAGCAGGAGTAGAAGCACCATCAGTGTTAGTGCATGCGCCAGCTGCAGCGGCGGCAGTAGCGCCAGTGGCAGTAGAAGTACCAGCAGGAGTAGAAGCACCATCAGTATTAGTGCATGCGCCAGTTGCAGCAGCAGCAGTAGCGCAAGCGGCGGTAGAAGCACAGGCGCGAGTAGAAGCACCATCAGTGTTAGCGCATGCGCCAGCTGCAACGGCGGCAGTAGTGCCAGCAGCGGTAGAAGCACCAGTGGGAGTAGAAGCACCATCAGTATTAGCGCATGCGCCAGCTGCAGCGGCGGCAGTAGCGCCAGCGGCGGTAGAAGCACCAGTGGGAGTAGAAGCACCATCAGTGTTAGCGCATGTGCCAGCTGCAGCGGCGGCAGTAGCGCCAGTGGCAGTAGAAGCACCAGCGGGGATAGAAGCGCCATCAGCATTAGTGGATGCACCAGTGGCGGAAGTAGCGCTAGCAGCGGCAGAGGCCAAGTTGGACTTGCTGTTGCACTTTTTTACCGCTTTTTCATTGTTTGGCTCCATCTTGATGGGCCTCTTTCGCGACCCTTTGGTGCCCATTTTGCTGCCATTCTCTTTTGGCTTTGTAGTAGCGTCACTTGGTTTGGGCATTTTGGTTTCTACTATTGTAATACTGCAGTGCTGCAAATGAGGATATAGTTTAATCTGAGTGTTACAAAGTACAGATATAGTAGAAAAAATGTGCAGCTGCTAGTTTAGTGTTAGTCTGTGTTTAGCATGCAGGTGCTAGTTTAGTGTTAGTCCATGTTTAGCGTGCAGTTGCAAGTTTAGTGTTAGTCCGTGTTTAGTGTGCAGGTACTAGCTAGTTTAGTTTAGTTTAACTATAGTTTAGTGTTAGTCCGTGTTTTACACAAGGTACTAAGATTAAAGGTGATCAATGGTACATTTGAAATGAATGGAACAACGGCTTGACAGACGTATTTCGGACGGTTTAAAATACCGTTAGTAATAATTTAGTTATGTAGCGCAGTCGTGAGCGCGAAAAAGTTTTATACAAAACACATGCAGTTTTAAAGTACAGTTAGAAATTTAGTGATGTAGCACAGTCCTTCATCACTTTATTTGTCTAATTATTGCAAGGTTCCGGACCTCTTAGTTGTAGAGGTTTGCAACGACGCTTACCAACTTTCATTGCATTGATTGGTGCCTCTGGGGGTGTGTCTGGCATTTCTATGCGGAAAAATTGGGGTCGTAGTTTGGCCTCAGTTGGTTGGACCGATGACGGCCAGCCGCCTGCAGGCGTTTCCTCTTTGTCTCCGGCAATAGGTTGGCAAACCAACCCTTGCATTGAACGCAGCAGTGCACTTCGAGCTGCATGCGCTCATCCCACTTTCGAGCCTTAAAAATGCAGTTTTGCAGAATCCTCGCCTCAGGCAGTCGGTTATAGTCTGCTATGAAACTGTCCGACAACACCATTTGAGCTGGTCTGGTTTGAATGGCTTCAGTGGACATTGCCAAAGGCCCGTCACGCAACTGCTGCTCATCCTCACTGTCCAGCTGTGCAGCCAGCTGATTCAGCTGACGCTGACTCACCTGGTTGTTGGTGTACCAGTTATGCAGACTCTCGGGGCCCATAGTCTCCGATTCACAGACTTGCGCACAGTCACGCGACTGCTGCTCATCCTCACTGTCCAGCTGCGCGGCCAACTGATTCAGCTGACGCCGACTCGCCTGGTTGTCGGCATACCAGTTATGCAGACTCTCGGGGCCCATAGTCTCCGATTTGCAGACTTGCGCACAGTCATACGACTGCTGCTCATCCTCACTGTCCAGCTGTGCAGCCAGCTGATTCAGCTGACGCTGACTCACCTGGTTGTTGGTGTACCAGTTATGCAGACTCTCGGGGCCCATAGTCTCCGATTCACAGACTTGCGCACAGTCACGCGACTGCTGCTCATCCTCACTGTCCAGCTGCGCGGCCAACTGATTCAGCTGATGCCGACTCGCCTGGTTGTCGGCATACCAGTTATGCAGACTCTTGGGGCCCATAGTCTCCAATTCGCAGACTTGCGCATAGTCACGCGCCTGGTTGGCGGCAATATCGCTGTAGCAAGTGTCCTTGAATGGCCATGCGGACTTTGTCACTTGAGTGCTGGGCACTACATCTGAATGCACGATAGCCCGATGGAAGTGCACGTTGCGGCTGGTATCGAACACCGGCGAACCTGGTTGCCCGCTATGCAGGCGCTCCACCTCCGCTCTCAAGGCCCAGTTCTCGTGAACCAGTGCTTTGCAGATTTCGCATGTTGCGGCTTGAGACCAGTGATCCAACATCGACAATGAGAAGAAACTCGGACAGGTACGGAGCTGCAAGGCGTTAAGATGCAAAAAGTGTAAAATTTTTAAGCTTCAGATCAGAATGAAAGCAACAGCTGCGTACGCAAATGGGCTATATTTTCCGTCTGCATATTTCCTGTACGCTTATATTGGTTACTCCAAAAGAAGACAACACACACACACTGCAGCTGTGACCAGAGTAATAGTAAAAAGTAAGAATTGACCAAAATAGGCGCCGCATAACTTGCCGCAACCTTGCAGCCATCGGGCTATATGTATTATTAATATTATTAGTAGTAGTAGAATTATGAATATTAATTGCAACACATAGTACATACACGGTAGTATTAGTATTACTTAGGTTAATAATTGGAAGAACATAGTGTGAAAGAACAATAAAAGCTATGGAAGAAAAATATATGCGCATTAATGCGTCATTGCCATATATGGCCATATATATATAACATACGCTGACAACTTAACAGGCGTAGACTGTCAAGCGGCAGCAGTAGAAAAATATCTGCGCATTAATGCGTCATCGCCAAAATAAATGGCGCTGGCAAAATAAATGCAGCTGGGTTGGCTGGCCATTAGACTATGAGACGTGGCCAAAAGTGTAACGTGAATGTATTATTGAACAGTTGGAACCATTTAAATACTATTTACTATTTACTATTATTATTTTATTTATTTATTTAATTTTATTTATTATTACTATTTACGATGTACTATTTAATTAAAAAGCCTATGGCTGTTTCATGAAGTGTATTATAAAGATGATGCTACTATTCTAGGCAATTATTTTGAAGGCTGCAGTAGATGGATTTTGAATTTTCGTTTTGAAAGTTTAATATTCGAGACGTTAAATTCTACATTCTCGTTAACTTTTGGCCACACCTCGGATGCTCTTTGAAATTTCACCTATATAGGTCTAACTGGACATGTCCCAATACTGCAGTAAAATCGCCAAAGTGGCGTCCGCCATGCCGAAGGCGCAGACTGGTCGGCTATGCAGTAGTGCAGCCATGGCAGTGAACAATCGCCGCAGGCGGGTAGAGCGACCACCACGCAGCCTATCACGGCGAGCGGACAGCGGCTCAGGCTCCAGCACGACGCGGGCGGTGTAGGTGGCCTTCCAAAAGCTGGCCTCCGCCCAAGACATCTCGCGAAACCACGCCGCTTTGCCGTACACTACGGCGACCGGCGGCCCATTGGCGGACCGTTGCACTGCCTCGCCGGACTCTAGTACAGTTTGGCCATATCGATCGCACATCATGCGCAGGCAGTTGGCCATTGCCTTTTGCGCCTCAGCGGGCGTGTCACCATGGCTGGCGCCTTTTGATCTTTGTTGCGCCAGGTACGCAATCATTGTCGTGATGACAATGCGGCAGCGGCGTATCTTGCTGGGCTCCTCAGCCCATGCCGGTAGCTGCTTGGCCACTCGCTGCAGCATGTCGACCACCACAGCTTTTTCTGCAGCTTTGTCTGACGCCATGTCGATCCAGGCTGCTGGCCAGTTAAAGCCATTGGCGCACAGTGGTGCACACGATGGACAAACCGATGCCGCACTATTTGCTGCGCCAGATGGTGGCTGCGCAGGTGCACAGTCCACTGCACGTTCTGCGCCGGATGGCGGCTGCGCAGGTGCACAGTACACTGCACTTTCTGTGCCGGATGGCGGCTGCGCAGGTGCACAGTCCACTGCACATTCTGCGCCGGATGGCGGCTGCGCAGGTGCACAGTCCACTGCACGTTCTGCGCCGGATGGCGGCTGCGCAGGTGCACAGTCCACTGCACATTCTGCGCCGGATGGCGGCTGCGCAGGTGCACAGTCCACTGCACGTTCTGCGCTGGATGGCGGCTGCGCAGGTGCACAGTCCACTGCACGTTCTGCGCCGGATGGCGGCTGCGCAGGTGCACAGTCCACTGCACATTCTGCGCCGGATGGCGGCTGCGCAGGTGCACAGTCCACTGCACGTTCTGCGCCGGATGGCGGCTTCGCAGGTGCACAGTCCACTGCACGTTCTGCGCCGGATGGCGGCTGCACAGGTGGCAGTTGCGCAATGGAAATTTTAATGGCCTGTTGAATATCATCGGGTGATCGGGCTGCCGAACTTGCTTCTGCGCCGGCTGGACCAGCTGATGGCACCGGGTGGTCCAATCGCAGCAATCGCTTGCTTATGTCACTAGCCTGCATAGCAACCAGGGCCAGTTCGCCATGCAGGCCATTGAAGCGATCTTGAAGGTCGCAGAGAGTCGCTTTGTGATCCGATTGTTGCAGCGGCAGCTCCTGCAGCGTACAGATGAGTGCACAGCTGCTATCAATATTTTTTGCAATATGTGTGATATTGTCTTAAAATGCTTGCAGACCGCATTATTTTATCAAGCGAGTCTGCATCCGCCATAGTAGAATTAGAGTTAATCTGGAATGGTTAATTGTAGGATAGCATAATTACAAGAACAGACACAATTCCATGAAGTATAAAACTGCCACTTAAGAAATTAAGAAAATTGTCAGCCAATTTTTTTTACCAAAAGTTTTTTATGGTGCAATATCTACAGTTGAAGAATAAATGAATGATAAAATGTTGTCTGATTAGTACGTCGTTGTTATCCGGTGGCAGAAAGTCATTTTTGTAAAACTTTGGACATTTTTCTAAGCAAAAGACATAATTAAGTTTCTGTACCTTTTAAAAACAAATAGAAAGCTTTGGAGGGTTGAAAAAAACTATAGATAAAAGTATAGTACTTGCATCATCAGATAAAAATACTGGTGGCCAAATAATCTGTTATCTTTTTCATTTATTGGTACCTCAAAGTTACGAAATTAATGAAAAAAAGTGTTATGACCATAAGGCTGCCTTTTTTGTATCTTTGTTGCCTTTTTGATTTTAATTATATATTGCAAAAGGAGTATGATTTCTGAAGATGTTCTTAGTCCAATTTAAAAAAAATGTATTGCAAAATATCAAACATATTTTATATGTTTGAAAAATGTTATAAAACTTTAACTGTTTAGTTTCTATATGCCAAAAATTACAACCATATTAAATATTACATATTACAACCATAAGTGCCACTCAACGCTTAATAGCATCTATATTAATGATGACATCTATATGAAAGTGTATAAACATATTCTTGACAAAATTATATTTCATTTAAAATATTGCTCCAGTATATTCTATTATTATATTTCATTTTATAAGTAAAAAAAGCAGTTATGCCTGTGCTTATATGGAATGAACCTAAAGATGTTGTATTCACATAGCCACACACATGAGACAACTTAATCAACAGTTCACTGAAAACGTAACAGTCGAAAACGAAAAAAGATTTGAATCGGTGACTTGTCTGCCATATTGATTTTTAGTCCTGTTAACGACGTCGTGTCTTTTATTCACTACGTTTCTCACTTGTTGCACAATACTAACCTTCAAATTCCATAGTTGCAATTGTCATATTTTAAGAGGTATAAGATGGTACCTACTTAAGAGAATCCTATCTTACTATCACTATAGCAGTATGGTTCAGTAGATTGTATTTCTAGAAATAAATTTAACGCAGTGAATTCATTTTCCAGTGAAGCAGGTATAAACTTCATGTATTTCATGCAAATTTATAGACTGTAGCCCGCTGCCCATATTGATCAGAATATGAGATGTAGTTTTGAACAGCAATGTGAGTTAAACTATGGCATACAGGGGCAACAGAGTCTAATATTTTTGGGGGGCACCAGGCACAGGGCAAGGGGGGCACCAGGCACAGGGCAAGGGGGGCACAGGTACCTTCATAATTACTGCTAATTAGGGCCTAAAATCAGAGGAAGCACTAAAAATTACCGCCTGGATTTATTTTCTAGGGGGAGGCACATGCCCCCGGTGCCGCAAGCTCCCGCCACCCATGATGGCATATGTTTCAGACAGTTGGCATCATTAAAGCACAGTTATGCGTGATAATAGATTAATGCATTATAAATGTAGCCGATTGGCTAAATGTACTACTGCTAACAAATATATACTACTACGTCAAAAGAAACTAAGTGACTATCTGACATAAGTCAATGTCCCTATGCTGCAAAGAAAAATTGTTCATGTGGCAGAAACGCCACGTGAGAGTCTGACACGGCACAAGATTTGACAATGGTGGCAACTGGGTCCAATTCGAAGTAGAACTTGGACACCTCGTCGAAAGGGCTTCATCGCAATCGACGCACGTGCGCAAGCGCACAACCGCCAAGTAGGCAATGCCCAGAGAAGCAGTAAAGTGGATTATCGCGTGGCTCCAAGTACTTCTTGGTCAATAAATGATGAACAACCAATTTTGCAGTGCCATCTGCAATGCGAATTGACTCCACTTGACCAAACTCAAATAATGTCACGCCGCAATTAAATGCAATGAAGCAGGACACAGATCTGCAGAATTGCAACTCAGGTCGAAAAACCTCCAGCTGGCATCCACTGTGAAGTACAGCCCTTGTGAAGCCACGTTCCTGTCGGCGCTCGTATAGCCGCACTCCACTGGCGGTTGTCAATGCCGGTGTATCTGTCGCCTTTGGGTTGGAGCTATTGAAAATGTCTCTGATACCCAATAGTGAGCTGAGATAACAAGTCGCTGCACGTCGAGTTAGCTGCTTTACCAACTGCTTGTCTGAGTGTCGTGTACCATGAACTTGCGAGCGCAAACGACCATGCATAGACTCGAAAAGTCCGGCTGATACGCGATGCAGCAGTCTTAGCAGTAGAGCATACGCACTAAAATGCTCACATACCTGGTGAGCATTATACGTCTGTGCGGCTGCTCCGTAAAGGTTGCGCAGCTCTTTATAAAAGTGCTTCAGGTTAGCGTCCGCTCGCAATATCTGCGTATGCGGTGCGCCATCGAGACAAAGCCAGAAAATAGCAGAGGACAGAAGCATAAAGTGCTGGTAGTAACTGGCATCAAGCAGGCCATCCCCTAGCACCATTGGTCCGTAACAAAGTAGCCACGCTTCAAGCTTGTGCCCACAGAAGTGCCCTAGCTTCTGCATCGTGCGTGGGGCCCGCTGATGTGACGCCGGCACGTGGATAGTCGCCAGCCTAGTGTTAATATCTGAAAGTCGTCTGGACAAATCCGGTGCGGGACACACTCTCATGGGCTTCTTGCCAATTGGCACAAATAACTGCTCCATAGTGCCTCGGACAAGACCAGTCAGCAATTGATGCAGGAAACATGGTGGACAACCTTGAATGTAGTCAAAGCCCTCAAGCCATAAAGTGGCAATACCACTATGACTCCCAGGTTGTGCTCCGCTGCTACCGGTTTAGTGTTTGCCAGCATCACGGTGTTAGCCAGATTGCAAACTGTTGGCTGCGTGACATTGGCAGCCAGAGCTGCATGCATCGCATCATCCGACATTGTCGGCTGATTTTCTATGCAAGAATGGCATTCTTGCACTCTTTTGCGTGTAGGAATGGATGTCTATGGTAAAATATCACTGAAAAAGCATTAGGCGCAGAAATGCATTCCTGCACAGTTTTGTGCATTCCTGCACGATGAATCATCCGACAATGGAATTCCTTCACGTTCACTTGTGCGAAGGTTGTGAAGTAGCTTTGCCAGTAGATGGTGGTTGTGAAGTAGCTTCGCCGGTAGATGGCGGTTGTGAAGTAGCTTCGCTGGTAGATGGCGGTTGTGAAGTAGCTTCGCTGGTAGATGGCGGTTGTGGAGTACCTTCGCTACCAATGTCGTCGTCTGGATGACGGCGCTTATTACCACAATTCGTCTGTGGATTTCCAATGGCGGCGCCCATTGCAGTCGTTCCAGATTGCAACCATTGTTGTCACCTTTGAAATAGAAGCTGCACTGTCTTGCATTCTCAAAATTGTTTCACTCTTAAACGATTCATAATGGTGCAGCGTTGCTAGTCTTCCATGATAGAGATTTTTGTTCTTAATGATTCTTATCCTCTGCAAAAATGGCAAACGTTCATGAGAAATTAGTCGGTTGCTTCGTGGGTTACCGTCACTTCTCCTTATATACTGATTTGAAAGAGAACATATCCCTGGGCATAGGTAATAAATTTGCTTCCCTATTCATAACTATCACTTGTCCATACCTAACTATATATAACTGGGTATCCATGTGACCTATTTCAGGAGAGGCTACTCTGTAAAATTGTAAAGTATAATTTCAAGCAACAATAACATGTGCATCACGCCGCACTCAAATTAAGCAACATAGTAGCAGCCTGTTATGCAATGAAGATGACAACAGTTGGTAGAAAGTGACAAGTAGTAAACTCCACAACAGAACAAAACAGTCACAAAATACAGTAACAGTGAATGGTAACATGTGACCCTGAACAAATGGTCACAAAATACGGTAACATTGAATGGTAACATGTGACCCTGAACAAACGGTCACAAAATATATTAACATTGAATGGTAACATGGTTACCCTAAACAAACAGTCACAAAATACGGTCACATTGAACGGTAACATGGTTACCCTAAACAAACAGTCACAAAATATGGTCACATTGAATGATAACATGTGACCCTAAACAAAATGGTCACAAAATATGGTAACATTGATTGGTAAAATGTGACCCTGAACAAACGGTCACAAAATACGGTAACATTGATTGGTAACATGTGACCCTAAACAAATGGTCACAAAATACAGTAACATTGAACGGTCACATTGTTACCCTAAACAAAACGGTCACAAAATACGGTCACATTGAATGGTCACATGGTTACCCTAAACAAAATGGTCAAAAAATACAATCACATTGAATGGTCACATGGTTACCCTAAACAAAACGGTCACAAAGTACAGTAACATTGATCGGTAACATGTGACCCTAAACAAAACGGTCACAAAATACGGTAACGTTAAACGGTCACATTGTTACCCTAAACAAAACGGTCACAAAATACGGTCACATTGAATGGTCACATGGTTACCCTAAACAAAATGGTCAAAAAATACAATCACATTGAATGGTCACATGGTTACCCTAAACAAAACGGTCACAAAGTACAGTAACATTGATCGGTAACATGTGACCCTAAACAAAACGGTCACAAAATACGGTAACGTTGAACAGTCACATTGTTACCCTAAACAAAACGGTCACAAAATATGGTCACATTGAATGGTCACATGGTTACCCTAAACAAAATGGTCACAAAATACAGTCACATTGAACGGTCACATGGTTACCCTAAACAAAACAGTCACAAAATACGGTCACATTGAATGGTAACATGGTTACCCTAAACAAATGGTCACAAAATACAGTCACATTGAATGGTCACATGGTTACCCTAAACAAAACAGTCACAAAATACAGTCACATTGAACAGTCACATGGTTACCCTAAACAAAATGGTCACAAAGTACGGTAACATTGATCAGTAACATGTGACCCTAAACAAAACGGTCACAAAATACGGTCACATGGTTACCCGAAACAAAATGGTCACAAAATACGGTCACATTGAACAGTCAAATTGTTACCCTATACAAAACGGTCACAAAATACGGTAACTATGAACAGTCACATGGTTACCCTAAACAAAACGGTCACAAAGTATGGTAACATTAAACAGTAGCATTGTGACCCTGAACTAAACAGTCACAAATACAGTAAAAAAAGGTAACTGGTGACCGTAACGGTAAAAAACACAGTAACAGCCCCTTTTTGTGACCATTTTGTTTTATACGGGAAAATGTCACATGAAACTGTGTGCTGTGACTCTTGGGTAGAATTACTATTGATGTCAAAGCTTATGGGGGAATAGCTGAGATGTCAAGGCTCATGGGGAAATAACTAAGATGTAAAGGCTAAAGTCAGAAGTGACATAGTTTATTCAAAACTTTCTATTATATTATTTGTTGGCTCCTCATGGGGGTGTTGCTGATAGAAAAAGTGTCATGAAAAAATTAAAAAGTGTCATGTTGAAGTTAAGAGATTCATTTGGGAATCCCTATAATGTCAAGGCTTACAGGGAATTGCTATAATGCTGTAGGGGTATAATAATTCTTTGGAAGAATTACTGAACTGTCAATGCTTTAGGGTTAAGGTTAGGGTTAGGGTTGGGGTTAGGGTTAGGCTAGGGTTAGGATTAGAAAGTTGATAGATTTTTTAAGATTTCAAGGCTTATAGGGGGTATTGCTAAGATGTCAAGGGGGGAACTTGATATGTTAAGGCTTGTGGGGGGAATTGCTGACATGTCAGGGCTTACAAGGGACTGCTGAGGTATATTGCAAAGAGATGCTACATGTAGTTTTTAAAAAAACTTCTACTGCATGTTTTGGCTCTCCAATGGGGGGTGCTGATTGCTAGTAAACTTCTAATAGTTCTTGTCATCAACTTTAGTCCTTAGCTTTATTTAATACAATGAAATTTCTTCTAATAACTATAAAAAAAACATTTTGCTTTTTAGATATATTTAACATAAAAGTCACGTGACTATGACTTTGGTATTTTTATAGTTATATTTAGTTATAAAGATGTCAAATTTTTTTAAAGGTAAAAGGCAAGTACTATATACCATTGTCCATTGATGCCCCCTCTAACTTTAAAAGAGTAGGGGAGGGCCATAGCCTAGCCTATGGTCCACTGCCCTTTTGTTCTAATGCCTAGGATCATTACTCATTTGTTATAATCAATTAATTGCTAATCCAAAAGATCTTGGATCCTGGATTTGACATAATATAGTCTCTTTAGTCTCTATTTTATATAAAATATAAAAGTAATAAATAGCTTATACTTATAAATAGAAAAATTTAGCACTCTAGGCCTATTTAAAGAAAATATAATAAAAGTTACTAGAAAAAAGGTAAAGGATAGGCTAGGTACCATTAATGGCCTTTCCTTTTTTGAAAATCAAAGGGCCATAGC
The DNA here is from genome assembly GCA_002269645.1 of Macrostomum lignano. Taxonomy (NCBI): domain Eukaryota; kingdom Metazoa; phylum Platyhelminthes; family Macrostomidae; genus Macrostomum; species Macrostomum lignano. The sequence continues at coordinate 306,815 of NIVC01000725.1, forward strand.
CAATGCCCCTACCCTTCTTGTTCCCCTTTTCTAGTACTTATGTATTATGTTAATTACTTAGGAATAGGACTAGCCTTAGATATTACAAGCATATTTAGTGTTAACTATAATAACAAGCCTAACCATGTCATTATTTTTATTGTAATTATAATTATAATTAGATTAATAATCTAAGAGCCTAATAAAAAGACAATTTATATTAAATTTTTTTCTTTGATTCATAAAACTAGCAATAGGCAAAGGTAGAAAAGACAAAGACTATATTTTATAGACCATATTTATAGATAAATAAAAAGAATCCAAACAATAAAAAATCAATATAGATTTAAATACTTTTTTATTGCAATGCATTTTGGTCTGCATTGACCATTTTCAAGCAGTTTATTGAAAAAATGAAAAGGATGCAATAGTATATATTGAAAAATTGGGCAAGTAAAGCAGAAATTTAAATAGGGGTTTTTTTAAATGAGCTTAGTAAAGAAGATTTTTCTAGAGAAATGTCACAAATATAATTTTTTATTTGTAATATATATATCTGTACATATATATATAAGTGGTTAAAAGGGCATTGCAACATTTTTTGAGCAGAAAAGAAACATGTATATTCCTTAGCAGACCCTAAGTACTTGTAAGTGTTCCATACAACTATGAACAATTTGATTATTTAGGCTTGGACTATGTTTTTTGTCTAAATATACTGAGCTTAAAATTAGAGTTTCTTCCAATCAATGATGCAAAATAGGTCATTAAGATCAATGGGTTCACTATTATAACTGTCTTTGTATCCAAGTAAGTGGTGATTGATTATAGAGTTCTTTATCTAATGTTCCCTGGCTCTGGTATGCTTTTCTTTTTGTCTTCCCCATATAGAAGACACTGATCAATAGAGTAGCAGACTTTTTAAGTGATATAAGCATTCAGAGCACAAGGAACAACTAACTTTAACTTTCCATGTACCAACCAACTTTTTAGTCCAAAAATACTGCTTTGATATGCTCGATTAATTTCGATCGATCAGTCACATTAATTTGGGGCTAAATTGAAATTTTGGCTTGTCTCTGCTTGTGCAAGGCACAGTAAAGTTTATAGTACATGTGTGTTCGCCTGCTCAAGGGGAGTTGGTGAAATGGGCAGTTAAGCCTCTCGTCGGTTGTGACAATGTCGCTTAAAGTACACTATGGTGCACACAGCCTTCGTGACTGCTTCAATCATTAAATTTCTAATTTCTTCTTTCCAGACAGCACAAGTCCAAGTGCTCGATTTGAGTTCAAGTCTTGATAAAAAGCAGAAAAAAGCCTTTGAAAATTCATGTCTCTCGCTGTTTTATTGCTGCTTGTGCTTGGAACTCAGGCCTACCCAAGCCTAGCATTCACCAGCTCTGAGCAGGGCGTCAAAGAGGCCGATTTGACTAGCCAGAATCAGTACATGACATTCGCCAAGAGTCTGTACAAGAATGCCGAAATTCTTGTGCACATTGTTTGTCCGGGCGATGCTCCTGCAGCTGTGCCAACTGGCGCCAATGCTACTCGCTTCCGGATTGGCTGGCGGCTCCGCCAATCGCCTTGCGCCGAGGAGTACGCCGGCGTTGATAAAGATGCTAGGCGAGCGCCTTTGTACTATGAACAGCCGGAGCTGGTGCAGGTAGGGTCACCGGGATGTTGATCGCAAATGGATCCAAATGTGATACTGATCACAATCCATGTTATACCGATCCCAATCTATGGGATACTGATCCCATTCTATGAAATACTGATCCCAATCTATAGGATACAGATCCCAATATATAAGATAGTGATCCCAATCCATGAGATACAGATCCCATTCTATGGGATACTGATCCCAATCCATGAGATACTGATCCCAATCTGTGGGATACTAATCCCAATCCATGAGGTACAGATTCCAATCCATGAGATACTGATCCCAATTTGTGGGATACTGATCTCTATCTATGGGATACAAATCCCAATCTATGGGATACTGATCCCAATCTATGGGATACAGATTCCAATCTATGGGATACTGATCCCAATCCATGAGGTACAGATTCCAATCCATGAGATACTGATCCCAATTTGTGGGATACTGATCCCAATCTATGGGATACTGATCCCAATATTATGGGATTCTGATCTCAATCCATGAGATACTGATCCCATCTATAGGATACTGATCTCAATCCATGAGATACTGATCCCAATCTATAGGATACTGATCTCAATCCATGAGATACTGATCCCAATCTGTGGGATACTGATCCCAATCTATGGGATACAGATCCCAATCTATGGTATACTGATCCCAATATTATGGGATACTGATCTCAATCCATGAGATACTGATCCCAATCTATAGGATACTGATCTCAATCCATGAGATACTGATCCCAATCCATGAGGTACTGATCCCAATCCATGAGATACAGATTCTAATCTATAAGATACTGATCCTAATCCATGGGATACCGATCCCAATCTATGGGATACTAATCCCAATCCATGTGATAATGATCCCAATCTATGGGATACTGATCTCAATCCATGAGATACTGATCCCATCTATAGGATACTGATCTCAATCCATGAGATACTGATCCCAATCTATAGGATACTGATCTCAATCCATGAGATACTGATCCCAATCTGTGGGATACTGATCCCAATCTATGGGATACAGATCCCAATCTATGGTATACTGATCCCAATATTATGGGATACTGATCTCAATCCATGAGATACTGATCCCAATCTATAGGATACTGATCTCAATCCATGAGATACAGATTCTAATCTATAAGATACTGATCCTAATCCATGGGATACCGATCCCAATCTATGGGATACTAATCCCAATCCATGTGATAATGATCCCAATCTATGGGATACTGATCCCAATCCATGAGATACTGATCCAAATCCATGAGATACTGATCCAAATCCATGAGGTACAGATCCCAAACTTAGGGATATTAATCCTAATTCAGGAAAATGCATACTCAAATCCAAGTTATTATGATCCGAATTCTTAAATTCCAATTAATAAATTACTGCTACTTCACCACCTTGAATCCAGGTAAAAGAGTTCAACTACAAGCAGGTGAAAACCAAGAAATTTCCGGACTGGAACCAGGGCGATGCGGACCAGTGCCTGGTGTGCCACCCGGGCCAGACCACCACCCTGCTATTGAAGAATATCGACCAACGCGGCCCATCCATAATTGCCACCAAGTTTAATCGGGACGGCTCTTCGCTAAGCAACTTTACCGACAATGTCTCCTCTGCTGCTTCTTCGCCTCACTCTTCTGCTTCTGCTGCTTCTGGAAGTTCCGCCAACAAGAAGCCGGCAAGCAATGGCAGGCGTAAACGCAAAGCTGCAGCCCCATCGGCTGAAAAAAAAGTTGCTTCAACGAAAGGTGAATGCGTAAATTTGATTTTGGATATCAGCTTCTTTTCTCATCTCCATGGTCACTCGTGACTCTCATCTCCATGGTCACTCGTGACTCTCATCTCCATGGTCACTCGTGACTCTCATCTTCATGGTCACTCATGACTCTCATCTTCATGGTCACTCATGACTCTCATCTCCATGGTCACTCATGACTCTTTAATCTGTTATCAAAGATCCTAACTTTCTCATCGAACATCCCAAATTTCTCATTAAAGATCCCAACTTTCTCATCAAAGATCCCAACTTTCTCATCGAACATCCCAACTTTCTCATCAAATATCCCAACTTTCTCATCGAACATCCCAACTTTCTCATCAAATATCCCAACTTTCTCATCAAAGATCCCAGCTTTCTCATCAAATATCCCAACTTTCTCATCAAATATCCCAACTTTCTCATCAAATATCCCAACTTTCTCATCAAAGATCCCAACTTTCTCATCAAATATCCCAACTTTCTCATCAAATATCCCAACTTTCTCATCAAAGATCCTAACTTTCTCATCAAATATCCCAACTTTCTCATCAAATATCCCAACTTTCTCATCAAAGATCCTAACTTTCTCATCAAATATCCCAACTTTCTCATCAAATATCCCAACTTTCTCATCAAATATCCCAACTTTCTCATCAAAGATCCCAACTTTCTCATCAAATATCCCAACTTTCTCATCAAATATCCCAACTTTCTCATCAAAGATCCTAACTTTCTCATCAAATATCCCAACTTTCTCATCAAATATCCCAACTTTCTCATCAAAGATCCCAGCTTTCTTATCAAATATCCCAACTTTCTCATCAAATATCCCAACTTTCTCATCAAATATCCCAACTTTCTCATCAAATATCCCAACTTTCTCATCAAAGATCCCAACTTTCTCATCAAAGATCCCAACTTTCTCATCAAATATCCCAACTTTCTCATCAAATATCCCAACTTTCTCATCAAATATCCCAACTTTCTCATCAAATATCCTAACTTTCTCATCAAACTTGAAAGTTATAAGCTTAGAAATGCTCGCCAACCTTCCGCAGCCCCGGCCACCACGCCCGCCCCTCCAGCCGGAAAAGCGGGCCTAATAACTCGCACCTGGGAAGACGGCATCTACCTATTAGTACTGCACGCCTACGAGTGCAACACCGCTAGTCTGCCAAACAATTTTCAAGTTCGAGCTCGCGTTGAAATTGTCAACAGGTTTGGCTATTTGTCCGCTATTGACTGGCCCCTGCTGCCGTTCTTCGGCTCAATGTGCCTGCTGTATCTGCTGTTCGGCCTGCTCTGGCTCGGCCTGTGCGCCAAGTATTGGCGAGAAATGCTGCGCATCCAGTTTTGCATATCGGGCGTTATCTTTCTGGGCATGCTGGAGAAGGCCCTGTTCTATGCCGAATATCAGAGTATTAATAGCACTGGGGTGAGTTTAGCTTTGTATCAGTTCTCCTTACTCTGACCCGTAATTTATAATACCCATCGTTGGCACCACTCTGACCCATTGCTGACCCAAGCTGACCCATCGTTGGCACCACTCTGACCCATTGCTGACCCAAGCTGACCCATCATTAGCACCACTCTGACCCATTGCTGACCCAAGCTGACCCATCGTTGGCACCACTCTGACCCATTGCTGACCCAAGCTGACCCATCATTAGCACCACTCTGACCCATTGCTGACCCAAGCTGACCCATCATTAGCACCACTCTGACCCATTGCTGACCAAAGCTGACCCATCATTAGCACCACTCTGACCCATTGCTGACCAAAGCTGACCCATAATAAGCACCACTCTGACCCATTGCTGACCAAAGCTGACCCATCGTTAGCACCACTCTGACCCATTGCTGACCCAAGCTGACCCATCATAAGCACCACTCTGACCCATTGCTGACCCAAGCTGATCCATTATCGCCAACACTCTGACCCATCAGTGACCCAAGCTGATCCATTATCGCCAGCACTCTGACCCATTATTCATCATGGGTGACCTGTATGCGGCAGTCAATCACGCATAAATCAATCGCTCAAATCTCGCTCAGGTCAGCGTACGCGGAGCCGTCATGCTAGCTGAGCTGGTGTCCTGCGTGAAGCGTTCGGTCGCTCGCATGCTGGTCCTGATAGTCTGCCTGGGCTATGGCATTGTGAAACCCCGGCTAGGCCAGCTGCAGCACAAGGTGATTGCAATCGGACTCGTTTACTTCATCTTCTCAGCCGTTGAGAGCTCCATCAGAGCCATGCGACCGCGGTTTGATCAGTCGCGTAACGCCTTCTACGCCACCATCCCCCTGGCCGTGACCGACGCCATCATCTGCTGGTGGATCTTCAGCTCGCTGGTGCAGACAATTCGCAACCTGCGAGTTCGGCGCAACCTGGTGAAGTTGTCTCTGTACAGGCATTTCACCAATACCTTGGTGTTCTGCGTTGTCTGCTCCGTTGTGTTCATGACCTGGACTGTTAGCAGGCATAAATTCGCGCTCTGCATTGCCGCCTGGCGAGAGCTTTGGATTGATGACGCATTCTGGCATCTGCTGTTCTCCGTCATACTGTTTGTTATTATCATTCTGTGGCGGCCTTCGCAGAATAACCAGCGATACGCGTTCACTCCGCTGCTGGATGCTGGAAATGATAGCGATGAGGATGAGGAGGTGAGGGCGCTGATGACGGATCTAAAATAACCACGTTATGAAATATCCCATCAATCTGTAGTTATGAAAAATCCCATAAATCTGTAGTTATGAAATATCCCATCAATCTGTAGTTATGAAATATCCCATAAATCTGTAGTTATGAAACATCCCATAAATCTGTAGTTATGAAAAATCCCATCAATCTGTAGTTATGAAATATCCCATCAATCTGTAGTTATGAAAAATCCCATAAATCTGTAGTTATGAAATATCCCATCAATCTGTAGTTATGAAATATCCCATAAATCTGTAGTTATGAAATATCCCATCAATCTGTAGTTATGAAAAATCCCATCAATCTGTAGTTATGAAATATCCCATCAATCTGTAGTTATGAAATATCCCATAAATCTGTAGTTATGAAATATCCCATCAATCTGTAGTTATGAAATATCCCATAAATCCGTAGTTATGAAATATCCCATCAATCTGTAGTTATGAAACATCCCATAAAATCTGTAGTTATGAAAAATCCCATCAATCTGTAGTTATGAAATATCCCATAAATCTGTAGTTATGAAATATCCCATCAATCTGTAGTTATGAAAAATCCCATCAATCTGTAGTTATGAAATATCCCATCAATCTGTAGTTATGAAACATCCCATAAAATCTGTAGTTATGAAAAATCCCATCAATCTGTAGTTATGAAATATCCCATCAATCTGTAGTTATGAAATATCCCATCAATCTGTAGTTATGAAATATCCCATAAATCTGTAGTTATGAAATATCCCATCAATCTGTAGTTATGAAACATCCCATAAAATCTGTAGTTATGAAATATCCCATCAATCTGTAGTTATGAAACATCCCATAAAATCTGTAGTTATGAAATATCCCATCAATCTGTAGTTATGAAATATCCCATTAATCTGTAGTTATGAAATATCCCATAAATGTGTAGTTACGAAATATCCCATAAATCTGTATTTATGAAATATCCCATACATCAATAGTTATTAAATCTAATAAATTAGAAATTTCAATTTTTAAGACATCCCAGCAATCTAATTTCAACCTCCCAATACCAGGTGGTGATGGACAACCTGGCCGAAGGTGTCAAAGCTCGAGGCTCGGGCGCTTCTGCCCAGCAACAGCAGCAGCAGCAGCGATCTCGCCAGTCTAGCAAAGGCGAGGACAGTCTACGCTGGGTAGAAGAGAACATACCGCAGTCTCTGGTTGAAAGCACTCTGCCCTCGCTGCTTCAAGACAGCGACGAGGAAGTACTGACTACTAAATACGAGATGTCGAAGCTGCTGTAATTGAAATACTAATTGCGTAACTAGATGTGTGATTTTCTGGGTTTCTTGTGGTGTCACTTAGAAGTTGTTTTATTTATTTATAGAACCTGTCTGAAAATTTGAAGTTACGAGGCTATATACATTCTTACGAAATATCCAGATCTAAGGTTAAAATCCAGGTGCCAGGTATAATTTTCAGGTGCCCAGGTATAATATTCAGGTGCCCAGGTATAATATTCAAATGCCCAGGTATAATATCCAGGTGCCAGGTATAGTATTAAGGTGCCTGGTATAATATCCAGGTGCCCAGGTATAATATCCAGGTGCCCAGGTATAATATCCAGGTGCCAGGTATAATATCCAGGTGCCAGGTATAATATCCAGGTGCCCAGGTATAAAATCCTGGTGCCCAGGTATAAAATCCAGGTGCCCAGGTATAAAATCCTGGTGCCCAGGTATAAAATCCAGGTGCCCAGCTATAGAATCCTGGTGCCCAGGTATAAAATCCAGGTGCCCAGGTATAAACTCCAGGTGCCCAGGTATAAAATCCTGGTGCCCAGGTATAAAATCCAGGTGCCCAGGTATAAAATCCAGGTGCCCAGCTATAGAATCCTGGTGCCCAGGTATAAAATCCAGGTGCCCAGCTATAGAATCCTGGTGCCCAGGTATAATATCCAGGTGCCCAGGTATAAACTCCAGGTGCCCAGGTATAAAATCCAAGTGGCATTAAATTATTGCATCTGAGTATCGAACTAATGATCTATTTCTTGGCTGGAAAAGTTCGCGAGCAACAAGTATCTTAATAATATATTTATTAACAATTTTAATTTCACTTTGCTAAGCAACTGATATGGATAAAATGTCTATTCATAAGTTATTATTTACTCAGCCGAAAAAAACTTTTTTCTGCCCAAGTAGTTTCTTTTGTAGTACCTTTTCGTCTTCAATTTTTTGCACTATTAGTTATCCTGGAGGCTAGAATGTATGCATGGTTTACTTTTCATTTTCATTTATTCACCTGTGTTAAATCAATTTTCTGATATAATAAGTGCTAATTTTTATCATTCAAAATACTTCTCGTACTATACCCAATCGATGCGACTACTATGAGTAGGAATAAGCGGACTTTTTAATGTTACACTCGTATTGTATTGAAAAAAAATATGTATACACATTTCAATGATGCCTTGGTGAGTAGTATATTTTGCGTTTTTTATATAAGTTTCATTCCATGACCAATGCGGTTTGATGTTGTTAATTTAAGTATGCTTTCTGTGTTATTCTTGTATATTAAATATAGTAACTAGTAACTTTCTGTCTGTCTACAGGCATCCTCAGGCAGTCGAATGTGAGTAATAATATGAACTATTTCTGCTGGAACAAACTGAGATATTATATTGTAGCATTGTGCCGTATGCAGAAGCTCTGCCTAGGGTAGTCCGGTCTTGAAAAGCTAGTCTGGACTTGGATTTGGTTGTTTAGTTCGGCGATGCAGTTTCAATTTCGGCCTGGTTTTCATTTTGTTATTTCTAAAAGATTGATTAAGAGTTATTTTTAGCTACAGAACTAGGGTAGCTAGACCATAGACTATAGACTGAACTACCCAAGTCCGGACTAGCTAGTCTGGACTAGGCTTTCTGCATACGGCCCATTGTCCCAGCCAGTTGTTGGCCTGGCTAGGGGCAAGCAATTCAATCCTTTTCATTGTCTATGGCCCAACCTCTGAACTTGGCTGCTCCACAGACCTTTTCTTATGGCCATAAACAATTATCCCAAAGGCTTGGAAAACTCTGTAGTAATGATCCACACATTAATTTTGCCTATCTTACTACCTGCGTGTCAGCGGGTAAAATGATGATATTTAAGTGTTTTTTAAAACCCTGATAAGTTCCTCTTTTTAAGCTTGCCTAGTTCCGCGATGCAGTTTTAATTTCGGCCTGGTTTTCATTTTGTTATTTTTTAAAGAAACCTCTAACAGACCCATTGCAAACTGAGCAAGTTTTTGTCATTGCAACTCTTAGCTACTAACTCAAGTAGTCTAGAAAGAGTTGTTATAAATGCGAAATGCGATTATAATTTATAAATTGACGCAGATGCGGTCTGGACAGAATTCAATTATTGCACGCCTCAGATACGAATCTACGGCCCCTGAGTCGCTTCAGAGTCGCAGATAAAGAACGCCTCAAATTGACTTTTTGGCGACTTCTACCACGACATCTCGTTTTTGAATCGTCTAGATTCACTTCTTTCCTATTATTTTTACCTATGCTACCTACAGCGACTCTGTGGTTGACTCTGGGATGCTTCTTGGCCTCGGTACCGTTTTCATTGGGAGAAACGAGACTGTTGCATTCGATCCGCAGTCTATAGCCTTGCTTATTGAATTTTGAACTGTATTTTTCCTTCTGTTTTTCTCGGTATAATACCAATATTTTTGCTTTTCTTTGTTGTCAGTTGTTGTTATTTTATTACTACTTGTTTGCTTCTCTGTCTGTAACTAGCTTAAATGTACAAGACCCGGAGTTTTTTCTTTTTAGTAACTTGCTGGATTCATTTATTCGGGCTTTTTAAACTCGTGTTTAGTGAATATTTCTGTCTTGTTTCACTGTAGTTGTGCGGTTCGGTAAAAACACATTCTATTTATTTATGGACAAATATGTGTAGCTTGCTACTCAGCGTCTTAAACTTGACGATATAATAAATATAACCGACTCACCGTATCTCAATAGAAAAAGGCAAACCTGTGACTCTCTTCAATACTGTCACTAAACAGAATTATTATTTATATGTTATTGTTTTGTAAAAAATATTATTATCTTTGTTATTAAAATGGGGCTATTTATGGGCTTAAGGCTCGTTCACACTGTCGTCAAATGAGCCACCAAATCGCAGTCCAATGTACTAGTTGTAGGACCCGGAGGTGGGGTGGGGCAGGCCTAAGGCGGATCCCGGTAGGCTGGAACATTTTGAGGTTTTTATAAGTGTCCATGACTCTGGGATGTGTCCACAGTTAAAGGGCTCGCGTGTGGTGCGTGACACGCGATGTTGGATAGGGTTGGATCTAGTGTTTTGAGTGGTTAAGAAGACAGGATGAGTTTCTGGCGAACGGTCCGGTTTCCTTGCAATTTTCGAGTAGAGTAGACTAGAGCTTGAGAGTAGAAAATATTGTACATTTAAGCTTAAGTGAAAAACCGGCTGGCGGAGAAAAGGAGGGAAGGAAAAGAGGGGACAGGGGGACGGCACCGGCCCGCTAGCCAATCACAAGCCGCCGCCGTGGGGAGGGGCTATAAGGCAGAGAGAGAGCGTAGGCCAGGCCAGGGTTGAGGCGTGAACCCCCAAACCCGGCCTGACCTAGCCGGGCCAATCAGAGCGCGGGATAGACTGCATATAGCACAAAAAAACCAAAGTAGATGTCAACTTAAGCCCGAAGTTTAGCTCCGGACAAAACCGACTTGCAAGTGAAAACTTTCCAAACTTCCGAGCCATGCAGCTGCGAGCCAGAAACGCCAGTTGCAGCAAACGCAAATAGTGAGATGAAATTGGCTGTGACACTTTCGAAGCAACAGTTTTGTCCGGGCTTCACTCATTCCGGCTCTTAAGAGCGCCAGTTGACCTCCCTTTTTCGTCTGTTTGTTACATCAGGAAAGAAAACTCCTCCAGAGTCTGCATTGGAGTTTTTATCGCGTTATCGAAAAATAACAAATTTATTCTTTCTATGCAATTTAAAGTTAGTAAATTTTTGTCCTTGACTCCTTGGGTAGCGTTGTGATTTTTTATCATTTAATGTCAGAAACAAGTTCATCTGTCATCTCAGCGAACCAGCTGTGTTTCAATGCATCTGCTGTTGCTGCCTCCTGTGCCGCCGCCGCCGCCGCTTCTGCTGCTGCTACGGTTAGCTTTGGTCAAAGGAAAATGCCAGAACAGCAGGCGAGCGAATAGTTCTAGAAATTCAAACGTACTAATGATTGATACTCCGAGCCAGAGGCCGAGAATGCCTCCAATGTCCGACGCCAGATTTCGGTCCGGATAGGCCCAGCTCTCGCGCATCACACTGCCCATTGTAGAATGGGTATAGATTGTCAGTTTGGCGAACGACTCTCTAAAGGCTGGCTCTCGGTGCTCGTCGGACATTCGACGCTGAATCTCCACCAAGGTGGTCAAATCGTCGCCCTGTTCAGCGGCAAGTGCGATTGTCCGCTCGACGGCTTCGGCCAGGGCCTGGCTGGTCTCGTTGCAGGCGCTCGGCCAACGGTTCTGCGTGAAGCGCATCTCGTAGCGCACGTTTTTGCAGCGCAGCGGGCAAACGTCCGGGGCTAGGCCAGACGTCTTCTTGTGAATCTCGCTGACTACGGAATCGTGACAGGCCCTCCGGTGCTCGGCGGCTTGGTTGCGCTCGATTGCCGCCTCGGCCTCGGTGGCCGCCTGCTGGTCGATGCTCTCCATGAGGCTCTCCCGGCTAATGCTGTGGCAGAACGGCACGCTCAGATTAGAATTCAGATTGGCTGGCAGCGGCAGAGCCTCCGAAACGCAGGAACAGTTAGTGCGCAAGTAGGTTTGGTAAGTGTTGACGAGGCAGTCCCTGATAGTGTACCTGTACTCAGTGATTCGGTTATACCTGTCGACAAACTTCACCGTTTGAAAGTTAGCATCAAGCGAGCAGTTTTTCAGCACGACCTCCTCCGTGTAGCCCAGCTGTACATAGGTGCTGGTGTCTCTCTGCACGTAGAAGCCTTCCAGTAGTTCGGGCCGAGTGCCCGGTTCGTGGATGACCGCGCGGAATCCTTCGGAGTAGCTAAGTGACTCCTCACCTGTAATAAAATTCTTCACGTCGCCGACGTACATGATGACGTTTAGGCCGCCGTCTCGCTCGCCGCCGACAATGAGGTGCCGCTCGGTTGGCGCAAACGTGTAACAGCTGAAATAGTTCGGGTCTACGTAGAGGCTGAAGTTTCTATACGAGCAGCTGTCTCCGGCAAAGTCGCAGTGCAGAATCATCTCCTGCCGTTGCTTAGTAATGTTCAACTCACGTAGGTAGGACTTTATCGAGTGCATCACGTCGGCGTTAATGCTGATATTTGTGTCGGCGTTCTCTCCCGGATCCCAGAAGGTGCGAATATGATGCAGCAGCTCGTGAGTGCTAATGTTCAAACTAGGAACCGGCGGATTCTGCTGATAGCGCAATCGGCTGAAGTGACTCGTAGCGCAGATTGTCACGTCGGGGAAGACAAATTTTGTACCGTAAACGCTGGTCTCCGTGTTGACTGGCCGCTCCAAGTAGCGACTGAACAAGGCGAACAAGTGAGCGGTGAAGCCGGCTCCGGCTGCTAGGATGATAAACAGCCAAGCCGCTCTGTGCAGCGCGCCTTCGCCGTTTTCCACAATCTTGTGAAAGCCGTGCGCTGAGGTGCTGTCGCAGAATTGTCTAATCAGCTTCCTTCTACCGCCGACAATGCTGTCGGGTGTGGTTCGGTTTTCTCGGCTTCGTCTGGCTTGGATTTCTGGCATTGCTTCTGCACTCCTGTAGCTGACTGTCGGCAGGGAAGAAGTCGCCTTTCCAAAATCAAAACTCAAATCGAACCAATTTATTAAGCTCCAGTAGATTAATGGCTAAATCTATATAGCTATTCGTCCATTGGCTCTGACTTTGAGCACCAATAGCTGCGATTAGCATTTTTGATCCTTCGTTTATTCACATAGATTCAGTTCAGAAATAGCTACTCACGATTTAAATAGGACACTGAGGTTTCTTTCCTCTTTCCTTCTCTGTTAAAGCCTGATAAAGAGATGCTATATCCGCATGCTCAGGGTGGGTGGCTTTACTGTGCCCAGATGTAGTCTATTGGATGCAATGGACTGTTACTACTCATAACTGGTCTTTAAACTCTTTGGCATGTTTTGGAAAGTAGATAAAACATACAAAAACATACAAAGTATAAAGAGTAACAAGACAATTGTTTAAAATGGTCTTGATAGCTATAGCTATAATGCACAGGCTATTTCTCAAAAACATTAATCCTTCATTTCTTCCACATTTGTTAAAAAAGTGTTTTGTGTTATCTTGTCAAGGAACTAAAGCGAAGCAACGTACTGGGGCCGTTTAATATTTTTACGGAGTATTTTAGTGTCAGTACCAGCGTGTGGATGCCTCAGCAGTATCCTGCAGCGCAGTGTCTGTCTGTCGGCAAAGTTAAAGCAAATACAGCTCTTGTATAGCTTGACGCTATAAAGTTTATCAGCTGCAGACATCCGATTCTCAATAATTGATTCTCCAAACTCATACTCAAAGCTAATTTATAGTGCTATATGGCTGAAATAGAATATAAGCTATCGTAATTCAACTATCCAATGCAGGTGCCACAGTGCTTTCAAGGCAATTTTTCCGTTATGCTAAGAGGCAGGTAGCTGTTGTACAGCTAAGATATTTTTATTCATATTTTTGCTGAATTTCTGCAAATATTTGATAACCTTCAATTCAAACCTATTAGAATTCTTAAATTAGCAGTTTGAGCACGAGTCAATGTATGCTTTATGAATTTACTGAAGGGTATGCAATGAGTGCTGAATCACATGCAATGAGTGCTGAATCGGGTGCAATGGGTGCTGAGTCGGATGCAATGGGTGCTGAATCGGGTGCAATGGGTGCTGAATCGGATGCAATGAGTGCTGAGTCGGATGCAATGGGTGCAAATCCTTAATTATGTATGGTTTTCAAGCAAAAAGCATGCGTTTACGCGATCTGCCGATAAAAAAATTCGACTCACTTTTACAGCACCATGCAGTGGCCGTGCAATTCCTCCCTGCCGCTCTGGATAATAAAATGCTCGCTTAGCCAGAATTCTGCCCAATCACCCCTTCATGCTTCGCGTACATTTATGGCTGTTCAAATGAACGAATCCAGACTTCTCTTGGGTTTGATTTTAAAATTGAACTTTCTCTCGCGCTGCGCGGTTGCAATCAAATTAATTGGCTAAAGGAGATTTGCTCAAGCTTCCCAGCAGATTTACAGAATTCAGTCCTACTTGCATGTAGTACTAGCTATCAGGGGCGTCGCCATTGGGGGGGGGCAGGGGGGACATGTCCCTCCCAGTAAAAGCTATGGGGGACATGCCAATGCTTTGTCCCCCCACCCTTATGACCCGTTATGGAAATCAATAATTTTGCTTCAGGGCGACAAAATATAGCGCTTCGGCGTCAAAATGAGTGCCTGCGGCGCCAAAATGAGTGCCTGCGGCGCCAAAATGAATGCCTGCGGCGCTAAAATAACTGCCTTTCTGCGGCGCCAAAATGAGTGCCTGCGGCGCCAAAATGAGTGCCTTCCTACGGCGCCAAAATGAGTGCCTGTGGCGCCAAAATGAGTGCCTGCGGCGCCAAAATGAGTGCCTTCCTGCGGCGCCAAAATGAGTGCCTGCGGCGCCAAAATGAGTGCCTGCGGCGCCAAAATGAGTGCCTGTGGCGCCAAAATGAGTGCCTGCGGCGCCAAAATGAGTGCCTGTGGCGCCAAAATGAGTGCCTGCGGCGCCAAAATGAGTGCCTTCCTGCGGCGCCAAAATGAGTGCCTGCGGCGCCAAAATGAGTGCCTTCCTACGGCGCCAAAATGAGTGCCTTCCTACGGCGCCAAAATGAGTGCCTTCCTACGGCGCCAAAATGAGTGCCTGCGGCGCCAAAATGAGTGCCTGCGGCGCCAAAATGAGTGCCTGCGGCGCCAAAATGAGTGCCTGCGGCGCCAAAATGAGTGCCTTCCTGCGGCGCCAAAATGAGTGCATGCGGCGCCAAAATGAGTGCCTACGGCGCCAAAATGAGTGCCTGTGGCGCCAAAATGAGTGCCTGCGGCGCCAAAATGAGTGCCTTCCTGCGGCGCCAAAATGAGTGCCTGCGGCGCCAAAATGAGTGCCTGCGGTGCTAAAATGAGCGCTGACAACACCGATTCTGTAAGTAATGTACATGTAGAATTATTAGCTTTGTCGCCCCACTATAAAATCTATGGCGACGCACCTGCTATAGCATGCACTGGTTTAAAATCAAGCCTGCTATGTGCTCTTACAGTAAAGTGCGGTTACTGCGTAATACATGAGATCCTGATCTTGATATCGACATGTACCATGAAAATCACATGGCTCTAAATTTGTGACGAGTCTATTATTGGGAGAACTTTCTTTCAATGCTTGATTATGCAAATTATTTGTAGACGAGATATATACATTATGATTGGTTAGATTTTAGCCGCTGAGATTTCACTATTTTTTGCCATGATTAGCTTTTTGCTACTATAGGGGCAATTGCTATAAAATTTATGCTAACGCAATTTAGTACGCGGCGCGGCTGCAGATCCTCGCCGGACGCTAGGAACCCATGCCGATCGAAAATTAATGCTACTAAATTTATATTTTAATTTAATTCATGTACCAAAGGTCAGTTTTGTACAAAATGCATTGAACATAGACAACACCGTAAGTGCAGTGGAAAGCTTTGATTCATTTCTTCTAAGCAACGACATAAAGCAAGCAGTTTGAAACAAAAAAATACATTGACTCGAGTCGATAACTACATGTACAAGAGCCACAGAAAAGTGTTTAAAGTACATGTACATTAGCATATAATGCGTTTGTTTTCGAATACGTGCTGATTCGCTCATTTCTGCCCTCAACAGCCTAACTGTATTAGTATTGTAGCCAATCTAAGCCTGCCATTCTATGGTCCAATTCCATTTGAAGTAAGCTATTGGCTTCATTTCTCGCCCGCTTCTTCTTCACTTGTCTATGGCCTAAGCACTCGAGACCTGTCATATTAAGTCATGTTGAAGTCATGTTAGAAAGAAAAATCCATCGTGTTTTTATTCCTTTACTGTTTGTCGAATATGCTGCGTTATTCTTCAATACGCGAAGACGAAATTAGTGGATTGAGCTCAGATGAGCTCGATTTCATCACGCATCTCGATCTTCGGGACCATGTAGACAGAATCGGTCAATGGGCAGGGCTGACGGATGAGCAAGAGAGGCTAATTGATGAGGAACTACGCAATCCTACGCCGGAAGATCAGGTTGGAAACCTGTTTCGTGAATTGACCGAAGAAAAAGAAGCTGGCCTACATGTGGAGCAAGAAAGTAAACGGAAGTCGACGGTTAAGCAATCTGAATTGCATATTCGCAAACTAAAAGAGTTTCTACGCGCGGAGAATTTACCTGATCACATCGAGAATATGCCAGTGAGGTATCTCAACTCCTATCTACGCCTGTTCTTCGTTCAGTTAAAAACAGCTGATGGAAAGCCATATGCTGTAAGTACACTGACATGCTTTCGCGCCTGTGCACCGGTATTTATTAGAGAAGCGAAATCTGAAGCTGATTGGCAACGATGCGTTCTTATCGTTTGATCGAACGTACAAGGCTATGTTGGTCAAATCGCTTCAGCAAAAAAAGGCTGTAGGCAGCGGTCCAAAGTACTGTCCAATTGACGACGAAGATTTCAACCGCCTACGCCTCTATTTCGATCGTTCGACGCCAACTCGACTGCAATTTGAAGTTCTGTTCAAGATTGTTTATGGCTTTGGTTTTTGCGGCAGGGAGTGGCTGCGAGAGTTGACTAAAGCCGATGTGAAAATTTACGAGCATGACGGTGTTCGCTATGTGGACCTGCTGAAGACATCTATCGAAAAAACTGTGTCTGATAGTAATCCGTCGACATCTAAGAGCTTTATCTTAGCCGAGACACCGGATTATCCAGGCTCATGTCCTGTACGGGCGATTGAGTTGTATCTGTGGGTCATTCCAGAAGATGTTGCCTGTCTCTGGCCCAAGCCTTTGAATCAAGCCGACAAAGACGGTATGTGGTACCACAAGACCCTGGTGCTTGGTAAGAATTGGTAAGATCAGGCTGGTCTGAGTTGCCGTTCCCACACAAATCATTGCATTCGAGCGTTGGTAGTGTCAAACCTTATCGAAGATGAAGTCACTAGATCAGACATTCAAGTCGTAACCGGCCACAAAAGAATCGAGAGTGTGGACCTCTACAACAAGAGAATGAAGTTCTCGAAGAAGGTTGATCTATATCCAACACTTAGTCGTCGACTGGCTCGACTGGCTGTTCCAGGCCGGTCTGAAACAAGCTTTACCGCATCGAACAGGTCGGTTGTATCGACTGGAGACGTAATCGAGAGATCGGCTACCGACTGCTCGACTAGCTCTGTTGTGCCGACTAAGAACTCATTCACGAGATCTGCTACCAACTACTCTATTGCAGTCGGCAGTTCACAGAGTGCAAGCTCACTGTTTGGAAATTGCAAGTTTGAAAATTGTACGGTTAACTTTAATCAATCAAACTAAGGTCAGGAGGTATACCGCGTGAGAAATCTAAAGACTGTCAATGGACTATATATCTAATGTTTATCTCATGTTAATGTTAAATATCTCATGTTAATATAGCTCAAAATATACACATAGTTTCTTTGTGAACACTTGGGGCCATAGACAACTTTTGCTGGCGGGCAGACATGGAGGAAAGAATACGCTCGTAGAATGGAGTGCTAATCTGAGCCAGTTATTTTTATCTCGCTCGATTCTCGCTTTTAACATCCCTTCCCCCCGTTCCTTCCTATTGGCTGAAAGCATGTTTTGATGCGAGCTCGTACTATGCTGGGACATATACCTTTCAGAGGGGAACGAAAACGAAAACGAGACAAAAAATATACTTTGTCTATGGCAGTCACGAGCTAATAGGAAAGAACGGGGGGGAAGGGATGTTAAAAGTTAAGATCGAGCGAGATAAAAATAACTGGCTCGGATTAGCACTCCATTCTATTCTTTCCAGATTCTTCTGGGCAGACGTCGTTGCTTTCACCCTCGTTTCGGCAGGCTTAGGACTGCTACAATATACCAATATTGATGGGCTGCAGAGGGCAGAAACGAGTTATAACGCCGAGGCGCGTAGCGCGGCGCGTAGCGCGGCGCGTAGCGCCGAGGAGTGTTAGCTCGTTTCTGCCCGATGCGGCCCATCCATATTAGTGTTATGGTTAGCGGGCGTGAAACCGCGTTTCACGGGCCGCTGAGACTGTCTATGGTAAAATGTCATTTACTCCAATGCATTCAGTCGGTTTCACGGCTCGCTGAAAATGTCAGAAGAAAGCGGGGTCAAGGGGGCGCTGAGCCCCCTTACGGGGGTGTGGGGGCGGAGCGGAGTCCGAGCAGAGTCCGATTTTACTTAAAAAATACATGAAAATATAGCGTAGCTAGCCTAGTCCGAAATTTCCTCATATTTGGCATTGGAGCATTCCTTCGTGAGTAAGCGGATCACTGGAATATAGACAGATTTCAGTGATTCGGCTATATATTTTACTTCTATAAATTTTGCAGTTTCATAATTTGTATTCCTGTTTTTGAAAGATAGTTGTTTATTAAATTTGCGTTATAGTGTTACTTGTGCTTGTATATGCGTGAATATTATAATATTATATTTTCTAAGAAGCTAAGCTTAACAAGCAACTAGGCGTGCCGCGTGCGTCGCGTGTCGTTCATAACTTTTCATTAATCACATCACGTGCATAATTTATTCCACTTTTAACTGGCATGGCATGCTGCATCCGTTTTGCCTCGTCCTACAGGGTCATTAGGCCCAATATCAATTAAATTCCAACTTGATAGCTGTTTAATAAGTATGGTTACGGTTAGCTATAATTAAAATACTAAAAGTAAAACTTAAGTTAAAATAAGTTGTCAAATATAAAATGAATACGACGTATCTGACTTACTACTTAACTTAACCTGGCCTCCTAATTTATAGGCCTTGTACATGTATATGTTAAATACTTTTTTCTTGCACCTTCACTACAATTAATGCTACTAAACACTAGGCCTAGCAGCCTAGGCCTACATATATACAGTAGGAGCTTCAAATAGTATAGGTAGTTAATATAGTTATAGCAAGTCTAATCTATATTTAAAATTTCTAACTATATCGCTTTTGACACTCTAGATAAGACTTTAGACATTCAAAATAAGACTGCATAAGATCGCAAGCAAGGCCAGGCTAGCCACGGCCAGAGCAAGCCCAGTCTTGGCTGCAGGGATGGCTTGGCCATAGACTAAAAATGGTATATCAAAATGAGAATAAGACGCTCAATATGAGACCGGGAGTGAACATAATTTATTTGCTTTTTGGCAGTCACCATACAAACAGCTAAGGAAAAATTAGGCAATAAACAAGAAGCAGAATAGCATATTGAAATGTTAGCAAAGTCTTACTTTGCTGCGTTAAATTATTTTGACGATAAAAAGTTAAAATCACGCTAATTAGAGTTACAGTTACACTGGAGTAGAGTTAGGAGAGTAGTTAGAAAGACATAGGCCCATGTCAGCAATTAATAGTAGTGAGCAACCCAGTACATGAAGTTGCCAAACGTCTTCTCCAGGAAGAGGCGGCGCCAGAGGAACTCATTCAGGTGAGTCTCGAACAGTGCATCACTCGTGCCATGCATCCTTCAGAATTTGTCCTTGACATGTGCCTACAATCCCTCAATGGTGTTGGTGTGCACGGTGGGGTCGTTAGGGTCGACAAAGTGCAGACGGTGGTTCACCGACATGTGATTCTGTAGCCCGGCCATAGTAGTCACCAGTTCGGCTGAAATGAAAAAAAAGAGGTCAAAATAATTTAACGCAGCAAAGTAGGACTTTGCCGAAATGTTTAGTCCATCAGCTAGGATGGTTGATCCATTGTTTACTGCGTCAATCAGACACTGACGGTCTGCTGCAGGAATCGATGGTGCCATCACAGTGAAATCCAAGGGGTCAGATGCAACCCAAGGGGTGAAGAATGAGAGCTGGCTGAGGGTCAGGGTTAGAGCGATATCTGAAGGCTTTCACACTCAGTCTCCTATTGAGCTTCTTATTCTCATTTTGACATTCCATTTTTTAGTCTATGGCCAAGCCATTCCTGCAGCCAAGACTGGGCATGCTCTGGCCATGGCTAGCCTGGCCTTGCTTGCGATTCTATGCAGTCTTATTTTGAATGTCTAAAGTTTTATCTAGAGCGTCAAAAGTGATAAAAAATTATTATATTAAAAATAAACATTTAGGGCCTAGTGGCCTAGGCTGGGTTACTAATTATATCAATTAAAGAAAAACAAAGAGAATTTAATTTTGATTTTTATAGGGCCTATTTAATTTTTAACAGTTAATATTAATAGATAGGGCCTAGGCCTAGTATTTTATCAAATCAAGCTAAGCCTAAGGCTAGGCCTAATGTCAATAGCCTATTGTTTACTATATTCAGTTTAGGTTATTTAGATAAGTTCCATTTTGTCATTAATAATAATAATTATTATTTATTACACCTGCCCCAATTAGGCTAGATATGCAATCAATAGCTCAGCCACAGCTTATTGTGTGATACATCTGAAGGCTGCATATGGTTATTTAGTCCAAGGACTAAGGGGTCACCATACACACCATTATCATTAAAATATTATTAAAATAGTTAGATAAATAGGTCTAGGGATATCTATGGTCATCTTTAAGATTATGATTAGCCAATCAGCCTAGTTATCTGGCCTGACTGTGACCTATATAGAAGTTTTTTATTAGGCCTAGATTTAAAATTGTTTGAATACATTTAGATTCTAGGTTAAGCCTAATTTTTACATAAAATAATTCTTAGACTTAACCTTAAAAAATAAGCCTTAGTCTTAGATTAGCCCTCAATGCAAATAGCATCTAAAAATTCAAAATTGGTGTTCATATTATGAATGGAAACATAATAACTGCTTTAATTTATGTAGTAAGCAATTTTCTTATAGGCAATTCACTCATAGGCAAAATGCACTACAAGCAAACCTTGTCAAACAAATCTCAATGAGAAACTTTACTTTATTTTTAAACTTTTATATATTTTTAAATTTAATTTTTTTTTTAACTAAATATAACTTTAGAAATATCTTGGATGCAAAATTGTATATAGTTATCTAAAAATATAAGTTAGAGCAAATTATTTTAAAGTATAGGCGTAATAGTAGTATAGTAAGAGAATTGGTAAAGAATAATTTAGTCTAAGATAAGTACATTCTAAGATACATATGGCTATTTTTAGCTGAGGCTAAGGTTGTGTCCTTAGCTTTTAACTTGTGTAAAAGCATATTGATTGGCTAGAAATATATTCAAACTGGAAAAAACTTAAAACTAAAATTGGTCATTGTGGTAAAGAAGTGATAGGTGGTTTATTTTTGGATAATAGGAATGGTATCATTTCTTGGCTGGCTTCTTTTGTTTTTTTCTAATGTTGTCAGTCTTTCTATATTAGCTTTGAGATCAGAGCCATTAGAGTCCCTTGTAGAGTCACAAATTTATTTGGTGCAAACTCTTTATTGATTAGATTATTCTCAATGATAATATTTTGCTTCAATAGCTTTTGTTTTATATATAGTAGAGAATTGATAGTTGTTGCCATTAAGGTGACAAAATAGTCTTGGTTGCACTGGTCAATAATGGCTTGATTTGCAATTTGTGCATCTAGATCAGTGCCATCAGGATATTCTATCAGTATTTCTAGCATGGCTAACCAGAGATTAGTGGCAAATGATGACAAGATAAGAGGTAAGACTATTTGCATATCCAGGAGCTTTTTGTTTGGTTTTAACATTGGTTTACATAGCGATTTCAGTCTTTTGCATTGGGAATAATTTAGATACTACTTGACTACTTTTATTGGCTGAGGCTGGGGTTGTGTCCTCAGCTTTTAAGTTGTAAAAGCGCATTGATTGGCTGAAAATACATTCAAACTGGATAGAAACTTTCATGGCCAAAATGTGTCACTTCAACTCAGCTTAGCTTAGCAATCCCCCACAATTCCCCTCTTACAATTTTGTACAATTCTCCTCATACAATACCCTCATAATTCCCCCTTTCAATGCCCCACAATTCCCCTCTTACAATTTCGTACAATTCTCCTAGCTTACAATACCCCATAATTCCCCTCTTTCAATACCCCACAATTCCCCTCTTACAATTTCGTACAATTCTCTTACAATACCCCAAAATTCCCCTCTTACAATACCCCATTATTCCCCTTTTACGATGTCCCACAATTCCCCGCTTACAATACCCCATAATTCTTCACTTACAATACCCCAAGATTCCCTTTTGAAATTCCGTACAATTTACCTTTCACAATATCCCATAATTCCCCGCTTACAATTCCATATAATTCCTCTCTTGTAATACCCAGTGATTCCCCGCCATTCCAGGCCTCCGACGCCCCCAGCCAAACAGATTTCTCATTCCCCCCGGGCTTCGATTTGTACTCGCTGTCTGGCATAGCCATTTTCCTTGGCGAGCCCTACTGCCACCGGGAGCTGCCCACCCCGGCCAGGCCCTCCTCTGCTGGGGCTGCCGCCGCTGGCCACCTGCCAGCGCTGTTAAGGCGTCGCCGGCGTCGCCGACGGTTGATTAGCGATTCGTCCAGCTCTGACGAGGCCGACGAAGAATGGGCCGGGCGAGCTCTGCGCGGCCTCCAGGGCCTGCCGAAGGTGCAGCGACTGGACGAGTGCGCAGCCGCGTCCAGGTAGGAATTGAATTGAATATCTTTTCCCTTGCTTTCCTGTTAAAACTGGCGCCTCAGTGTCTTTTCTTCATCTACGCTTCCCCTCCCGTTGAAAGCGTTACCGTGACAAGAATAGCTAAGAGTCATTGCAAACAACTCACTAGTGACTCTAGCGACTCTTGTGACTTTAACGAATGGGACTCCCGACTGAAAGGTCGAGGGTTCGATTCTCAACCTACTGGAATAATTTGTGTTCTTGAGCAAGACACCTAACTCTTGCATTGCTTGAGTTTACCCAGCTGTAAAATCGGTGCCAGGGGTCTATGAAATTTGCTAGCCGAAATCTGCTAGCCGAAATCTGCTAGCCGAAACCTGCTAGCCGAGGTTTGCTAGCCGAAATCTGCTATTCCCTTTCAATTTTAAACCCCTTTCACACATCTGTCCAGTGGTCAGGAGGAAGAGAGAGGCGGAGGTTGGGGTGGCTGTCTCGCTGACGAAAAGCAGACTAACTTTAAAAGTACACAGTGCCGTTCAGAATTAACTTCGAGACTCGAAACTTTATACACGATTGTGTCAAAATAGTTGAAAATTGGATTGTGTCCAATTTGAAGAGGATTGGTAAAGGTGGAGCGACGCTATAGAGGATTTAGTGAAATTCTTGCGAAACTGGACAAGCAAATTGTCTCTAGCTAATAAAACTTCCTGAGTTCGGCTAGCCAAATTGCTGCTTGCCGGTTTTGGTTGGATTCTCGCTAGCAGATTTCGGCTAGCTAAATCCTCGCTAGCAAAATTCCTGCTAGCAAGCTTCGGCTGGCAAACTTCGGCTAGCAGATTTCCTGCTAGCAAATCTCGTACTCCCGGGTGCCTACATTAGCTGGGGTAATTGAGGACGAATGTGGCGACTCCCCAGTCCTTAGACTGAACAGCCGTACGCAGCTGCGGCTGAGCTGTCGATTGCACATCTGGCCCAAATGGGGCAGGTGGAATCAGTAATAATTACCATTATACGACTCAAGCGACTTTTGAGTCACAAGCGCAGCATGTGAATTGTAGAATCGTAAAAAATGCCACGAAAGAATTCGTCCAAGATGCGTTATGTTAGCAATAAACTTTCTACTAACTCAAGCAGACAAAATTAAAACAGAGTTGTAAATGCGAAATGCGATTCTAATTCATAGAGTGCCGCAGATGCGCTTTAGACGCAACTCAGGGATTCTACAGCGACTCAGAGATACGAATCTACGGCCCCTGAGTCGTTTTTGAGTGGCAGACAATAAAACGCCTCAAATTGACTCTTTGGCGACTTGTACCGCGAATTAAGTATTTTTATCACCACTCTACTCACAGTAGGCTGCCACTAATTTCACCCAATGTCTGTCTAATAATGTCAAGATCGATGTTTGCGGCTTCGCCGCCTCCGCACACCCGTCGTCTGTCCTCGCTGCACCTGCTGACCGCCTCGCGAAGTCCCGGCGGTCGTCGGCATCGCCGCTGTCCGGCCGCCATGTCGCTGGACTTCGGCGACGATGATGACGACGAAGAGGGCGAAGATGATTCGGCAACTGCCGAGGCCGCCGCCGATGCCGTGGCTTCATCGTCTGTCCGACCGGTCGACAGCGAGATGGACAGCAGCGTTGTCCAAGTCTTCGGTGACAACGGCGACGATGACTATGGCGTCGACGAAAATTCGTTCAGTTTTGAGATGCAGTTCGACCCTCCGGCCAGCGACTTGGCTGGCGGCCAGCGGCACTGTCCCATATCGCCCATTCACCTGTCATCGGGCGGTGATGCCAGCGGTGGCAGCTTTGACTGCGATGGCTGAGAGGCTGGGGCTTGCCCTGTGGGGGTTGGCCGCGATTCCGCTGGACTCGCTGATTGATTGATTGCAGATGCAGCTGAGGCTGGATTCTGATCTCTTAAATTTGGTCTGATCTCCGCCCTGTCCCCTCGCCTCTCATCTCCCCTCTCCTATTTTCTCTCTTTTCCTTCTTCTCCTCTCATCTCTTCTCTTCTCCTCTCTCCTTTCTCTTTTCCTCTCCTCTCTCTTCTCGTCTCCTCTCCTCTCCTCTCCTCTTCTCTCCTCTCCTCTCCTCTCCTCTCCTCTCCATCTCTCATTTATCATTTTCTCTCTTTTCCTCTACTTTCCCATTTCTAATCTCATATTTGATGTTATGAAATAAAATATCCCTTTAACCTCCCGGACAGCAATATCTGGCAGTGGTGCATATTCCGATCTCAATCAGTGTTGCAAGCAAGAATCGCACTAGATCTGCCTCCCCTCAGCTCTCTACAACAATTGTCCATTTGGTTTATACAAAACCCAGCAAATCACTTTGAACAATCTGCACGATTGAGTATACGAGAGGAAACCCCTCCCAGAACTCTATTTAAAAGCCCTATTGACCTATTGTTTAGCTGTTGCAAATATGTGCTTGCATTTAAATGAAGCTATTAATCTTTTCTGACTTATAGTTGCATATTTAGTTTTGCAGTCGGTTACAAGCGGAAGTGCTATCAATGTATTTTTAATTCTTTTACAAATAGAAAGCTAATTGAAATCTGATTTGGATCGCATTTCCTGCCTGCCATGTTTGTCTTCAATGTGCGTTTTTAAGTTAAATAAATTACTACTTTTAATCTGGTATTGAATTGTTTTTTTTCGCCTGAGATTTCCTGAAAACTAACCTCTCAAAACTTGCCCCACTTTGACCTTGTACTACCCTCTGGAATTGCCCCTAAAATACCCTCTGGAATTGCCCCTAAAATACCCTCTGGAATTGCCCCTAAAATACCCTCTGGAATTGCCCCTAAAATACCCTCTGGAATTGCCACTAAAATACCCTCTGGAATTGCCCCTAAACTACCCTCTGCAATCGCCCCTAAATTACCCTATAGAATCGCCCCTAAACTACCCTATAGAATCGCCCCTAAACTACCCTCTGGAATCGCATCTAAACTACCCTATAGAATCGCCCCTAAACTACCCTCTGGAATCGCATCTAAACTACCCTATAGAATCGCCCCTAAACTACCCTCTGGAATCGCATCTAAACTACCCTATAGAATCGCCCCTAAACTACCCTATAGAATTGCCCCTAAACTACCCTATAGAATCGCCCCTAAACTACGCTATAGAATCGCCCCTAAACTACCCTATAGAATTGCCCCTAAACAACCCTCTGGAATCGCATCTAAACTACCCTATAGAATCGCCCCTAAACTACGCTATAGAATCGCCCTTAAACTACCCTCTGGAATCGCCCCTAAACTACCCTATAGAATCGCCCCTAAACTACGCTATAGAATCGCCCCTAAACTACCCTATAGAATCGCCCTTAAACTACCCTCTGGAATCGCCCCTAAACTACCCTATAGAATCGCCCCTAAACTACGCTATAGAATCGCCCCTAAACTACGCTATAGAATCGCCCCTAAACTACCCTCTGGAATCGCATCTAAACTACCCTATAGAATCGCCCCTAAACTACGCTATAGAATCACCCTTAAACTACCCTCTGGAATCGCCAGAACGGGAATTGATCGCAGACATTCGACAGCTTCCTAACCTCAATTAGGTCAATTCCTGTTCAATGGCGGTGTGAAACAAAAGCCAAGACAATCGATGGTATTTCAGAGTTGCTGCTATGCAGGCTAAAACAGCATGGAATAGGATTGCAAAGCAAGCGCCCCAGGAGCGGTGCGGTGCTCAGATTTCCGAGTCTTCAATAAAGAGTAGCAGCGGAGAGGAAGATAAACAAAACCATGAGCTTGGCTCTGAGCTGGTTATCTTATCTTTTGAGACTTTTAGCTATGCCCGCGGCAAAGCAGAGCTGCGTCTTAGCTATATAGCAAGAAGAGAAGAAACGATGCAGCATACTCTGGGCTTGTGCGACTCACTCAATCATGGGTAATAACCATTCTTCAAAGTCGAAGCACAAGGTGCAGATATCGTCGGCTTTAGTGGAAGCTTCGTCTGGGCATCGCGGCGGATCAGGCTCTGATCAGAGGCGCTCGTTGCCTGTTGCTGAGGCAGATTCGATGCAGTATCGACAGCAAGTAGGGACACAGCAGCAGCAACAACAGTCGCCAAAAGTCCAACCGAGACAACATCCGCCTCACAGCGCCGGCGCTGCAGGTGTCCGGCACTCGATTGCAACGGCAACAGTTGGCAATTCCACAATGTCAGCCGATGTACAGCTGGTTCTCAGCCAGCTGATCGAGAAGAAGCCAAAGTACAGCTTGTTGAAGCAGTTGGACTTTAGCGAGTTGGACGAGAGAGCCAGGTTTGTCGTGTTCGAGGCGGCCTGCGACCTGCTGGACCAGGCCAAGACCATCGACAGTCTGCGCGAGGAGCGCCAGATGATGCGCAGCAACTTCAATGTTGTGCGCAGGGTGGCTTCTATTGATCACCTGGACAATCCCAGGCATCACAGGGTCGCTTCTCAGGTAAGACCGATGTAACTCAAATCCCAATCCCTAACCTCCCAAATCCCAATTCCTAACCTTCCAAATCCCAATTCCTGACCTCCAAGTTCCCAATTTCTAACCTCCCAAATCCCAATTCCTGACCTCCAAGATCCCAATTCCTAACCTCCCAAGTCCCAGTTCCAAATCTACAGAATCCCAATCCCTAACATCCGAAATCCCAATTTCTAACCTCCCAAATCCCAATTCCTGACCTCCCAAATCCCAAATCCCAATTCCTAACCTCCAAGATCCCAAATCCCAATTCCTAACCTCCCAAATCCCAATTCCTGACCTCCCAAGTTCCCAATTTCTAACCCTCCAAATCCCAATCCCTAACCTCCCAAATCCCAATTCCTGACCTCCAAGTTCCCAATTTCTAACCCTCCAAATCCCAATCCCTAACCTCCCAAATCCCGGTTCCAAATCTACAGAATCCCAATACCTAACATCCGAAATCCCAATCCCTAACCTCCCAAATCCCAATCCCTAACCTCCCAAATCCCAATCCCTAACCTCCCAAATCCCAATCCCTAACCTCCCAAATCCCAATCCCTAACATCCCAAATCCCAATCCCTTACCTCCCAAATCCCAATCCCTAACCTCCCAAATCCCAATCCCTAACCTCCCAAATCCCAATCCCTAACCTCCCAAATCCCAATCCCTTACCTCTTAAATCCTGGTTCCAAATCTACAGAATCCCAATCCCTAACATCCGAAATCCCAATCCCTAACATCCGAAATCCCAATCGGAATTCCACATCCTTAGGAGCTGGCCAGCTGCATCCAGCAGGAACTGCAACGCCGACCTCCGCGCCTGACCTCCCCGACAACAGCAGCCACCGCCGAAGCTGATCCAGCTTCCCCAGCCTCATCGTCCAGTGGGATGCTAGGCGACCTGATCCGATCCTACCTGCAGCTGGAGCGGCAGTTTGTTGAGCAGATCAGACAGGAGTTGCTGAGCAGACGCGGCCTGTTCGCCGACGGAGTTCAAGCCTGTCGGGCGGTGCACCGCCTGCTGGCCAACATGCTCGAAGCTGCCGAAGTTTTGCATCGGCGTCGTGTTGAAGAGCTCGTGCAGACTGTGACCAGCCCCACCGAGGCCAGCGGGACGCAGGTTATTGCTGAAATATTTTGCTTGATTTCTATTGGAGTGCTGACTGAAAACATCCATGCTAGGTCTAAATGGTGAAGACATGAGACACCTGTAATAGATGATGACACCTGGGGAAGGGATGAGACACCTGGGAAAGGAAGATGAGACACCTGGGGAAGGGAGATGAGACACCTAGGTAAGGGAGATGAGACACCTGCGATAGGTGATGAGACACCTGGGATAGGTGATGAGACACCTGGGATAGGTGATGAGACACCTGGGATAGGTGATGAGACACCTGGGGAAGGGAGGCAAGACACCTGGAATGGGTGATGAGACACCTGGGATAGGGGATGAGACACCTGGGATAGATGATGAGACACCTGGGATAGGTGATGAGACACCTGGGATAGGTGATGAGACACCTGGGGAAGGGAGGCAAGACACCTGGGATAGGTGATGAGACACCTTGAATGGGTGATGAGACACCTTGAATGGGTGATGAGACACCTGGGATAGATGATGAGACACCTGGGATAGGTGATGAGACACCTGGAATGGGTGATGAGACACCTGGGATAGGTGATAAGACACCTGTGATAGATGGTAAGACACCTTGGGGATGAGACACCTGCGGGAGGGAGATAAGACGCTTAGGGGAGGGAGATGAGATACCTGGGGTATTGAGGTAGGGTAAATTACCTGGACAAGGGGTGAGATACCTGTTAATAGTAAATTACGTTAGCAATGACGCTAAGCTGCGCTGCTAATAGCTATGCTCAATATTTATTTAACAGGTACTTCGAGCCCGTCTGACACTGCCAACGGAGGAGGGCAAAGCCATCCGCGACTCGGTCAAGAGGCTGCTGTCCCAGTCCAGCAGTCTCTGCCAGATGCCCTGGGACAGCCTGGTAGATCCCAGCCAGCACCCGCAGTTCCGTCAGCTTCCAAGCAGCAGCGCGGCCTTTTTAAACGCTTGCTCTGCCTGGTGCTGGCGGGCTGTCTGCTCCAGCCTCGCCAGGGTGACCATCGTTCCGGCCGAGGAAGGCGCCCCGTTTCGTCAGGAGTTGCACCGCTGCGAGCTGGGGCTGGGCGTCGGCCGGCCAGTCGCCTGCTGCCTGTGGCCAATGCTGAGGCAGGGCCGCACCGTGATCTGCAAGGCTCTGGTGCAGACCGCGCCGGTGCTGGGACCTATTCGCGATTGATTGATTGATGGATATTGATATTTATTTGATACGGCTGTCTCTGTGCACTTTGTTAGCCTGTTGTGGCTTTAGGTTTATAGATTGGTTGGTTAAATGATTGTTTGACTGATTGATTGATTGATTTATTGATTGATTGGTTGATTGATTGATTGATTGATTGATTGATTTATTGATTGATTGATTGTTTGATTGATTGATTGATCAGTTAATTGGTTAATTGATTATTGATTGATCAATTGTTTGAATGATTTATTGACTAATTGGTTAATTAGTTGGTGTATTCAATGGTTTATCAATTGATTGATTAATAAGATTGCAGACTGGCTCAGTTATCTAATTAAGGCGTCAAACCCTTTCTCCAAGGTTAACACGAGGCTGGATTCCAAATCAAATAATTTGAGAATCAGGAATCTGAGCTTTCACTTATCCGTCCAGTTGTAGACTTTAGGGGCCAGCGATCCAGCGATGAAATTGGCCAACCGTTTTCGAGTTTCGAGTCATGAGTGCACTAAGTATTTATTGATTAATTATTAGATTGACACAATATGCAGTAGATATTGAAATTAGTGGTTAATCAATTGCTTAATGTATAGCATCGATATTTTGATTAATTGCTTAAGTAATAGGTACATTGATTGAGGTACATTCAACGGGTACATTGATTGATTGAAGAGATTGAAAACTTTAAAGTAAGGGGACAAATATGCCTTTGTCTGTGTTTTGCTTGACGCAAATTACTCAACATTTATCATATCTTTTTGTCTTTTTATCAAGGTTAATTTATCATTAGACTGTAAAATGTGCATCATTTTTGTCAATCTTTAAATTTGAGGTCAAAAGTGTCTGAAAAGTATTGTAAACTTTTTATGCGCCTTTTATATAAGTTTTATTTTAATGTCGATTACGTATTTGCTGACTAGTTTAAAGGTTTTTGTCAAAATTCTAGTACTGTATTGTCTTTTTTAAGTGGCGGGTTAATGGGGTGGGTGAGGCACAGATAATGGGGTGGTGGCTGAGGCGCAAATAATGGGGTGGTGGGTGAGGCACAGATAATGGGGTGGTGGCTGAGGCGCAAATAATGGGGTGGTGGGTGAGGCGCAAATAATGGGGTGGTGGGTGAGGCGCAAATAATGGGGTGGTGGGTGAGGCACAGATAATGGGGTGGTGGCTGAGGCGCAAATAATGGGGTGGTGGGTGAGGCGCAAATAATGGGGTGGTGGCTGAGGCACAGATAATGGGGTGGTGGCTGAGGCACAGATAATGGGGTAGTGGGTAAGGCACAGATAATGGGGTGGTGGGTGAGGCGCAAATAATGGGGTGGTGGGTGAGGCGCAAATAATGGGGTGGTGGGTGAGGCGCAAATAATGGGGTGGTGGGTGAGGCACAAATAATGGGGTGGTGGTGGTGAGGCACAGATAGTGGCGTGGTGGGTGAGGCGCAGACATGGGGTGGTGGCTGAGGCACAGATAATGGGGTAGTGGGTGAGGCACAGATAATGGGGTAGTGGGTGAGGTGCAGACAGCAATACGGGGGGTGGTGAGGCATGTTTAGAATTGCATGAGACTTCCTTCCGACTTTAAAGAAAAGTGCAGATGCACTAAAAGAGGAGTCGCGACTTTCAGGGTAATTATTTAAATTGAAGCTTTAAATTATATTGGTGTCATATTTTAGAAAATTGGATCCGATGAGGTAAAAACCTTTGCCAAAGCCGACTCTTTTTGCCATCGCCAAAAGACCAATTATTTTGTTCAATAATGGCAATAATTGGATTTTCTTGCAAACCACCTTCTTTAATAGGAGCTCAGGTGTCGAAAATTTCAGTGCTCTTCTGTCTCCTCTTGCTTTTTTCAATTATTTTTCAACCAAACACCAGAGGCTACTCAAGTCTATTCATTTCCGGTTCGTTCTCTAATCAAACGCTTCCGCTGTCTGATTTTGGGAATCTGCCATCGAAGGTTTCCATATAAAGACAAGCTTCATCTCTTTTGGCTCTGAAAGGCTGCAGCCATCCTCAATCATCGACTTGGTCCGAGATGAGCAACTCAACCGTACGGGAGGTTCCCGTCGAAGGGCAAGCGGCATTCGGGCCTAGCCTGCCCGGCATTGCCTCCGTACTGCAGGTTTTCTTCTATTACGTCATCTTGGCTAATGGTATTCTAGGCTTGCTAAACAACACCTTGTCGAGCCTGGTGTTCACCATCTACCGAACCAAGTTCCCGCCCTCCTGTCTGTACTTTATCGTCCTATCCGTGACCGATTTCTTTTGCTGTTGGTTTCTGTGCATCCTGTTCTGGACTGGCGAGTCGCTGCGACAGATGGGTGGTCGGAGCTTCGATCTGTTCACCTTGAGCCTGTCCAGCTGCAAGAGTCTGCGCTACCTGCAGCAGATCTTCATCAGCACAGGGGCCTACTCAGTGGTGGTGCTGTCATACGAGCGGGCCGCTTGCCTTGTATCACCAGTTCGATTTCTGAGCTTCTTCACGGTCCGGCGTCGCGTTGCCATGCTATCGAGCATCGCGCTCTTTGCTGCCGTCCTCTGGACGCAAACTTTTATTGCTTTCGACATTAGATCTCGATTTGTTAATAGCAGCCTAACGGGTTGCTATCCGAGTACCAAAGAGTCTGTAAGCTTCATCTTAGCTTACTCGTACGAGATGATATTCGTGAACTATACTGTGCCGGCTCTACTGATTTTGGGTGGCAACATTCTGGCCCTGATTGGATACCGAATGAACCGAATCAAGCAGGCTCAGCAGAGCGAGCTTCCAGCACCTCTGGCGGGTAGCACAGTCGCGAATCGTCAGGCGGTTGAGAATGGAGTAAAGGTTACCATGGTGATGCTGTCAATGCAATATCTAATCCTAAACATGCCCTACTCTATCAGTTGGCCTCTATTTAGCTTTCTAAAGTACTTTAAGTACGAACTAACGGATCCAACGATGTTTTACAACGCCTCCTACCTAAATTCCATCTTCATGGTTTTGTCTACCGTCAACTATTCCGTAAACTTCTATTTTTATCTTTTCAAAGTGAGGCGATTCAGGCGCTACCTGCTGCGTCTCCTCGGCTTTAATCGCTGCGAATTTCGGCGCAACAGACGTAGCAGCTCCAGCGGCAACGTTAATGCGGCACCTGTGGTTGCTGGGGCCGCCTGTCGATCGGGTGGCTGCGGATCTGGTATCGATCCATTAGCTAGGAGTGGCAACTATCGCCCGAGCTTTTAGATAGCCGCCACTATCTGGCTTTTCTAGTGCCCGGATGGCCAGGTTCTCGACCGAATTATGAGCTGAAGAAAGTCTTCAAGCTAAATCATTGTTTCGTTTGTAGCGCACGATTTGAATAGAAAACTTTTCTTACATTGAAACTTAGGAGACTAGAAGTTTTCTGAAGTGTGTATGCGCACGCAAGTAGTTATTAATGCACCGGAAAATACATCTTACAACTGAACCGATTTTTACTCCATAAAGCCACCTCACGCCCAGCCCCCGCAAACCCCCACTCCCGACAGCCACCTCACGCCCAGCCCCCGCAAACCCCCACTCCCGACAGCCACCTCACGCCCAGCCCCCGCAAACCCCACTCCCGACAGCCACCTCACGCCCAGCCCCCGCAAACCCCCACTCCCGACAGCCACCTCACGCCCAGCCCCGCAAACCCCCACTCCCGACAGCCACCTCACGCCCAGCCCCCGCAAACCCCCACTCCCGACAGCCACCTCACGCCCAGCCCCCGCAAACCCCACTCCGACAGCCACCTCACGCCCAGCCCCCGCAAACCCCCACTCCCGACAGCCACCTCACGCTCAGCCCCCGCAAACCCCCACTCCCGACAGCCACCTCACGCCCAGACCCTGCAAACCCCCAAAATGTAGCAGTGAATTCTTTTAGGCTAGTTCTTAGTTGTCTCGTTGCGAGTTCGCGTTCGATTTATTTATTTTCGTATTTACCTATTTTTCGTTTTAAAATAGCTAGGCGCATAAATTTAATGTGCGATCGTTAAAGCTTTTCTGTTATAGACACGTAACTTTTGTTTGTACTTTTTAGCATAGCTGTTCGAGTTTGCTTAAATGACTATTGGTTTGGTTTTTGTCTTCAATTTGCGTTTGCTTAGAATTAGTATTTATAATTAGTAACTATTGTAAGTTGTTTTTCATCACTATTATAATATTCAAAACTATTTTAAAGTCAATTTTTGCACCTGCACTTGCGAATTTTGTTTGTCTAAGTAAGAAATGCACCTCCCTATCGCGTCACAAATATAACTAGTAAAGTTTTTTACAAGGATATTTACAAGGACAAGGATAAAGGAAAGTCTAATAAAGTTTTTAGGTTGATGAGATGAAAATTGAAATGAGTAGAAATACATAAACAGTTCTGTCAGTTAGTTGTCTTTATCGTTCAATTCTACCTTTGTCCTAATTATTTGCTTAAAACTTGTTTGGCTAACCGATCAAGCTGTCAATCAATTAACAAATTTCAATCGATCGATCGATCGTCACTACTTGCAGCAGCCAATGGCCAGTCCGCCGCCTCGTCAATTTAAATCTGCAGCTGTTTTTTGACGGACAACTATTTCCTGGAAGAGCTGGGCATCCATCTGAATCTGCGTAGCCTGACAGATGACAGCTTGAAATTGTCCAACAGCGAGCTGGAACAGCTTATAGCTAAAGCGAGTGAAATTTCAATTGTCAAATTCAAATTTTGTTATCTTAAATAACATATTTTTTATTTCTCGAATGGCTTACCTATTCAAAATCCCATAGCTCAGGTTTAAATACCTTAAATCCTATGTCATAAATACCATATTCTATATCTCAAATTCTATTACTTCTATTATTCCAATCCCATACCCAAAATTCAAAATCCCAAGTCCCATATACCAAATCCCATACTCCAAATCCCATACCCCGACCCCATAATCCAAATCCCATACCCCGATCTCATACCCCAAATTCTATACCCCAAATCCCATAATTCAAACACCAAATCCCTAATCCCATACCTCAGATAGATCCGATACCTCATTTCCCATACCTTACCCCAATCCCATACCCCACATCTCATATTCCAATCACATACCCCTAATCCCATGCCCCAATCCCATATCTCAAATCCCATAGACTAATCCCATAACTAAAAATCCCATACCCCATAACCAAAAAGTCCCATACCCGATAACCAAAAATCCCATACCCCATAACCAAAAATCCCATACCCCATAACCAAAAATCCCATACCCGATAACCAAAAATTCCATACCCCATAACCAAAAATCCCATACCCGATAACCAAAAATCCCATACCCGATAACCAAAAATCCCATACCCCATTACCAAAAATCCCATACCCCATAACCAAAAATCCCATACCCCATAACCAAAAATCCCATACCCGATAACCAAAAATTCCATACCCCATAACCAAAAATCCCATACCCGATAACCAAAAATCCCATACCCGATAACCAAAAATCCCATACCCGATAACCATAAATCCCATACCCCATAACCAAAAATTCCATACCCGATAACCAAAAATCCCATACCCCATAACCAAAAATCCCATACCCGATAACCAAAATCCCATATCCCATTACCAAAGATCCCATACCCCATAAACAAAAATCCCATACCCCATAACCAAAAATCCCATACCCCATAACCAAAAATCCCATACCCCATAACCGAAAATCCCATACCCCATAACCAAAAATCCCATACCCCATAACCGAAAATCCCATACCCCATAACCAAAAATCCCATACCCCATAACCAAAAATCCCACACCCCACCGCAGTCCTGGCTCGAGCGTCATCCCAGCGCGGACCGAGCTGCCCTGCAGCAGCAGCTCCGCCGCCTACAAGCGGAGGGGATTTTCTCCCGTTGTGCCGCCGAACTGCTAGCCGAGCAAACCCGTCGCGAGTCGAGGATGAAGCGAGCTTTGCTAGGGAGGCTGAGATTGCCAGCCGGCATGTGTACAAGAATCCGGACCTTTTTAGCTATGGCGAGGTGTCGCAGGTAATTGCCGAATAATTAAACAATTAGAACTTGGGATTTTCGTATTTTCCTTTTCCAATCCAAGCGTGAGTCGCTTGAGTAGCTTGGTTTTACCCTTGGTATGACTCATTATCCTGCCAGAAAGAGTCAGTAACTATCCGCATTCTGCGCACATTTGCAATTGGGCATTAAAATACTAATATTTCTACTGTAAGTAAGTAACATGGGTCATTTTTTAATTGTATGAAGTTTCAACTTATTATATAAAGCGTTTTTGTCTTGCATTGCGCAATTTTTTTTCATTTCAGCGGTCCATGTTTGATCCCAGATTTGTGGCCATTGTTGAGGCTTGTCGCCATGGCAACAAAGCGACACCTGGAGTGTCTATGGATGATCTGAGACAATACGGATTAAGGCAGGTGTTAGAGGTAAATTCCTTTACAAAACGCGACTACAGTTAGAAATTTTTGCCAGACTTGCAATAAAAAGTGATATTTGTTTAAAATGAATTCAAATACAAAATAGAGTTTAGTTTAGGATATAGTTCAGTTAGTATAGGGTTTAGTTTAGGCCATTGGGTTTAGGATAGGGTTTGGTTTAGGTTTATTTTAGAATATGGTTTAGTTTAGGATATGGTTTAGTTTAGGATATGGTTTAGTTTAGGATAGGGTTTAGTTTAGGATATGGTTTAGTTTAGGATATGGTTTAGTTTAGGATATGGTTTAGTTTAGGATATGGTTTAGTTTAGGATATGGTTTAGTTTAGGATAGGGTTTAGTTTAGGATAGGGTTTAGTTTAGGATAGGGTTTAGTTTACGATAGAGTTTAGTTTAGGCAATGAGTTTAGGATAAGGTTTAGTTTAGTGTAGATTTAGTTCAGAAAATAGGTTTTAGATTTGGATTTAAAAGTTAGAGTTTAGATTTGGGTTTAAAATAGGGTTAAAGCAAAGTTTAGGTTTAGAGAGTTAGGTTTAGGTTAGGGTTAAGTTTGGCAGTCAATCTGTAGCTGTCAAATATGCTCACCTATGCAGCAGCCTTCCTTTGAATTCAACAGTTCAGAATGTACATGCAAATACGGTGTACTATCAGTCAACTCAGTGCTAGAAGACAGTCTCCCATCTCCATCTCCCAGGACGTGTACTTTCTGCCAGTCTTCTCCCCATCCTTCTGCTCCGCCCTGCACTCCGAGTTCAGCCACTTCTCCGACCATTCGCCAGTGAAAACCGGCCGGCCGAACACCATGAACCGGGACGGCCTCCTATTGGACGAGCTCCGACCAATCAGAGCCTGGCTAGACCGGCTTCGATCCGATTGGCTGCAGCCGCTGGTTGATTGTCTGCTTCCGGAAGCGGCAAACGGGGCTAAATTGGACTCGCACCGAGCCTTCACAGTTCGCTACCTGCCTGGCAGGGACACCGGCCTCGGCTATCACTATGACAACGCTGAGGCCACTCTAAACGTGTGTCTAACCGATTCCAATAGTTACCATGGCAACGCCTTGTACTTTGGCGATCTAGTCGAGCCCAAGCTTGGCGGCGGCTGTCCTTTGATCTCGCCGGAGCGGCTGGAAGCCTTGCCCGGCGTTGAGCAGCGCCTGGGCTGGGGGCTGCTGCACCCCGGACTGCGGATGCATGGGGTTCGCCGCCTACTTGAGGGGACCCGTCTGAATCTCATCCTGTGGCTGCGGGCCAGCCGCCTGAGGAACCGTCTCTGCCCGCGCTGCTGGCGCCGGCCTGAGTGCACCCGGTTGAGCCAGCGCTACGGTGACGGCATGACCTGAACCCCAGGCTGAACCCCAGACTGAGCCCCAGACTGAACCCGACTGAACCCCAGGCTGAACCCCAGACTGAACCCCAGGCTGAACCCCAGGCTGAACCCCAGGCTGAACCCCAGGCTGAACCCCAGTCTGAACCCCAGGCTGAACCCCAGGCTGAACCCCAGGCTGAACCCCAGGCTGAACCCCAGGCTGAACCCCAGACTGTACCCGACTGAACCCCAGACTGAACCCCAGGCTGAACCCCAGTCTGAACCCCAGACTCCCTAAGTGAAAATTGTTTTCCATCCTACAAAACCCTATTTAATTTAGCACGAAATAAAACCCTGAGAGGGTTACAGATTTTTGAGAAACTTTTATCATCTCGAGTCGGATAATGTATAATGTACACGAATACGCTTAGATGCTACTTACAATGCGCACAACCAGTAGGCATATGCAGACATTAAAAGCTAAATACACAGCGACTGAAATTCTGCATAATAAGTTTTGTTTCTTGCATCTCGCCCTGCTGGGGAAATAGTAACTTGAGGAAATCAGACTACTCACATTCTCTGTGATCATCAATACTACTTGGATGATTAGCTTGTTTGGTTTACTTTAAATGTTGCTTGAATTGCGCTTGATGAAGATGATAGCTGGTTTTTTTCAAGAGTTCTCAGCGCTTAATTGTAAGTACTTCACCTAAACTTCCGAACTGCAAAATAAGCAAGTATATCTTTTTGCGATCTAGTTTGCCAAAACTGCTATCAATTTTGCCCGCGGAAAAATATCACTTATAATTTTGCTGTCTAGGCCAAGTCTGCTCAGTCATGACCAGAGTTTCAGCCACAGACAACTTTGAAAACTGCAATCAATTTTGCCAAAACTGCGACCTAGTTTGCCCATAGCAAGCCAAGAAGGATTTTTATTGAGAATCAATTCGGAAGTGTGACGAAATAAACTGTAACAGTAACAATAAACAGCGAGTTTATAATGGTAGACGTAAGCACAAATGCTCTCAATCAGAGCATTGTTAAGGGACCTCCGCTTGGCACCTCCGCGAGGCAGAGGCTCTATACGACCGGTTGCGTTGAATTGTCCAACTATGTAAGTCACGGTTCTTCGTGAGATGCCCAACAGCCTACCGAAATCTTGCCAGTCCTCTCCATCCTGATATGCTTGAATCAATCGCTGCCGGTCCTTCGCTGAAATCCTGTTATAAGGTCCACGCTGGGCCATTCTTTGATCTTGCTATGTATGTCTGTGGTGTTTTCTTTGCTATGGGCAAACTAGGTCGCAGTTTTGACAAAATTGATTGCAGTTTTCAAAGAGTTGTCTGTGGCTGAAACTCTGGTCATGACTGAGCAGACTTTGCCTAGACAGCAAAATTATAAGTGATATTTTTCCGTGGGCAAAATTGATTGCAGTTTTTGGCAAACTAGATCGCAAAAAGGTATATTTTTATGTTTGAGGTTCTAAAAGTATAGAACGTAACGGACGCACCTCGTATTATTTTCCGTAGCAACGAGTATACGTCTTACCACAGACAATTGCCGCGTTCAAGGATCGAGGGAAACAAGGTGGGTGTTTCATATAGCAAACAGATATAGCCGCATATGTATAAGTTTTTGGCTTTTGCCGATTCTATAACTAAAACCTATAACAAAAGGTTGCAGAACTTTTTTTGATCACCCCTCGTAGTGGATACAAGTGCGGCTAGTGACAAGTGAATTTCATGTCCTTTGCATGTCGGCTTCCCCCGTGTTTTTTTGAGTGTCGCCTCGACTATACGCAAAGAAAAGAAATTTGAATGACTATGCGGCTGTATGAGTGTGAGCTTGCATTTAAGCAAGTCACAGGTCAACTTACCTCAAGCAAAGTGCTGATTCACTGTGATCCGTCCAAGAAGCTGAAGCTAGAATGTGGCGCTCTCATTTTCCATAAAACAAAGACCAGAGACAGGCCAATCGCCCACGCTTCTAGAACACTGTCAGCTACTGAAAAGCAGGAACAGCATGTGAAACCCAGGCAAATCTAGCTATTTCAGTAGATGACAGTGTACGTGTACGTGACAGAAACTCTGAAGGATCCGCGGTGTTGAAGCAGATGTCAGGACGGAACTGAAGCCATACTATGACAAGAGACATGAACTGGGGTTGTCACTGGTGTACTATACTGCTGCTTGGGATGCGTGTGGTTATTCCTGCAGAGTTTTGCAGACTGGTTCTTACTCGGGCATTGTGCTCACAAAGTCAAAGGCGAGGATGCACTGCTGGTGGCCCAAAATTGATCAGGACTCTCTCAAGTGTACCTACCACTTCACTGAGACTGAAGCGCGGTGAATTCCCTTAGAGCAACAACCTTTCTGCTGCTTATAACTTTCTACGTCATTACCCGCTGCGAGTCAACTGTTTAGAGCTAGGCCACTTAGTCATTTATTGGATTGGGGGATAAGCAAGCATCCCCGATAGCAAGCTTCTCCAGATAGTAAGCATCCTCCAGATAGCAAGCATCCCCGATAGCAAGCTTCCCCAGATAGCAAGCATCCTCCAGATAGCAAGCATCCCCGATAGCAAGCTTCCCCAGATAGCAAGCATCCCCGATAGCAAGCTTCCCCAGATAGCAAGCATCCTCCAGATAGCAAGCATCCCCGATAGCAAGCTTCCCCAGATAGCAAGCATCCTCCAGATAGCAAGCATCCCCGATAGCAAGCTTCCCCAGATAGCAAGCATCCTCCAGATAGCAAGCATCCCCCAAATAGCAAAGCATCCCCCAGATAGCAAAGCATCCCCCAGATAGCAAAGCATCTCCCAGATAGCAAGCACCCCCACCCCAAGAGCAAGCATCTCTCAGATAGCCAGCATCCCCCAGATAGCAAGCACCCTTAATGTATAATAGCTTCCTTCTACTTGTCCATGCTTGAAAATTCGGTGGCCATATTGGGCACTCACAGGCAACTAACTTGACATTTTGGCGAAATTACCCGATCCGCTTGTACATCTAGACTTTGTGGCCTGCATGGCGCATTGGTTAGGTCAGCCGCAAGCCAGTTGCAATTTAAAATTTATACATTATATAAACAGGGCTTCATCGCGAATTCTGTTATTCGTGAGTTAATTGCGCTAAACATCGTGGCAGATTTTCCGTCTGTGTGAATTTGCATAAAAAATGATTTTTTTTATTAGAGGCAGGGGGGTTGTGTGCACCCTGGCGCACTTTAAGCGACATAGGCACACAACCGGCGAGAGGCATTACTGCCCATTCCGCCGACTCCCCTGAGCAGGCATACAAGCGCGCGGATACGTACGCAGGCACACACTCACAAAGGAGTGTACAGC
Organism: Macrostomum lignano; assembly: GCA_002269645.1. Taxonomy (NCBI): domain Eukaryota; kingdom Metazoa; phylum Platyhelminthes; family Macrostomidae; genus Macrostomum; species Macrostomum lignano. The sequence continues at coordinate 347,561 of NIVC01000725.1, forward strand.
GGCCCTAACTTTATTTTATCGTTAGGCATGTACACTTCACTGCGCCTTCACTGGGGGATGGCCCTCAAGGCCGTTAATTACACGAGCAGAGCCAAGCCTAGATTCCAATTCAGCCCCAAATTAATGTGACTGCACTTGGAATCGAGCCTGGCTCGCTGGCACACCAGAGCAGCTGCGCTACCGCTGGGCTACGGCCCCCTAGCATAAAAAATGATATAATCTGATTAAATTTCCACATCCTGCATCTAGCCTTAATGCATTTTCGCCGTTTAAATGGTTTGTCATCCACGCGATAATTTTGGCATTTGCTTGAATTGCATGCGCTAAACGAGTCAGTGCTTAGAAGTGCAACATTCTCTCTTATGTCGGAACATTCTCTCCTCCCTTCTGGAAGTGGGTAGCGTGCGGGTGTTCGCCGATATCGCTCCTCAGGTGATGGGGTCGCCAGTCACTGCGGCGACAGCGAGACCTCAATTACAGCTCAACCGCGCCATGGTCCGCCGGTGGGTCGTTGCACTTGACCAGCTGGCTCCATCTGCTGCCTGTTAGAGAATGCAAGCGTGTTGGGCCCTGCTCGAGAGGCTCTTTCAACCCGCTTACCAATTTTTGCTCTCGAACACAGAGTCACGCGAGCTCTCCTTTACTTGTTGGTGTAGTCAAGGTTTTTGACCTGTCCCTGTGCCAAGCCTTCTGGTTGGGCCGGTCTACTCCGCCGTTGCCTTACAAGCAGTACCGGCCCGCTTGTATGCGCTGTGCAGCCTCAGTTTATGTGTTTTACCCGTCTGTTTCTATTGGCTGCCAACCTACCATGTCAGTCAAAACTTGAAAATTGGAATGCCAAGCAAAAACAGGCCCCTAATACATCTTCACAGTCCCCACGTATTGCATAGGAGGTATAAAATACTCGGAAACTTTTGATTTTACCTGCTTGCTCTTCTATACGAGTTTGCGAGCTCAGTTTTTCATCCACAACCTTGTTTTGATCTTCTATCCCTGCAAATAAATTCTTATCTCGATCATCCCGCTTTGAGCTGTGCAAGGTCGTGCTCACCCTTCAGCTCAAACTCGGCTGTGAGCACTAATCGGGCGAATTCAGATCGTTGAGAAGTGTTGAACTTGCACAGTCGAGGATAGAAAGAAAGGTAGGGGAGAAGACGATTACAGAGGCGCCAAGAAAGCAGGCGGTGGCTTTAAGAGTGTGGTGGGACTCTATCGGGCGTTAGCTGCGAGGATCTGTGTAATAATAGTCTGAGTAAACTGACTGCGCTTGCATAGATGAGGATTCGTTTATTCAACCGAATCCAGCAGTTTCCGTTCGAGTTTGAAGATGCGCCTGTGCTGCTGCTTCCGCTGGCGGAACAAATCACTGCTGATGACTTCTGCGGCCTTCGAGAGGCAGCGACTGTGCTGGCGGCTGTGCGTCGGCTGCGTGGTTTTGCTGCTTGCCTGGAGCCGTGAGTCTGGTGCTGCTTTTCTTATATGAAATAATGATGAGGAATTGCTGTGTGAAGCTGCCTACTCTGCGAGAGGCCAGTTACCACTGTTTAAAGCAGATTGTCACACATTGTACAAGACTGTAAAACCAACTTATCAAACTGCACACCTAGACTTAGCTGACTCTTACATGTAGCAAAAAAGTTTCCAAGACTCAAAAAGTGCTGGAAAAGTCAATTCAAAATGAACCTAGGTATCTATTGCAACGAAATTGGAATTCATCCTGGCAACAGCGTCAGGTTACTTGCCTGGCATGGTGCGGAAGCAATAGCTTACACTTGCTTGGAACATCTTCTAAGCTTTTCTGTCCCGCCTAGCCAGCACAACTGCTTGTTGCACCCTCGCACTCTCTCTCTCTCTATCTCTCTCTCTCTCTCTCTCTCTGTCTCTCTGTCATGAATTGATTATAAATTGACTCCATGTGGTGCGCAGGCTTTGTTGAGACAGAGATAAATCCAGACTATGTCAACATTTGGCTCAGAGTTTGTATTTTCTATCTAAGTAAACCACCTTTTGCTCGTAATTATTTGTTATACTCATACCAAACTTGACTGAATTGGAAGCAAGGCGTGTATGTTGAGGGTTACATGAATGTAGTTGTCCACCTAATGCATTTAATGGTTCACCTATAATCAACTGTATCTCCGTTCCCTTTATTCTTTCTCCTATCTGTGCTCCCCAACCAGTCTCCTCGCGTCTTTCCATCGGTGTTTGCTGCAGACAAGCTGCGGACCATTTATTGATACAAGGGGACGCAGCCAACTGTAACTGCGGCCAGAATCATGTAGACGCCTGCATCACAATTCGAATAAAGGAAAAGGAAATTCAACACCCTAGAGAACAAAAGAAGTAGGTTTTAGGCTACACGTCTGAAAGAGTGAACATCAACATGGGACACAAGTGTGGACACCTAGTTGGCACCGCGCCTTTATTGCCAGTACTGCACACAGGCACTGAACTCATACACAGCTCACACAGGTGCACAGCAACCTTTGACTTTCCAATGCACACCAAGCCCCAAATTAATGAGGCTGAATCGAACTAAGGATCGTGGTGGGAGAGTCAAACGTTTTCGAAATATGACCCGTGAGTCATAGAACTGGCCCACTTCGCTTCTCCCTGAGCAGTTCTTCTGCAGAACGGGCTGGAACTGCGCGATATCCCTGTTTTGCTCCGCGATCGCGACGCACCCTTCGAGATTCGGGCCGCCCTGCCGAAGGCGTCCGTCTCAGCATCCGGCTGTCCGGCCAACGCGAGTTGCATCGCCTTCGCCACTCGAGCGTTCGGCAGCTACAGCTACTGGAATGGAGCGCTGCAGCCTGGCCTCGTGCCGAGCTGCGCCTCTGACTGCCGCGTGTTGGCGGACCCGTCCGAGGCCCACGCCCTGCTGTTCCACGGCTTCGATCTGCCGAGCAGACGTCGACTGCGTCAGATGCGACAGACTCAGCCGAGTAGTCAGCTGTGGATCTACTACAGCCAGGAGAGTCCAGTGCACCTACTCACTAACCGGTGCGTTCGCGACTGCCTCATCTCGCCTTGGCTACCGTTTGCTGGTAGCGCTCTGGCGTTCGTCAAAGAGTTCGCGTTTCCGTCATACCTATTGCGCAACTATCCAGACACAACTGAGGAGGCCGGCTATTTCAATTGGACTGTCACCTACCGGAGGGATTCAACAATTTACTTACCTCACTCCAGGCTTGCTCGTGCTACAAACAATCAAGAGTAAGTGAATGCAAGATATTGGTTATAGGGTAACCTGCGACTAAACTGGCCTCTTTTTTATCAACCTTAAGCGACATTGTTTCAAAATCGGTGAGAGGCATTGTTTCCGTTGCCGCCGACTCTCCCGAGCAGGCACACAACCCTAGAAGACATTGACTTGTTGATTCTTAGCAGATCTTGTCTATCTTCTTGGGTTGCTGCGCAAGTACTTGCAAGAACATGCAAGGTCTTCGCTATGATAAATACTTAGGTAAACTTACCAGATCTGCGCGACTTGCTACATCGTACAAGATCTTATCTTTTATATCTTTTTATAGCTTCGAATCGCATATTTTCTTAAATTTATTGTCTTATCTTGTCAAAAAATAAAATATAGTTCAGCTAGAACACTTTAGCCAAATGAATAACAAAACAAATGTACCTCCATCTTAGAAGACCCTGCAAGAACCTAGCAGATTGAGAAGATTGAGAAGATCAAAACAGAATGTCTTCTAGGGAAGCGACTGCAAAGGCATCAATTGCACGAGCAGATCAGAACCGAGATTCCAACTTAGACCAAAATGAATATGTATAACTGCACTTGGAATCGAGCCTGGACAGCTGGCACATCAGAGCGCCGCGCTGGACCACTGGGCTACGGCCGCCATCCAGGCAGACTGACTTCAGCTCAAGCCCTGGTTTCTCACCAACTGATTTAGTGTAGCATTGCACTGACCTTGTGCAAATCTACAAGCTAGTACACAGATAGAAGAGAAAAAGTAGTGGAACTAGTTAATATATTGCTTGATTGCTGAGGATTTAGTCAATCAAAAGAAAGAATTTATTCTTAGTTCCCGAATCTACCTTAAAGAAGACCTACTTTGCAGTTGTAAGGGGGTTGCAGCCCAGTGGTTAGAGCGTCAGACTCACGACTGAAAGGTTGGAGGTTCGATTCCAGGTCCCATCCTTGAGCAAGACACCTGACTCTGCAGATGTAAAATGGGTGCCAGCATTAACTGAAGTAACTGAGGGTGTGTGGCGACCCCGCAGTCCTTGGACTGAACAGCCGTACGCAGCCTTCAGATGCGCCGCGCAATAGCTGCGGCTGAGCTGTCGGTTGAACATCTGCTAATTAGGGCAGGTATAATCAAATCAAAAGAAGACCAGTCTGTAGCAGTAAAACTAACAGATTACAGTAAAGCAATTCATAATGCGTCACGTGAAGTGAACCTTTGCAACCCGATACTATTGGATACTTTAGTCAAAGGTATTCAGCCTGTTTTGTGAATTGGTGATCTAGTTCAGTGCACCTGTATTTTTGGCATAAGTAAAAAGCTTCTAATCAATGATTTGAATCCTATCGACCGATCACTGAAGTGAAAATTAACTTTTTTTCAGATACATAACGCTTCCACCGACGGTGTCCCTGGCTGTGAAGAGGCACCTGAGCTTCATTGTGGTGTCGAACTGTCACCCGTTTAATCGACGTCCTGAGATTCTGTCGGAGCTGTCCAAGCATATGGAGCTTCACATCTACGGCAGCTGCGGTGACAGAGTCCTGCCAGCCAGACAGAGCATAGCTGACCTTTCAAAGCAGTACTATTTCCACCTGAGCTTTGAGAACGCGTTTTGTCGTGATTACATCACGGAGAAGTTCTTCTCCAACGGGCTGAATGGCCACGCTGTACCAGTGACGTTTGCTGGCTACTCAAGAGAGGACATCGAGGCTGTGGCTCCGCCGCACTCCTTTCTGTACGCCGGAGACTTTAAATCGCCCATGGCACTGGCCGAGAGATTAAAAAGTTTAGCCGCTAATCCGACAGAGTACAGCGCCTATCACCGATGGAGAAGCTCATACGGATTTGTTAATCAAGACCAAAATCCGTCTTATAATTTGTTCTGCCAGATTTGCCGCAAACTGCGCGACAGCCACGCCGATTCCGCCATGCATCTGGATTTGAACAGATTCTATAACTCTGGTCGGCAGTGCAGACCACCAAATTATTACCCGTTTCATCGTTAGTAGCACTGGGTTCTCTTTGGGGCTCTCCCCGTATCTGACTTGGTTCTCTTCGGGGCTCTCCCTGTCTCTGACTTGGTTCTCTTTGGGGCTCTCCCTGTCTCTGACTTGGTTCTCTTCGGGGCTCTCCCTGTCTCTGACTTGGTTCTCTTTGGGGCTCTGCCTGTCTCTGACTTGGTTCTCTTTGGGGCTCTCCCCTTCTCTGACTTGGTTCTCTTTGGGGCTCTCCCCGTCTCTGACTTAGTTCTCTTTGGGGCTCTCCCCGTCTCTGACTTAGTTCTCTTTGGGGCTCTCCCCGTCTCTGACTTAGTTCTCTTTGGGGCTCTCCCCGTCTCTGACTTGGTTCTCTTTGGGGCTCTCCCCGTCTCTGACTTAGTTCTCTTTGGGGCTCTCCCCGTCTCTGACTTGGTTCTCTTTGGGGCTCTCCCCGTCTCTGACTTGGTTCTCTTTGGGGCTCTCCCCGTCTCTGACTTGGTTCTCTTTGGGGCTCTCCCCGTCTCTGACTTGGTTCTCTTTGGGGCTCTCCCGTCTCTGACTTGGTTCTCTTTGGGGCTCTCCCCGTCTCTGACTTAGTTCTCTTTGGGGCTCTCCCCGTCTCTGACTTGGTTCTCTTTGGGGCTCTCCCCGTCTCTGACTTGGTTATTGTTATGTCTTGAATTTAAAATAAGCTGCACAAGTCGTCAAGTGGTGCTGCAAAATAATTACGTACTTCTTACGCTCCAGACCTCTTAAGGTTTTTCTATATTTTAGCTTGCCACACAGCGGGCTTTAAAACTGGCACTGTCTCTTGACTTCATGCGAGCCCATAGATAAAAGCAAAACGGTCCAAACTGAAAACATAAATACAAGTACACAGCCAAGTCACATTAGTTCTCTTTGGGGCTCTCCCCGTCTCTGACTTGGTTCTCTTTGGGGCTCTCCCCGTCTCTGACTTGGTTATTGTTATGTCTTGAATTTAAAATAAGCTGCACAAGTCGTCAAGTGGTGCTGCAAAATAATTACGTACTTCTTACGCTCCAGACCTCTTAAGGTTTTTCTATATTTTAGCTTGCCACACAGCGGGCTTTAAAACTGGCACTGTCTCTTGACTTCATGCGAGCCCATAGATAAAAGCAAAACGGTCCAAACTGAAAACATAAATACAAGTACACAGCCAAGTCACATTAGTTCTCTTTGGGGCTCTCCCCGTCTCTGACTTGGTTCTCTTTGGGGCTCTCCCCGTCTCTGACTTAGTTCTCTTTGGGGCTCTCCCCGTCTCTGACTTGGTTCTCTTTGGGGCTCTCCCCGTCTCTGACTTGGTTATTGTTATGTCTTGAATTTAAAATAAGCTGCACAAGTCGTCAAGTGGTGCTGCAAAATAATTACGTACTTCTTACGCTCCAGACCTCTTAAGGTTTTTCTATATTTTAGCTTGCCACACAGTGGGCTTTAAAACTGGCACTGTCTCTTGACTTCATGCGAGCCCATAGATAAAAGCAAAACGGTCCAAACTGAAAACATAAATACAAGTACACAGCCAAGTCACATTAGTTCTCTTTGGGGCTCTCCCTGTCTCTGACTTGGTTCTCTTTGGGGCTCTCCCTGTCTCTGACTTGGTTCTCTTTGGGGCTCTGACAGACAGAACTGACTGACAGAACGATAAGCGCGTGCATTGCCTACCAAATTTTACGGTCTTGTTTTTACTAATAAAGCCCTTTCTGTTTATATATGCATAAAATTTCAAACATTGCGTACAACATACAAAATGTTGTATTGTGGCAAAGTCGCTAGGCTTGCGTTTCTGTAATGACGAGATACAGAGATTTAGCTAATTTGTTCTAATAAATACGAGCGTGTTATACACTGCCAAATTTATCTAAATCAAGCGAGACGAAGCTTTACAAAAATGAAGCTCGCGTTAAAGATTAGATGAGGCATACAGGATCGTGGCTTTTGTGCATGAGCCTGCTAAGCGTTGTTTCTGAACTATTTTCGCTCCGTTTCTCAGTGCCAGTGTGTCCAGTCTACAAGAATGTTGAGCGCAAGGCTGCTTATATAAATTAGGAATTCTGCAACTTAGCTATTAGAAAAAAAGGAAATCTATAAAGCATTCAGCATTGCTTTCCTGCCTACTAAAAGTAGCGTAAAATGTATAATTAGCCTGTTTGTATTATGAATAGCTGGGGCCAGTGTCATGAAGGAAGTACAAGTTTCTCACTATTGATACAGCAGAAAGAGGAGTGACAAAGGGGATGTCAAAATGGAGCCCGAGACATTCGGTCTGGACTTCTTTACGCCAGTCTCTTTTTTATTTGGAGTCAAATAGCTCCCGTTATGCCTAAATGATGGGATTGGCTTTTTTCTGGAGTCTCAAGTTCAAATGAAATCCCCATCTATCTCGTTTCTCCCCATAAAGATCCCCAAATGTCTCAAAGGTTTTAGGCGAAGTCGGTTCGGTTGTCGGTTTCATAAAACAAAACGTTGATTGCAAGTAAATTGATTACAATTGACTACAATTTGTTACAATTGATTGTATTGATTACGTATAACCGCACCTCTGAAGTCCGTTAGTTCATTCTGCTACATTTGCGACCAATCTGAGGCGCATTCTCGCAAATTAGCCTGGATCTTATTTACTAAAACATCAGGAGCAGCTAATTAGAGTGCAGCGGTATAGGGGCGAGGCTGGTTGCTAGCCATGCCATGCAGTAGCTTTTCATTCGCTATTTTTCGCACGGATGCCTGCAACGCAGTCTCGCAGGAAATGGATTATTTTTGCATTGAAGACAGAAAAATGGGTCGGATAGGCGTTGAGTTCGGCAATTATGGGCTAGCCAGGCATTCTGAATAGTTGGGGAAAACTTCCCCGTGACGAAGCATTAGCGATGCCATTGGCTGGGCCAGGCTGCTTCGAGAGCATACAAAAGTCCCGTTTGGCTATGCCCTCATCCTTACTTTGACTCCATCTATCCGAACACAACGAATAGTTAGCATAGCATTGATGCTACTAATAGTAGTTGCAGTCTTGGCTTTACTGCTGCCGGCAGCACGAACTGCCATGTTGGATGCGCTGACCGCTTCAGCTTGCAGGCCCGGCTCAGTGGCTCTGGCGGCAGCAGTCAGTGCGGGAAGCTGCGAATCTGGCAACCTGCCAGTAGCCGGCTGGGAGACTCGCTTCCTGCGCGCTTTCGCTGCGTTTCACGCCGCAGAGCTGGCGAACGCGGATCCCAGCTTGGCGTTCGCGAACGCGTCGGGGCCAGCGGGATATCCGGCTTTGGGCCTCGTCTACCGGGACACCTGCTGGCGCGAGGACGTTGCGGCAGAGTTTGTCCGACGCCTGGAGCCGCACTGGCTCTATCCGGATGTGTACACTGGCAACTCCAGCGGCCTCTGCCGTCTGAGAGGTCAGCCCGGCTCTCGGCCGCTGTACTTCGTCCTGGGCCTTGTCGGCGGCTGGTACAGCTCGGAGACGCGAACAATGTCCCGCGTAGTGCAGCTTTCCGGCCTGCCGCAGGTGGCCACGGAGGCGAGCAGCGATCAGTTCAGCGACAAGTCCGAGTTCCCCAACCTGTTCAGGCTGGTGCCGCCGGACTCTTATCAGTCGCGCGTGCTGGCCGACGTTATTCTGCACTTCGGCTGGACCTACGTTGGGCTGTTCTACGCAGACACCGCCAACGGCAGCGGTCTGGCTTTGAAGCTACGAGAGGCGCTGCAGCCAACCAGAGTCTGTCTGGCTTTTTCCGTCGGAATGAACAAGTTGGTCACGAAGGATGTTCTGCTAACAAAGCTCAGAGCTGCTCAGGCCATGCGAGTTCTGGTTGTGGTGGAGCAATTGTACAACCTGCCGAAAGATGTTCTGGAGTACATTGGCAGCAGAGGCATTCTGTTGATTCTGACAGACATCAACTTTACTGGCTTTAAGCACTACAGTAAATACGCGCTCACTGTATCCTTCAAGAGATTTCCTGCGCCAAGTATGATGGAAAAGTACCTGAACTTCACCTACTCTGACTTTCTTCGCTACCCCTATGGCTTAGAGACTGCCAGAGCGCTTTTCAACTGTTCTGTCTGCACAAAGTGTTGTCAGTTGAACTCAAGCATAAGAGCTGGTTCAGTCTCCAAGTTCAACGCATCGGCAGTGATAGTTCCCGCTGCCAGAACTATTGATGCTGTACACTCCATCGCTAGAGCGATTAGCCAGGTAGCTACAGGACCAAACTGCTCAGCATATTTTCGCAATCGATTCGACGAGCCATTAATAAGCTGCATGACAAGCGACAAGTTGCTGTCAGCGTTGCGTTCTCAAAACTTCACCGGGCTGGCTGGAACTGTTGGCTACGACTCACACGGAGACGGCCTGCCGAACTACGTGGTTGAGCAGCAGGTGTCGGATGCGGATTCTGACACTCGAGTGGTTGCATCCTGGCAGGCTGGCAGTGGGTTAACTGTGCACTCGGACAGGCTTACCTGGCCTGCTGTCCCCCAGTCCCGGTGCAGAGAGCCCTGCTCTGCCGGCCAGTACCGCATGGATCTGGACATCTGCTGCTGGCTCTGTCGGGACTGTCGAACCAACGAAATTGTATCGAGCAACGGCAGTCTTTGTCTGGCTTGTGAAGCTTTCCAATGGCCGTCGGCGGACAGACTGAGCTGCAGTCCACTGCCCGTCACCCAGCCTGGCGGAGCTGTCGCGATCTACGCTATCAGCGGAGTCGGTTTCGTCTCTGCCGTCACCTCCGCAGGCTTTGTTGTCTGGCATCGCGGAGATCAGCTGTTGAAGGCGTCTTCGATAGAGCTGAGCCTATGCAGTCTGGCGGGAATCGCAGTGGGTTACGCCGACGCATTCGCCTTCATGTGGCCTCCGTCAACGCTGCTGTGCAACCTCAAAAACTGGCTGTTCCACCTTAGCCTGACGCTGGCTTACGCCAGCCTGTTTGTCAAGACCGCCAGAATCTACCGGGTGTTTGCGAACTCAATGAGCGGTAGATCGAAAACCAGGTTCACGAGTCGCGCGTCTGTGCTCGCTGGAACCTTAATTATTCTTATGGTTCAGGTGAGTAAATATCGTTCAGATTTTTACGGATATTCAAGAAACTATGGTTTATTAATAAATTCAGCTGCATTTTGTAGGAACTGCACTTACACTGCACTCTCTGCCCCAGGAGGTTCATGACTCTCTTGCCTAAACTTGCTTATTATTTACTAAGTCTCAACCATCACTTCACCTCCACCCAAATATCTGCAGCAGTTCTTTGCAGCAGCTTTATTATCGTTGTAATTTTTTTGTTGTCCTTCGATTTTGAGGGCCACAGTGTGGTCAGAAAGTATATAAATATACTTGCCCCTCAGCGCCACAACAAACGCTCTAGGGAGGCAAACGTAGACTTCACACACATTTCTTATTAGTTACCCAGGTACGAACTTTTTCCGAATCCTCTAAGCGCCATTTGCATTCTCAGGCAGTCATTCTGACGGTGCTGACGTTGCTACAACCGATCGAGGTTATCCAGCTGCAGACGTCTGCTGTTCAGTCGTCAGACAGCTCAAAACCGGCTTCAGTTGAAGAGGACTGCAACTTCGTCCTTCAGATGACCGGCTGGGCTCCCCTAGCCTTCAATTTGATTCTGGTCCTAGCCACATCCGGGCTGTCGTTGCGAACCAGACACCTGCCGGAGAACTTTCACGACACCAAGTGCATCCTGGCGAGCTCAGCGTGCGCCGTGTTCCTCTGGACTGCCTTCGTGCCGGCCCTGCTGACTGCAGGACAGCTCGCCACGCAGTCCCTGCTCCTCTGCTTTGCTCTTCTATCAACAAACACCCTCGCCCTGGCGGTGCTGTTCGGGCCGAAGTTCTACGCGATTCTGGTCGGCTCAAGTAGGCATGGAAACTTCAATTTCTATGGAGGCGCCACTGTGCGCAATTGTGCCACTGCTGATAATGCCACAGAGGATCCTGGAGATAAGTAGTGATTTGGCAAAGACTGGAAGCTGGTAACGGCCAGTGGAGTTCCGGTTTTGACCAGTGTAGAAATGTTTAAAGTTTCACCCCTCCCCGTCTCGCTCAGTCCCAATGCTATGAGACAGACTTATAGTAGTCACTTACCGCAGATGAAACCTACAAGGTAAAATGTTGGTGAGTTGATCTTTAAGTTTTACGTCCAGCTACTCTAGAAGACTCTGTTGTACCTCAAAAATCAATGCCTACACTGAAAAAAATATAACTTGAGAAAAAAATATTGTCTTAGACTGCTCTGTGTAGATTTTTTCTGGCAAAAAACACAAATTCCTGTATTAAAGCAATGAGTTTCTCTATTAAAAACCTGCTATAAAGAGTTCTGCACAATCGTTGTAAGATTGTCTCGGTTGACAGTGATATGATTTTTTGTTGATATCTAATCCAAGATCCCTAGAAAGTACAAGTACGCATGGGTTCTTCATTTATAAGAAATTGCTTTAAAGGTAACAAACTGTAAAGTAGGTAAGTTGAAACAAACAATGCAATGAAATTACCAATTTTTTTGAGGAAGCATTTTAGCACCAGGGGCTTTAGCACCAGGGGCTTTAGCACCAGGGGCTTTAGCACCAGGGGCTTTAGCACCAGGGGCTTTAGCACCAGGGGCTTTAGCACCAGGGGCTTTAGCACCAGGGGCTTTAGCACCAGGGGCTTTAGCACCAGGGGCTTTAGCACCAGGGGCTTTAGCACCAGGGGCTTTAGCACCAGGGGCTTTAGCACCAGGGGCTTTAGCACCAGGGGCTTTAGCACCAGGGGCTTTAGCACCAGGGGCTTTAGCACCAGGGGCTTTAGCACCAGGGGCTTTAGCACCAGGGGCTTTAGCACCAGGGGCTTTAGCACCAGGGGCTTTAGCACCAGGGGCTTTAGCACCAGGGGCTTTAGCACCAGGGGCTTTAGCACCAGGGGCTTTAGCACCAGGGGCTTTAGCACCAGGGGCTTTAGCACCAGGGGCTTTAGCACCAGGGGCTTTAGCACCAGGGGCTTTAGCACCAGGGGCTTTAGCACCAGGGGCTTTAGCACCAGGGGCTTTAGCACCAGGGGCTTTAGCACCAGGGGCTTTAGCACCAGGGGCTTTAGCACCAGGGGCTTTAGCACCAGGGGCTTTAGCACCAGGGGCTTTAGCACCAGGGGCTTTAGCACCAGGGGCTTTAGCACCAGGGGCTTTAGCACCAGGGGCTTTAGCACCAGGGGCTTTAGCACCAGGGGCTTTAGCACCAGGGGCTTTAGCACCAGGGGCTTTAGCACCAGGGGCTTTAGCACCAGGGGCTTTAGCACCAGGGGCTTTAGCACCAGGGGCTTTAGCACCAGGGGCTTTAGCACCAGGGGCTTTAGCACCAGGGGCTTTAGCACCAGGGGCTTTAGCACCAGGGGCTTTAGCACCAGGGGCTTTAGCACCAGGGGCTTTAGCACCAGGGGCTTTAGCACCAGGGGCTTTAGCACCAGGGGCTTTAGCACCAGGGGCTTTAGCACCAGGGGCTTTAGCACCAGGGGCTTTAGCACCAGGGGCTTTAGCACCAGGGGCTTTAGCACCAGGGGCTTTAGCACCAGGGGCTTTAGCACCAGGGGCTTTAGCACCAGGGGCTTTAGCACCAGGGGCTTTAGCACCAGGGGCTTTAGCACCAGGGGCTTTAGCACCAGGGGCTTTAGCACCAGGGGCTTTAGCACCAGGGGCTTTAGCACCAGGGGCTTTAGCACCAGGGGCTTTAGCACCAGGGGCTTTAGCACCAGGGGCTTTAGCACCAGGGGCTTTAGCACCAGGGGCTTTAGCACCAGGGGCTTTAGCACCAGGGGCTTTAGCACCAGGGGCTTTAGCACCAGGGGCTTTAGCACCAGGGGCTTTAGCACCAGGGGCTTTAGCACCAGGGGCTTTAGCACCAGGGGCTTTAGCACCAGGGGCTTTAGCACCAGGGGCTTTAGCACCAGGGGCTTTAGCACCAGGGGCTTTAGCACCAGGGGCTTTAGCACCAGGGGCTTTAGCACCAGGGGCTTTAGCACCAGGGGCTTTAGCACCAGGGGCTTTAGCACCAGGGGCTTTAGCACCAGGGGCGCCAGCACCAGAGGCGCCAGCACCAGGGGCGCCAGCACCAGGGGCGCCAGCACCAGGGGCGCCAGCACCAGGGGCGCCAGCACCAGGGGCGCCAGCACCAGGGGCGCCAGCACCAGGGGCGCCAGCACCAGGGGCGCCAGCACCAGGGGCGCCAGCACCAGGGGCGCCAGCACCAGGGGCGCCAGCACCAGGGGCGCCAGCACCAGGGGCGCCAGCACCAGGGGCGCCAGCACCAGGGGCGCCAGCACCAGGGGCGCCAGCACCAGGGGCGCCAGGCCGTCATATAATTTTAGCAGAGAGTTTATGGGTCGAGGGTTTTCCTGTTTTTTTAGAAGATATAAGCTGTCCTCATTTCTTTTCTAGTCCTTGATGTTTCCTTACCCTGCTGTGTACCTGTACTACACGAGCTATAACATTAATTACTTACACAAAAGTACTTTGGACTTTCCCGTGTACTCTGGTCACGAGAGGAGAAGCTTCCTTTGATTAAATACCCTGCAGGGATCAGGATTAGGATGGTGGATTTTTTGTTTAGTCGATACCAAATCCTGAATGTTAGACTCCTGACAGCTAAATTATCGGTGGAAATTGGCTTGCACAGAAAGCAACTGAGCTGCTTTCGGCATCGATACGAGCTGGGAAAATAGCTGTGACTGCATATTTGACTCTGCGAAATCGACTTTCAACTCACCGTTGCTACGCTCGCATTACTCGATGCTAATACAGATTCGATGTAATGATTTGTTTCGTAATTATTATCTCTGAGGAATTAAAAACCTTAGATCTCCGTCCTTATTTGAGAATCTGTCTACTTTTTCACGAGCCATTCCTCGATCACTCTTTTATCCTTAGGTCACTCTTTTATCCTTAGGTCACTCTTTTATCCTTAGGTCACTCTTTTATCCGTGGGTCACTCCTTTTACAACTCTTTTTATCCGTGGATTCTACAACAACAACAGAATACGCAGTTAGCGTCACAGGGCGCGCTTCAAGGCCCGGCCGCCGGTAGGGTGCCTGCAGCGTTAGCAGCAGCACCTCCTGCACCGGCTGTGGGCAGTACTACTCGGCGCGGATGATATGGCCTGCCACCTGGAGTCGCCGACGGCGCAACAGGTCGCTTGGACAGACTAGGCCGGCGCTGTGATACAAAGCCGCGTTGGTCACTCGCTCGATCGTAGCCGATCTTGAAGGCGGCGAGCAGCAGGCCAGCGTGCGCCGCGTCAACTTGTTGCTCGAGCGACTCCGTCACCGTCCAGGTCTCGGCGTTGTACAGCAGGACGGTCTCGATCACCGCCTGAAACAACGCCGCCCTCTGGCGGTCAGGTAAGGCCTCGGACTGCATGACTGTCTTCACAGAACGAAAGGCAGCCCAGGCAAGCCCGCGGCGACACCGCAAATCCTCGCGGACGCCGCGAACCAGACCGCCGAGGTAGACGAACTGCTGACAACGCGGAAGCTTTGTCGCCTGTCCATCAGCGCCTCGGCACAAAATCGGAGCCTCGATGTTTGTCCGGCATGCAGAGCAGGGGATTATGGAAACACGATGGCTCTTATTATAATAAAAATTTAAAAGCTCTGGAAATGTTAATAATGAAAAATCCCGCACGGGTGTCCATAGTCAACTGTTGTCATCTTTTGAAGGTGCCGACTGCGTCGGGGTGATGACGGAATGCTTGAGAGACCAGCTGAGGATGTTCAGCAGTTGAGGCTTCATCAGCGAAACTCGAAAAATTCGCAATAGGGTACACAAAGTCACCTGGTGCCACCTGTTGAAGGTCCAGAAGCTCCGCCTGGGTGAAGGCTAGTAGCTATAAAGTCAGAGCTGATGCAGACGCATGCGGTCGACGTGCTGATGAAATTTGGAGACTTGGCAAGGCTGCAGTGAGGCGCAGTGCTGATTGGCGCATGCAGGGGTGTACTGAATATACTAGCGCTTATGGGAAAAATCCGACCTTCTGGCAGAATCGTTGAATATCTCGACGGTCCGGAGGGCTGGCGATTTGATTCTTGTTTGAGAAGGTGCGCAACAAAAAGTCAGCCCGTGTTCTTGAATTTCGTGTGCCTGCGTTGCTTCGTTCCGGCGCACCAAAAAATTGTCAGGGAGAATCCCCCCCGGTAGTTCTACTGTCAAGCCATTCTTTCATCTGCATGTCACTTCAAAATCGCTCAAAGTTCTCGAAAACTGAATGAAAACTGGATTGGGTGGCTTATACTCGTAAACAGGTGGCTTACAGGTTTCGCATCTCGAGTTGGCTTATCAACTTTTTTCAATGAGTTTACATGGGGAAATATCCGACATGTTTGCGAACGATCATAGTTCGATCGTTTCAATTGTTTGACAAGAAGTTGACAGTGCGGCTGACAGATTGAAGCTTATAGTGACGACCGCCTACGCAAAGATTCGTGTCAGAATGGCTCAAGCCCATCAGGTGAACCAGGTGCAAAAAGTCTATATAAGAGAGAGATCTGTTCCGAGCCAAGCGTTCAATCAGTCCAAGGCAACTTCTAAGCGCGCCTAATCTGTTCAGCAAAAATGTCCGCCGCCTGCAAAACCGCCCTCGTCGCGATCTTCATGCTCGCCAGTTTAATCTCACTGGGACTCGCCGCCAGTCATGCTGAACTGATGGAGCTGCCGGCTGCTGCAGTGGCCAAGTCCGGCATCCAATTCGCTAAAAGGATTCGCATGGACAGTGAGTCATACTTGAACTGGAAAGGCCAAACCCCCCCCTCCCAATAGAAAGTCAGGACCGATGTGCAACCATGAGTGAACGGGGCTGCCTGTGTGTCAGAAAACGATAAAAAATGAAAGATAAGAGCTACAATTTCAATGAAAAAAGGACTATTAGAGACAGAAAGCTAGATAATGTACAACACGCTCGTGGAAAGTAAATAGCAGGAAGGCAGGAAGGCAGTACTAACCCTGGTGCAACGCCTTCGTCTGGTGTTCGTCTGACACGTGATACATCGTTTGACACCTTTACAATGTTGCCAGCGCCCCCCCTCTCTTCACTCCGATTGCAGCTCACCGAGCATTTGTACCGTTCTGCACCTATCGTTGCGAGATGCACTTTGGTAGGGAACGGGGCTGCGTCGGCTACGTCAATCAGAAGGAGGGCAACTGCCTGTGCGCCTGCCCCCGGCCTGCTGGCAACTGATTAACCGATTCGCCGTTGGCTGACAGCTCACCGGAAAATGCGCTTAAATGCTACGCACCGATTAATAGATATTTTCCGCACATTCCCAATTAGATATTTCTCGGCAAGACTGAGAAGTTTTATCATTTACCATTTTAAAAGCAAGTTTGTAAGTTAATCAAATCAGCCAATGGACAGAAATACTCCGGACTAACTATAACCTACTACTGTACAGTAGAATGACTTGAGTTTAGTTTTTATTATTTTAACATCATCAACAATACAACATTCACTTACAGCGCATATGAAAGTGATTGCAGCTGTATGATTGATAGCTGAAGTAGTGAAACTTCTTTGAGAGCTTCTTCACATATATTAACAGAGATTCACAGAGATTCACAGAGATTCAAAGTGATTTACACAGATTCACGAGATTTACAGAGATTCACATAGATTCACAGAGATTCACAGGGATTTACAGAGATTCACAGAGATTCAATGTGATTTATAGAGATACACAGAGATTCACACAGATTCACAGAGATTCACAAAGATTCACACAGATACACAGAGATTCACAGAGATTCACACAGATACACAGAGATTCACAGAGATTCACAGAGATACACAGAGATTCACAGATTTTGTATTAATAAGCAATGTTGGAAATCCAAACTTCCACTTTCTAAGAACCGCGTTTAGTTGAGAGGAAAATCGTTCTAAAATGAAAGCAGCAATGAAAAGCAACTGCAGTTAGAAATGACATCTAAGTAGCTACGCGCGTAATTAAAGTGCTTAATTTACAAGCAGATAAGAGTTGAAATACGTGTTAAAAGGTAGATTGCAGAGTTCGGAGCAACAGACGTCATTAGCTTGACAACCACGATCCCTTCTGATCGAATTTTGGTCAGGAATGTTGCTCCGAACTCGTGACCTGTTTGAGGGCATCCTCAAATTAAAGTACAATTAACAAATGGAAATTTCCGAAAGTCTATTGGGTGACACTTAAATTAAATAAATGCGTGTGATTCGTTATTGAGTATCGATTAGAAAATAAGAATGTCTAACTAATATGAAAAAAATGTTCAATCTATTAGTTACAGTGACAATGCAAATGTGCTTTAGTTATTAGCTGACCTATTTTTGGATTGCTACTGGAGCGACTGTATATAAATATGAATTAGCACCTTTGCTCCATGCAATGATGTTTTTAAAATGATGTTTCACTGCACGTTTCATAACAGAAATATATTGAATACTTAGCAATATACAGCTTACGTATATACGCTTGTACATTGTGATGGCTGTGAATCTCTGTGAATCTCTACGAATCTCTGTGAATCTCTGTGAATCTCTGTGAATCTCTGTGAATCTCTATGAATCTTTGTAAATCTCTGTGAATCTCTGTGAATCTCTATGAATCTCTATGAATCTCTGTGAATCTCTGTGAAGCTCCGTGAATCTTTGTGAATCTCTGTGAATCTCTGTGAATCTCTATAAATCACTTTGAATCTCTGTGAATCTCTATGAATCTCTATGAATCTCTGTGAATCTCTGTGAAGCTCTATGAAACTCTATGAACCTCTGTGAATCTTTGTGAATCTTTGTGAATCTCTGTGAATCTCTGTGAATCTCTGTGAATCTCTGTGAATCTCTATGAATCTCTGTGAATCTCTGTGAATCTCTATGAATCTCTATGAATCTCTGTGAATCTTTGTGAATCTCTGTGAATCTCTGTGAATCTCTGTGAATCTCCGTGAATCTCCGTGAATCTTTGTGAATCTCTGTGAATCTCTGTGAATCTCTATAAATCACTTTGAATCTCTGTGAATCTCTATGAATCTCTATGAATCTCTGTGAATCTCTGTGAAGCTCTATGAAACTCTATGAATCTCTGTGAATCTTTGTGAATCTTTGTGAATCTCTGTGAATCTCTGTGAATCTCTGTGAATCTCTGTGAATCTCTATGAATCTCTGTGAATCTCTGTGAAGCTCTATGAATCTCTATGAATCTCTGTGAATCTTTGTGAATCTTTGTGAATCTCTGTGAATCTCTATAAATCTCTGTGAATCTCTGTGAATCTCTATGAATCTCTGTGAATCTTTGTGAATCTCTGTGAATCTCTGTGAATCTCTGTGAATCTCCGTGAATCTCCGTGAATCTTTGTGAATCTCTGTGAATCTCTGTGAATCTCTATAAATCACTTTGAATCTCTGTGAATCTCTATGAATCTCTATGAATCTCTGTGAATCTCTGTGAAGCTCTATGAAACTCTATGAATCTCTGTGAATCTTTGTGAATCTTTGTGAATCTCTGTGAATCTCTGTGAATCTCTGTGAATCTCTGTGAATCTCTATGAATCTCTGTGAATCTCTGTGAAGCTCTATGAATCTCTATGAATCTCTGTGAATCTTTGTGAATCTTTGTGAATCTCTGTGAATCTCTATAAATCTCTGTGAATCTCTGTGAATCTCTATGAATCTCTGTGAATCTTTGTGAATCTCTGTGAATCTCTGTGAATCTCTGTGAATCTCTGTGAATCTCTGTGAATCTCTGTGAATCTCTATAAATCACTTTGAATCTCTGTGAATCTCTGTGAATCTCTGAGGTGCTTTTGGTTTTACTTTTAGAGAATTAACGGTAATTAACCTTGAAGTCGTCGCTTCCGATTGCAATCCCTAGAAAAATATACGCAGTAATTAAAGTCACAACTTTGTGCCAAAAGCTTCTACCAAAGTTTCATCATCCTGCTCAAAGTGCTCAAAGTTGTCCCTGCGGCAACAGTCGCAGCAGTTGCAGTCTTTGTCGCCGCCTGTGTCACCATCATCTTTGTCTCGAACTTCTCCCTCTCCATCTTCTTCGCCGTCGCTCTCGTCACCGATGAGGCGCGTGATCGCCTCCTCGGAATCGAACTTGGGACGTCGCAGCCTCGTCAACTGGTGCTGCTCGGTGCTGCTGGGCCGGCAGCTCAGGTCCAGCTGAGTGCAGAAGCTGCTCGGTTCGTAGGCCCGCGAGCGAACCAAGTCAAAGTTGATGCGACCTTTGAAGAACGGCGACCTGGCCAGAGCGGACAGGGAGACAATTCGTCTTTCGGGCAACTTCTGCAGCAGCCGTTCGATGGTGTAGCGGCACTCCCAGGTGAGACTGGCCGGCGCCTCGAAGCTGTGCTGCCGGACCAGCTGGCGCATCTGGCGGCATGGTTGGCGCCGCGTGCAGCGGAAACTGCAACAAATGTCCATCAGCTTTGAAAGAATTTAAAGCTGGTGAATTTGTATGCCAAGGACTACTTAAGTAGAAGGACGCGAAACTATGTTTCTGGGAAAATTTTAGGGAGGCAGGACTTTCCGAAAAAATACACTACGGAGATAGGAAGTTTCCATTTTTTCAGCACGAAAGTTGTTATTGCTTTCGATAGGAATTCTTAGCTGACTGTGTAACAATATGTGTAACAGAAATGATAAAACAGATTCATAAAACCAAAGAGCCGAGCCGTGCACTTCTATTGGTCTTTAGGCCAATCCTATATACTAAAAATGAAATGTCTGTAACTAACTAGCTATGCGATAGATTTCAGAAAAAATGGCTCAACCGATTTTCTTCAAACTTGCACCATTCGATCAGAAATTTTCCTGGGACGGTACATGCATCTTGGCTAAGAAATTGCTCAATGTTAAAGGGATTAAATATTCGAAAAACATGCTTTTTTGCAAAGGTCAAGCAGCTCTTTCGACCTGAAATGCATTGTAAGAATGCTAGAGAAAAAACTGACTGGCTGAATTACGATTGTGATAAAGATTGCATCACAACAAGTTGAAAACAGTGCCACAGAAACGCACACAAGACTTCATTGAAATTGCGTAACCATATTGCTAACTTGAATTTAGACTGATACTGGCTGACTGAGAAATTGATTATGTCATAACTTTTTACTCTAACCGACTTGCTATAAGAATTTATTATAAGGGCCACAATTCAAGTTCTCCGATTGAAAAGAGATAGCCGGATGCAAACAAACTGGAATGCTAATGTAGCGACCTTGGTTCGAATCTTAGTAGTGAAAAATGTTTTTTTTATTAAAACACCTTAAAAACACAAAATTCTAAACATTAAAGAGCCACCATTTCAAACATTAAAGAGCCACAATGTCAAACATTAAAGAGCCACCATTTCAAACCTATAAGAGCCACCATGTCGAACATTAAAGAGCCACCATTTCAAACATTAAAGAGCCACAATGTCAAACATTAAAGAGCCACCATTTCAAACCTAAAAGAGCCACCATGTCGAACATTAAAGAGCCACCATGTCGAACATAAAAGAGCCACCATATCAAACATAAAAGAGTTACTATGTCAAACATTAAAGAGCCACCATGTCGAACATTAAAGAGCCACAATGTCAAACATTTAAGAGCCACCATTTCAAACCTAAAAGAGCCACCATGTCGAACATTAAAAAGCCACCATGTCAAACATTAAAAAGCCACCATGTCAAACATTAAAGAGCCGCCATGTCAAACATAAAACAGACACCATTAAGAACATTAAAGAGCCACCATGTCGAACATAAAAGAGCCACCATGTAGAACATAAAAGAGTCACCATGTCAAACATTAAAGAGCCACCATGTAAAACATTAAAGAGCCACCATGTCGAACATAAAAGAGGTACCATGTCAAACATTAAAGACCCACCAGGTCAAACATGAAAGTGCCACCATGTCAAATATTAAAAAGCCACCATGTCAAACATTAAAGAGCCACCAGGTCAAACATGAAAGTGCCACCATATAAAACATTAAAGAGCCACCAGGTCAAACATATACATGACTCCATGTCAAACATATACGTGACTCCATGTCAAGCATTGAAGAGACACCATGTCGAACATAAAAGAGCCACCATGCAAAACATAAAAGAGCCACCATGTCTAACATTAAAGAGCCACCATGCAAAACATAAAAGAGCCACCATGTCTAACATTAAAGAGCCACCATGTCAAACATATACATGACTCCATGTCAAACGTTAAAGAGACACCATGTCAAACATTGAAGAGCCACCATGTCAAACATTTAAGAGCCACCATGTAAAACATATACGTAACTCCATGTCAAACATTAAAGCGACACCATGTCGAACATAAAAGAGCCACCATGTCGAACATTAAAGAGCCACCATGTCGAACATAAAAGAGCTACCATGTCAAACATTAAAGAGCCACCATGTTAAACATAAAAGAGCCATCATGTCAAACATATAAGTGACTTTATGTCGAACATTAAAGAGCCACCATGTCTAACATTAAAGAGCCACCATGTCCAACATTAAAGAGCCACCATGTCAAAAATTAAAGAGCCACCATGTCTATCATTAAAGAGCCATCATGTCAAACATTAAAGAGCTACTTTGTCTAACATTAAAGAGCCACCATGTCAAACATTAAAGAGCCACCATGTCAAACATAAAAGAGCCACCTTTTTGAACATTAAAGAGCCACCATTTCGAACATTAAAGAGCCACCATGTTAAACATTAAAAAGCCACTTTGTCAAACATAGAAGAGCCCCATGTCAAACATAGAAGAGCCCCCATGTCAAACATAGAAGAGCCCCCATGTCAAACATAGAAGAGCCACTATGTCAGACATTGAAAAGCCACCGTATCAAACATAAAAGAGTTAACATGTACGAGCGTAGAACATAAAAGAGCCACCCTGTTAAACATAAAAGATACACAATTTCAAACGTAAAAATAAGCGAATTTTAAAGGAGCCGCTATAATGCTAAGGAAATTGTCGCACTAGCTACTTATTGTCTGGTGGATGCTTGCTATTTGGGGATGCTATCTATCTTGGGGATGCTTGCTATCTGGGGGATGCTTGCTATCTGGGGGATGCTTGCTATCTGGGGGATGCTTGCTATCTGGGGGATGCTTGCTATCTGGGGGATGCTTGCTATCTGGGGATGCTTGCTATCTGGGGGATGCTTGCTATCTGGGGGATGCTTGCTATCTGGGGGATGCTTGCTATCTGGGGGATGCTTGCTATCTGGGGGATGCTTGCTATCTTGGGGATGCTTGCTATCTTGGGGATGCTTGCTATCTGGGGATGCTTGCTATCTGGGGGATGCTTGCTATCTGGGGGATGCTTGCTATCTGGGGGATGCTTGCTATCTGGGGGATGCTTGCTATCTGGGGGATGCTTGCTATCTGGGGGATGCTTGCTATCTGGGGGATGCTTGCAATCTGGGGGATGCTTGCTATCTGGGGGATGCTTGCTATCTGGGGGATGCTTGCTATCTGGGGGATGCTTGCTATCTGGGGGATGCTTGCTATCTGGGGGATGCTTGCTATCTGGGGGATGCTTGCTATCTGGGGGATGCTTGCTATCTGAGGGATGCTTGCTATCTTGGGGATGCTTGCTATCTGGGGGATGCTTGCAATCTGGGGGATGCTTGCTATCTGGGGGATGCTTGCTATCTGGGGGATGCTTGCTATCTAGGGGATGCTTGCTATCTGGGGGATGCTTGCTATCTAGGGGATGCTTGCTATCTAGGGGATGCTTGCTATCTGGGGGATGCTTGCAGTCTTGGGATGATTTCTTTTTGCAATGCACTTCATTTGAGCAGTTTGTCTGTTGTCTTTTTGAAGGATTTTTGGCTGTCTTTTTGTTACTTGTAGAAAACAGAGATTCTATCCAGATGTCCCCCATCGTCTTCTTATATACTAAATCTCTAATCTATGTCTGTCTGTCCGTGTAAAACGCTCTACAGACTGCAATTCTTGACCAATTTTGATTGCGTTTTCACCAAAAAGTTGCAACTCAACCAAGGATTGTATGGTTAACATTTCTTTTATCTGCTTCAATTCTAAAGGTCTTAAATATTCAAAAAACTGTATTTTCCCTATCTAATTAGTGTATTTTTCTCGCAGTGAGAGCTCGAAAAATAATAATACGTCTATGGCCATAGACTAAACTTTAACTTCTTGAGCTGATGCTACGAGCTATAAATAATTAAATTATTCGCAAGCTTCAGAGTATGCACGTGGGAGATAAAAATATATTAAATTAATTTTCATTTATTTTTAGCTTGTGCCTGGACTAATCGAACATTTTTTGATTAAAAGCAACTACTAGCAATTTAAGCCCCCCGTTGGGGGACGCAAGAATGACGCCAAGTGGTTTTTATTTTGGCCAATGAGTAATAACCTTACTTATTATTCAAAATCCATTAATCAAAACTTACTTTTTCTCATTTTTGGCAAAAATAAATTGCCATGAATCAAAACCTTCACCAGCCAAAGGCTAACTGGGAGGAATTGCTGAGTTGTCAAGGCTTACTAGGGGAATTTCTGAGATTTCAAGGTTTACTGGGGAATTGCTGAGTTGTCAAGGCTTACTGGGAGAATTGCTGAGACTTCAAGGCTTACTGGGGGAATTTCTGAGATTTCAAGGTTTACTGGGGGAATTGCTGAGTTGTCAAGGCCTACTGGGAGAATTGCTGAGACTTCAAGGCTTACTGGGGGAATTTCTGAGATTTCAAGGTTTACTGGGGAATTACTGAGACTTCAAGGCTTACTGGGGGAATTTCTGAGATTTCAAGGTTTACTGGGGGAATTGCTGAGTTGTCAAGGCTTACTGGGGGAATTTCTGAGATTTCAAGGCTTACTCAGGAAATTGCTGAGATTTCAAGGCTTTCTTGGATGAATTGCTGAGTTGTCAAGGCTTACTGGGGGAATTGCTGCAATCTCGAGGCTTACTGGACTGGGAGAATTGCGTAGATGCCAAGGCTCGAGTTTAATTGCTGCAATGTCAAGGCTTACTGGGGGATTTCTGAGATGTCAAGGCTTAATGGGGTAATTGCTGCGATGTCGAGGCTTACTGGGGAAATTTCTGAGACTTCAAGGCTTACTGGGGGAATTTCTGAGATTTCAAGGCTTACTCAGGAAATTGCTGAGATTTCAAGGCTTTATTGGATGAATTGCTGAGTTGTCAAGGCCTACTGGGGGAATTGGTGAGTTGTCAAGGCCTACTGGGGGAATTGCTGAGACTTCAAGGCTTACTGGGGGAATTTCTGAGATTTCAAGGTTTACTGTGGGAATTGCTGAGTTGTCAAGGCTTACTGGGGGAATTGCTGAGATGTGAAGGCTTACTGGGGGAATTGCTGAGTTGTCAAGGCCTACTGGGGGAATTGTGAGAAGTCAAGACTTACTGGAGGAATTACTGAGATTCGAGACTTACTGGGGAATTACTGAGACTTCAAGGCTTACTGGGGGAATTGCTGAGATTTCAAGGCTTTCTTGGATGAATTGCTGAGATGTCAAGGCTTACTGGGGAAATTGCTTAGACTTCAAGACTTACTGGAAGAATAACTGAGATTCGAGACTTACTGGGGAGTTACTGAGATTTCAAGGCTTACTGGGGGAATTGCTGAGATGTCAAGGCTTACTGAGAGGAATTGCTGAGATGTCAAGGCTTACTGGGGAAATTATTGAGATGTTATCAAGGCTTATGGCATATTGAGCTCCTGCTGCGGACCAGAATATGCCCAGGCCAATGACGATATGCCCTAAGAGTTTGTGCTTGAAAGGATAAGTACTATTTGCTGAATGAGAAAGGGTTTTGGGCTGATGAAGGAAACTTTGGCTGGTGAAGGTTTTGATTCATGGCAATTTATTTTTGCCAAAAATGAGAAAAAGTAAGTTTTGATTAATGGATTTTGAATAATAAGTAAGGTGATTACTCATTGGCCAAAATAAAAACCACTTGGCGTCATTTTTGCGCCCCCCATCGGGGGGCGAAGATTGCTAGTAGAATCCTAATTTTCTAAACGGAAAGCTCTATGAATATCAATAGAGCTACTCGTATAAGATTTTTTTTATTAGAGGCAGGGGGGTTGTGTGCACCCTGGCGCACTTTAAGCGACATTGTCACACAACCGGCGAGAGGCATTACTGCCCATTCCGCCGACTCCCCTGAGCAGGCACACAAGCGCGCGGATACGTACGCAGGCACACACTCACAAAGGAGTGTACAGCGGCCCTAACTTTATATTATCGTTAGGCATGTACACTTCACTGCGCCTTGGGGGGTTGGCTCTCAAGGCCGTTAATTACACGAGCAGAGCCAAGCCGAGATTCCAATTCAGCCCCAAATTAATGTGACTGCACTTGGAATCGAGCCTGGCTCGCTGGCACGCCAGAGCGTGCGCTAGACCCCCTTACTCGTATAAGATAGGCAAAGCATATTAAAAGAATAACATTGGGTCTGTCTCCTATCGAAAGCAATAACAATTTTTGTGCTGAAAAATGATAGCTTCTTATCTACTTTAGT
Organism: Macrostomum lignano; assembly: GCA_002269645.1. NCBI lineage: Eukaryota > Metazoa > Platyhelminthes > Macrostomidae > Macrostomum > Macrostomum lignano. The sequence continues at coordinate 373,277 of NIVC01000725.1, forward strand.
AGTAGTCCTTCTACTTTAGTGGTCCTTGAGTTTTACAAGTATATTAAATTTATAAAAAGTATAGAGGCTTGGCAAGCGCATTTTGTTTAAGTTTATGAAGCTCACCTTTCCAGTGACTAGGGCGTAGAACAGGATGCCCAGGGACCACCAATCGACGCTGTGATTGTACGGCCGGCCGCAGAGCATCTCAGGTGCTGGAATGAACAGGTTGTGACCCAGCATTGCCCTAGGTCAGACAGAGGGGGAAGTGACCCCAGCCGGTAGTTTTACAATTAAATTCTGCTGAGCCATGCTTGGGTGAGCGAGATTATGCTAATTTTCTCTGCGCACTGGCCTAAGACTTTGGCCTGGTGCCAAAATGTTCTAAATAAACTTTCTAGTTGCATCTAGACTGCCTGATCAAACAATCTTGTTTTGACGCTGAGGCCTTGCTTAAGTCATTAAACGAAAAGAACATATTCTTATTCGTGAATTGTATTTAACGGTGAATTAAAGGGGGTCTGTTGACCCAGAATAAACCTAATTAATAAAGATGGAAAAAAGCTTCTTTAAACAAAGTAATTTAAAATTAATTTTGGTGCCTCGACTGCACGAAAGCTGCAACTGTTTACTGGGTGGCTGCTTTATCAAGTGCGCAGTTACTGCCAACTCTGGAATGGCATTTCAGGCATTTCAGCTGATTAATTCTTGTAGTATTTAAATTTCCAAGCCAACAATACGCTTGTAACACTTTAACTTTATAATAAAGAAGTCAGAATTGCTGATTTGCCAAGCAATAAAATGACGGCGCAACATCGAGTCTTTGCTCAAAAAACTCCTACTTGGTCAAAGTGCAACAACACTTGACGAAACCTCACCTGAGTAAGCCAGAGTACCGCACATGGTCCTCGTCACCTGACCCCTTCGAAGCCACTTGCTCAAGCCGAAGTCAATCAGTACGAGATGACCGTCCGAGTCCATGACGACATTCTCCAGCTTGAGGTCGCGAAACACGACACCAGAGTCGTGCAAGAAGTCGATGGCGCAGGCCAGCTCAGCCAGGTAGAGTCTCGCCAACGACTCGGAGAATTTGCCGTGCAGTTTCCACAGGGCGAATAGTTCACCGTTGGGGAAGTACTCGAGCAACAGGTAGAGCCGCTTTCGAGTCTGCCAGTGGCTGAGCAGGCTGGCTACAAAACAGCTGCTCTTGCCTGACAGATCCGACTGGATGCTCACCTCCTCCTTGGCCTGCGACACCATGGCGTGGCATCTGTGCACCAGGCGGGCCTTGTCAATGACCTTGAATGAAATGTCGGAATCAAACGAGCCTCAGACAGGTAAATTTTTAAAAGAGCCTTAGCAGACTTGTCTTCTGTAGTATCGGAATGATCGAGTCTTGAAACTCGTTTCAAAAGACCAAGATTGTTACTCATATATCATGAACTCGTTCGCATAATGGTGCGACTGATGCTAAAAGTATTTGTACTTTATGATTTAACTGTCTGCTAGTCTGTATAGTTAGCTTGACAAAAATGACGGGGTAATAAATTAAAAACGTCTTGAAAATTTCTGCAAGGCACGTCTCTGTCTCGATGCAACTCAGCTATAGCGTCTCAATTGCTCCATTTGCTTGCGAAGAAAGCATAAGCCGCAGTCATAAAACAGTTGTAACTTAATCTCAGATGAGCTCCAACGGCGACACTTGCGGCTGCATGGCGTTGTGCTTTTGGAGTCTGGCAAATCCAGACAGATAGTAGCTACCCTGAGACAATGCTTGATACGAGCATGGCTCGGCATCACTGCATGCTAGCTTGCTTCTCTGGCTTTCGACTATTCATAACTCATTTCCATAGAGCCTGCTGTTTCTGAGCCTATAGTTTCTGTTCATCTTTTTCAAGGCTAGAGTTCTCTCCGTCATAAATTTATGATTGAGAGAGAGAAAAAAGTTGTTTTTAAAGTGGTCTCGTGACAAGTAAGCGGTCTGGGCTGCTGGCCCTCTGTCACCCCGAAAGAAACCGCTAGCTTAGTAGTCAAATTATTTAGTTGTGAGTAATTAATCTAGACTAGTTAGCTAATAAAAATTCAGTGCAAAATAAAATGCAGCTTCCTAAATACTCTTTTGACTACACAATTTTACTTTAACGACTTGACTTGACAATCTACCATAGAGGGTAGAAAAGCGACTTAACGCTTTAAAAATTGGGTTTTAAAATCAAAACTGTGGCCTTCTTAATTGTTTATTCGTAATTTTGCCATGCCATACAGAAGTAAACTACATATTTTTTGGTTTCTCAGAGATTACTTTTTGTTTAAATGCATTGCATCAACATCCCGAATGCTCCCGACAGCTATCGCTTCAAAGAATCTAATTGGGAGTTTGCGAGAAAACGGAAAACTTTGTATTCAACATCTACATGATTTTAATGCGATATTTCTGCCTACATGTACTGTCGTTGATCCTTGTTGACATCCTTAACGTAGCTATATGCACTATATGCACTTATTATAATATGCACTTATATCTAGACTTACAATTGAAAAGTTCATCTCACCTTCAGCGCGTACTCTTTCTTGTCGTCGTCGCACCGGACTTTCAGCACATTCCCAAACGAACCGGCCGCGATGACGTCCAACACTTCGAAGCCGTCGAGCTCTTGCGGCCCGCAGCAGCGCACCGGATAATCTGGCAGGAACAGCGACTCAACGTTCGGCACCGGCCACTTGGACTTGGAGGCGCCGAACTTGCTGAACAGCGTCGACCGGTGGATTCGCTTGCGACTTTCGCGGTTCCACTTGTTGGCGATGCGCCTCTGCGCCTCCGGGTCGTCAGGTGTCGATCGACACTGCTTCAAGGCTTTCTGACAGTCTTTCGTGGCCGCCGCGGCGACGCTCAACCTGGAGGCCCATCGACGAAGTCGTCGAAAGGAGGTCTCGCGGCCATTGAATGAGGCATGGCTGTCCTTGGCTGCCATGGCAACTAATTGTTGAGCTTGGCTGTTGCCCATAATGGCTGATTTACTGTAAACTGTTTCAAAATTAGGCCGGCTATATACAAATATTTTGCTTGTTTAAAATAAATAAAAAACTTATGGATTTATGTTAGCTATATATTTTATAAATAAATTTTGGTAACGTCGCCATAAGAAGGCTGTAATTTTAACTCTCATAATTTTCTAATATTAAAAGTGATTAGAATTAATATCTCATTGCAAATAAACAAATTGTTTACATAATTTTTGCACGAATCTTAAAAATAATATGGCTTAATAATACTCTTTCAAGGAACAGCAGTTTAAATAAAAATTATTACAGAACCCTTAGCTTTCTTACCGATTCAAGTTTTTAACAGTCGCGCCGGAAAATCTAACACGAAAAATTAATGATTTAAAATAAATTACAGCACTTTGAAATCCTAGTTTGATTTTAAATGCAGTAAGTTATCTTTTTTATTAAAAACTTCAATTTTAATAATTTTAATTAACTGCACTTTCAGTATCAGGCCAACACGCCTGCTTTATATACTCGCTAATTAAAAATAAAAAAACTGTTCGAATGCTGAAGTCAAAAAATACTTCTTTTTTATAAAATAAAATAAAAATACTACAAATCACTAAATTGTGCCTCTCTGACTCTATAAGCGGAAAATTTATAACATAAAATCTGTTTAAATGTGTCAAAAGTTTAAACGAAAAAATTACGGTTAAGATGTTCAACTTTTATCGGGGTCCGATTTCACCAGGTCGACCAACTCTTATCATATGCGCTGTAAAATAGTGAGCAAAGCCCTGCGTTTAGATTAGAGAACAGACAAGTGTAATGAGTTGTCTGTTCATACCAGCCTATAAAAACAGTTAAATGAATGTCAGAGTTAAGCTGCATGCTTTGACTCATACACAGTCCAGTTGACAACATTCAGGTGCTTTGTATTTTCACTTTCAGAGCAAAGACTAGAATGAAGTTTAGAAATAAAAACTCTGAGTCTGGCATTGCGCTAAGTATTAAGCCCCTGTTAAAGCTCTTCTATATTTTCTCTTTCTCCCCCTCTGACTCTCTCTCCATGTGACTCTCTCCCTTTCACTCTCTCACCATGTAACACTCTTCCTCTGACTATCTCTCCATGTGACTCTCTCTCTCTCTCTCTCTCTCTCTCTCTCTCTCTCTCTCTCTCTCTCTCTCTCTCTCTCTCTCTCTCTCTCTCTCTCTCTCTCTCTCTCTCTCTCTGACTCTCTCTTCATGTGACTATCTCCATGTGACTCTCTCTCCATGTGACTATCTCCATATGACTCTCTCCATGTGACTCTCTTCATCTGAATCTCTCTCCCTTTGACTCTTTTCTCCATCTGACTTCCTCCTTCTGACTCTCTCTCTCTCTTTGTCTCTCTCTCCCTCTGACTCTCCCTCTGACTCTCTCTTCAACTGACTCTCAGTACCATAACAACAGAATTATCAATAATCGTTTCTACTACAAATTGGCACAGTCTACACTTATGTTGTGAACATTCTCAGTAGTATAAATGAATTAAATCTATGAAAATTTATGGAAATTCTCAATTCTCATTATTATTATATAAAACTGGCTGGCTTCAAATGCAAAGATGAATGGAGAGAATGAGTTAACCCCAATTACTCAAATTGGCAGCACTGGGCAGCTGAGAGCAAATCAAATGGTTGCAGCAGTTCTCAACGATATAGTTTGCCAGGTGCGATTCAGACTACTTATCTTTTCACAATATGAGTAGCTAGTGTAGAATGTAATTATTGCGCGAGTATTTGTTTCAGAATGCGTGATGGAGCATTGATGTGAATAGTATATTGTGTGGTTCCTGACTGTCTCCCTCTGATTCTACCCACTGCATTGAGATAGAAATGAAGCACTTTTGACCAGATACTCAGACCAATATCTGCATGCTCTCAGTCTCCAGCAGACAGCTCCATCCTGACAGAACCCTCTGCATGCTCTCAGTCTCCTGCAGTCAACTCCATCCTGACAGAACCCTCTGCATGCTCTCAGTCTCCTGCAGTCAACTCCATCATGACAGAACCCTCTGCATGCTCTCAGTCTCCTGCAGTCAACTCCATCCTGACAGAACCCTCTGCATGCTCTCAGTCTCCTGCAGTCAACTCCATCCTGACAGAACCCTCTGCATGCTCTCAGTCTCCTGCAGTCAGCTCCATCATGACAGAACCCTCTGCATGCTCTCAGTCTCCTGCAGTCAACTCCATCCTGACAGAACCCTCTGCATGCTCTCAGTCTCCTGCAGTCAACTCCATCCTGACAGAACCCTCTGCATGCTCTCAGTCTCCTGCAGTCAACTCCATCCTGACAGAACCCTCTGCATGCTCTCAGTCTCCTGCAGTCAACTCCATCCTGACAGAACCCTCTGCATGCTCCAAAGGGCTTTAGCACCAGTGGCTTTAGCACCAGGGGCTTTAGCACCAGGGGCTTTAGCACCAGGGGCTTTAGCACCAGGGGCTTTAGCACCAGGGGCTTTAGCACCAGGGGCTTTAGCACCAGGGGCTTTAGCACCAAAGGGCTTTAGCACCAGTGGCTTTAGCACCAGTGGCTTTAGCACCAGTGGCTTTAGCACCAGTGGCTTTAGCACCAGTGGCTTTAGCACCAGTGGCTTTAGCACCAAAGGGCTTTAATGTAGCACCAGGGGCTTTAGCACCAAAGGGCTTTAGCACCAGTGGCTTTAGCACCAGTGGCTTTAGCACCAGTGGCTTTAGCATCAGTGGCTTTAGCACCAGTGGCTTTAGCACCAGTGGCTTTAGCACCAAAGGGCTTTAATGTAGCACCAGTGGCTTTAGCACCAAAGGGCTTTAGCACCAGGGCTTTAGCACCAGTGGCTTTAGAACCAAAGGGCTTTAGCACCAGGGGCTTTAGCACCAGGGCTTTAGCACCAGGGGCTTTAGCACCAGGGCTTTAGCACCAGTGGCTTTAGAACCAAAGGGCTTTAGCACCAGGGCTTTAGCACCAGGGGCTTTAGCACCAGGGCTTTAGCACCAGGGGCTTTAGCACCAAAGGGCTTTAGCACCAGGGCTTTAGCACCAGGGGCTTTAGCACCAGGGCTTTAGCACCAGGGGCTTTAGCACCAGGGGCTTTAGCACCAGTGGCTTTAGCACCAAAGGGCTTTAGCACCAGTGGCTTTCGCACCAGGGGTGCCAGCACCAGGGGTGCCAGCACCAGGGGTGCCAGCACCAGGGGTGCCAGCACCAGGGGTGCCAGCACCAGGGGTGCCAGCACCAGGGGTGCCAGCACCAGGGGTGCCAGCACCAGGGGTGCCAGCACCAGGGGTGCCAGCACCAGGGGTGCCAGCACCAGGGGTGCCAGCACCAGGGGTGCCAGCACCAGGGGTGCCAGCACCAGGGGTGCCAGCATCAGGGGTGCCAGCACCAGGGGTGCCAGCACCAGGGGCTTTAGCACCAGGGGCTTTAGCACCAGGGGCTTTAGCACCAGGGGCTTTAGCACCAGGGGCTTTAGCACCAGGGGCTTTAGCACCAGGGGCTTTAGCACCAGGGGCTTTAGCACCAGGGGCTTTAGCACCAGGGGCTTTAGCACCAGGGGCTTTAGCACCAGGGGCTTTAGCACCAGGGGCTTTAGCACCAGGGGCTTTAGCACCAGGGGCTTTAGCACCAGGGGCTTTAGCACCAGGGGCTTTAGCACCAGGGGCTTTAGCACCAGGGGCTTTAGCACCAGGGGCTTTAGCACCAGGGGCTTTAGCACCAGGGGCTTTAGCACCAGGGGCTTTAGCACCAGGGGCTTTAGCACCAGGGGCTTTAGCACCAGGGGCTTTAGCACCAGGGGCTTTAGCACCAGGGGCTTTAGCACCAGGGGCTTTAGCACCAGGGGCTTTAGCACCAGGGGCTTTAGCACCAGGGGCTTTAGCACCAGGGGCTTCAGCCAGAACACTGCATTTACAACCAGACATGGCTTTACTGCATGCTCGGACGTGCAAGCTTCATCATTAGTACAAATTGTAGACTTACAAATACAATGTGGCTGAGTGATGCAGCTACCAAATATTTTAGAGATAACAAACACGGATTCTGGGTCTGAAACCTTTCCAGAAAACAAATTATTAATCCCCAGGCGACTGCAATGGGCGGCTCGCACCAGCTGCAGCCTCATCAATCAATTGGAATTCCACTGTGCCGGGAGAAAGACAACTGCATACAAAGGGAAATCTATAGTGGACCAATTAGCAAAAGGTCAGAATATATACATATAAGAGCTAGACAAAATCGGATTATTCTCCTCCAGACGAAATTGATAGTATTTGCGCAGCTAAAACAACTTTTGGCTATAGATATTTGCTTGTTACACTCCTTGAATCTCTTTGATGTCCAGTAGTTTTTTTTATGAGAATTTAAGGTTTAAGAATGTTTGGGGGCAAAGAAGGGACAGAACAGCTCAATAATTAATAGCTACGAACTTCGATTAGTTTACGTACAGTTACTGGAAGTACTGGAAGTAAAAATTAACCAGCTTTGGGGGGGGGGGAGTTTGGGGTTTGGGGAAATCGACCAAAGGGAACTTTGACGACCCCAACGTTTTCCGCCCCTCAAGAAAACGTTAAATCTCCACTTTTGTAACACTCTGACTTAGTCTTAGTTAACTCTCTCTACGTTTACCAAAGCTTCAGCTTTCTAGGTAACCCTCTGAACTGAGTCAACTTACCTTTTAACAGCTGTAAATCAGATACTTGCTGATGAACTCGATAAAACAGTCAGAGAAGCGCTTCTGATTTACTTTTGCCAGGTAGCAGCGTTGAACTACGCATATACGAGCCTATAGCGCTTAGGGAGTTAGACCAACCAATAGAGTATTCGAACTGCAGAAAAACATCTTTCCAAAAATAGGATCGGCCTTTGGTTGAGCCAATTCGTCTGATCCCCATGTCTAGAAGATGGGGTAGCCTGGTGGGTAAGTCTGTGGGTAAGTGTTGCATTAAATTAATGATTAAATACATTCCCTATTCTATTTTAAGATTTAAGAGTAAGGCAGCAGAGACAGCCCAAGTAAAATGCACTTCACCGCGAATAGAAATTTAAAAAAAATTATCACAGTGTATTCGCCAAGCGAAATTCAAATAACTGATCAGCTGAACTTGGCTGCAATGGCTTCTGGTATTTTGGACCCTTCAGCGACATCTGCCCATTCCACTGACGCGCACGCACTCCTACAAACGATCACACAAGGTGCAAAATGGCCCTGACCTTTAATCGTCATGCAGGTACACTCACTCTATGTGCCTTGGGGGTTGGCCTTTACGGGTGTGATGAATCGCACGACAACCCAATGTTTCGTACACAAACAAGCCCCGAATGAATTTGTCCGGTCACGGAATCAAACCCAGGGTCGAGTCGCGAGAGTCAGACGTCTTTATCGGTCAACTACTCCGCTCCCAACTATTATGTATGATTTATGTAGTCATAATGTAGTTATGTAGTTAAGTTTATGACTTATAAAGCAATAAGCCTTCAAGCTTTGTGTAGACCATAGACTACGTCAGGCCCAACCCAGACTGTATCGATAAACTTCTCTTAATCTTTTAGACTTCTTAAGCATTAGCTTAAACTTTTAGTGGCTTATTAATCAGACTCGTGCGAGCCGAAAGCAGTCTGAGCGAAACGAAAAACTAATAAGATCCAAAAATATGACGTCCACATCGGAACGAACAATTGCTGCTGTTCCTATCGACAGGTCGGCGACACCCACCAGCAGTCACGTCCCAGCGTCCGTGACACCGAAGCAGAACCATGAGTCCGACGTGCATAACATACTCTACGAGCCGTGTATTCGACCGTCCGGTATCCGTGGCAGCAGATGGTCGTTAGCTTCCGCCAGTCCCAGTAGAGACGAGTCGGAGCCTCTAAGGCAGCGTAAGTACATTTAGCTACTATTGTGTTGACAATGGGTTCAAGCGTAAGGAAGCCGATGCAAAAAAGAAAAGCAATTCTATTTTGTTTCTAATTCCATATAGGCACCGTCGACAAGTCGGTCCAGACCTGCACCGGTCAACACGAATTTAATGCCCAAGTGGCCAACCCAATCGGCATGGACGTCAGCGACCAGAGCAACGAGGAGGTGCACACTGATGCAGGCGAGGGTAGCGAGCAGCTGTGCAGCAGCGGGGAGGTGAGGATGTCTGCCACCGGAGGCGAAGGTGGTGGTGGCGGCGGCGGCGGCGGCGGCGGCGGCAGCGGGGTGAATCGCTCGCACAGTCAGGACAGCTTGAACACCTGGCCGCCCCGATCGCCAGCCAATCGACATTTGAATTGCCGGGCCGCAGTGCACAGACGGAAGAGAATGAGAAGCGACTCAAGGCACGAGGAGCCAGCTGCTGCTGCTGCACCGTCGGGCGGCGCATTGGCAACGATGCCTCCGATGAACTGGACAGTGAGGCGGCTGGCCCCGAATCCACCTCGCAGCCAACGGCAGACCATACTGCGAATACGAGCCTCGAACTTAATACTCTATATCGTGATCGCCTGGCTCGTGTACGCGCTGTTCCAGGAGTCCTACATGTACCCGGCTTTCAATCGCTGTCCGGAAGTGATGAACAATGGACGCGGGTTTTCCACCCTTTCCCATCATCTGTATTGATCCACGTTGAACTATGCTGAAGCTACGAGACATTGGCTACTTGAACAAATTTTCTGTTGAATATTCACTGAATAGAGTCAAAGAAAGATTTAATTTTCGATGCAAAAATACATTGTGCTCGTTAAAAAGGGCACCCGTCTGTTTTAAATTGAAATCGCCAAAACACAAAGGTATTTTATTAAGCGTTAAAACAATATTTTTGCTTGGTAAGATAGGTGTCAGATTCAAAAGTAAATCGTGACTTCGTGCAGTGCCTCACACGATATGCGATTGTTATTATTTGGCTCCATGCATGGAAATGACAGTGCCAATTCTCTCTAGATATAGCAATGCACTTTGCAGGCCGCAAGGTCCTCCCTCACAGTGTTGTCAGAAGGAATGAGGAGATAGGGTTGGCTGTATAGAAAACGGCTACTTATTATTCACAGAAGAAGCGATTTAACTATCTGGAATGCTTCCGTGTGTCTCATTGTGGGATGTGGTTCGGGCTATGACTTCAGAGGAGCTTCAAGTAGGAAAAACTCTCCTAACCTCTGCATTGAGTGATATGGCGATGCGACTTCCCGGCCCGACGCCCCTCTCCTCACTGCAACAGCTGCGAAATGGGCCGATAAGCGATTCGATTCCGCCTCCCCCCACCTTGAGGCAATCGATTTCCTCTGAGACACGTCGCAGTCATTTCTGTCCGACCGGCGCTGGGTTAAGGATCGCCTCGGAGGAGAAAAATTCTCAACGTTCCTCATTTTTTGAATTTCGACAAGCCAAAGAAGCCGAGGCTTTGCTGCTATTGCTGCAATATTCGAGGTCGACCGTCTGCAGGCGAAAACTTTATCAGGATTCTAATCGGAAACTTCATAACCCCGCTACAAAAGATAAAATTTGACAATGAGCAGGTGGGCGTTGATATTCTTTGCCGCACTAATCTGCGTCAGTAGCGTCTGCATCGGCAGTGCCAATGGAGGTATGTCACAGGCTTAAATATCTATGCTTTGTCAATCCACTTTACTAAAAATGAGTTGGCTCTAGTTTCTAACTAAACATGCATCTATTGTTTCGCATGCCAATTGAACCACTGATTAGATAATGACGACAATGTTTTGTTTATTTCGTGCATCTCGTAGGTTTTTTGCGGAAGCTTTGGGGCTCTTTTTACTTAGGTGTCGAAATCTATCAAACTTGCAGGCAAACAGAGCAACTTGTTTAATCCGATTAATTTTCAATGAATTTGCAGCTGCCGCAACAACCTCTACTACGGCTGCCACCACAGCAAAAGTAAGCACAGCGAAGGGCACTGTGGCTGCCACAACTACGGCTAAAGTGGCTACCACAGCGGCTGCTACTACAACTGCTAAAGCAGCAACCACAGGTGCCGCAGCAAACGCGACTAAGACAACTCCCACTAAACCGGCAGTCACCACTGGCAAGCCCCATGCCAACAGTACGTCAACAGCAAAGATGACCACCACACCAAAGACTACGCCGACTACGACCGAGTTCAAACCGTTCCCAGAGATCCAATGCTACATGCCGTTCTGGCGGGCCGGGGTGTGGCACCACACCTGCATCAAGTACAATGACTTTGGCGACTTCTGGTGTTCGCTGACTGCCAACTTCACCAAAGATGAAAACTGGAAGAGGTGCCGATGTGAGTTGTGCCCAATAATTAAAAAAGACTCACTTCTAGGTATGAATCAGTTTCAATAGCACACCCATTAATGGTTTCCAGCGCCTGACCTGAAGCGCTTCCAGTGCCACATCCCGTTTGAGTTCGAGGGAAAGAACCACACCAGCTGCCTGCCGATTAAAGAGGACTCCAAGCACGGCCGCGGGGCTCACCACAGCTTCTGGTGCGCCACCGTGCCTAAGATTGACAAGTTCTCGCCCCACGGCACCGACTGGGCCTACTGCGAGCACCGGAACGCCACAGGCGTGGCCTACCTTAAGAAGGTCGGCCCGCACAAGAACATCGAGGCCGCCAAGAAAAACGCTACAATCAGCGCCAAGAGCGACAAAAATGCCACGGAGTCCGCCGCTGCCGCTGCCGCAGCCGGCGCTCCTGGCAAGGCTCTGAACGGAGCCGCAGGCGGTCAGGGCGTTTCCGGAGCTTCAAGCGCCGGGTTGAGCGCCTCAGCCACGATCGGCATTGCTGTGGGCGTCGTCTGCTCGGTGCTCGCTGTGGTGGCCGTGGTGGCCGGAGTTGCTATCCGCAAGCGGTTTGTGCCCTACACCCAGTTGTATAAGCTATCAATCATTTTAAAGTGACTTCAGGTTGTTTATATCCATCTATGAGGGTTTCCAGGAGGCGATTCAGTTAGGAATCATTTCAGAAAAGAAACGGCAGCTTAGCCAACCACCAATATCTCTTTTTTAGTGCGTCTCCTAGCCAATTGCACTTACGCTATATTTTCATAAATTCGAGGCTAATTACACATTCCATGTAATTGCACCTAATTGTACCTAATTTGCACCTAGATTTACCTAATTATAGCCTAATTAAACATAATTACACCTAATTGTACCTAATTTGCACCTAGTTATACTTAATTATAGCCTAATTAAACACTGTAGCACCTAATTACAGTCTAATTACACATAACTACACCTAATTATACCTATTTCGCACCTATTTATACCTAATTATAGCCTAATAACACATAATTACACACACGCTCGTGTTACATCTAATTAGATCGTGGAAACTAGCTATCTGCGAATCGAATCTAGTTTTAGAACGTAAATTCAATATATCTAAACAGTCCAACGCAATATTTAACATTTTTTTAACTTTCATTAAAATCTAAACGATGATTTGATAGCTACAAAATAGTCAAGCTGTTTCAAATCACCAACTTGCAGTCGGCGTAACGGCCAGCACAAGGCGCTGCTGCAGACTCGCGAGAAGGGGACCTACGGTGGGATGGAGGCGAGCAATTAACCGCCTGGCAACGGTCGACCTGGACACTGAAGCGTTGAGGCTGCATGAGGGTTCAAGGATTGACGAGTTGACAGCTGATGGCTACATGAGTTTGACACGCAACTGCGCCTATTCAGTGTTCCAGCAGTCCACCATTGCTGACTTTATTTGAAACTGTATGGGCACGTAATTAGGGTTGTGATGAATGGTTCAAATTTTCAATCCAATAAATTAACTAAATTTATTTTCAGTGGTGCAATAACCCAGTCTGCATCGTATCGGCATTCATTATTCTCGCTTTTTGGTGGTTGGTGTCCCGAAAAAATGTCATGCACTGCGTGTACTACTTACTGCACGCATGCTTGAGTAGTTGTAGGAAAACATTTTTGTGCTTAAATAAAAATTATTGACTTTATCTGGCTATTCGGAAATTTAATATCTATTTTAAGACGCTTCCTTTAAAATTAAAGTTGAAGCCAAAATGAAAATGAATAAATTGGATGTCAATAAACTGGTTATTTTGTCAAGTTTGTTTGGGTTGTTCGCTTAACGGTGTATTTAGATCTTGTTTTTGTACTGTCCTTTTCCAGGAAAATTTATTGGCCAAATTTTGCTCACAAATTTTATGGTGGTTCATGGCAAGCTGGCCAGAGCATTGTTGTCTGCAGTGGAACCTCCACTATGATAGTGCCTAGCGTACATATTCATCGCATTTAATGAGCTGCAAGTCAGCCTGCGTCGAAGCAGAGGGTCTGACACGCTGCCAACCTCAAACGCCTGCATGATTTCCATCAGTTTTCAGGACCCACAGCTGTATCTCAGAATCGTCACTTTTGACAGTGATCCGAACGAGCTTTACTACAACTACACTTTGAATGGCACAGGCAGCATCAGAGCGCGAGATCACTACAAGCAGGACGAGATTTTTAACACCGTGATTGTAAAGATTCTTGCACTAGCTTCGCGCACTCGTTAGCGTTCATGAATACCATTCTTAATTGATTCTATCTTAATGATAGACCATTAATTTCAACCAAAGACAAAATCAATCCTGCACTTTATTTTTGTTGTCTTTTTATGGCCCGGCTGATTCTCCGCGCAGGAATCGCATTCTTGCACGGGATGTCTGTGGTAAAATCTCACTGAAAAAGCATTAGACGAAGTGGTCCTGCACGGTTTTGTGCATTGCTGCATGATGACTCATCCAACAATGATGTAGTAGAGAATGGCTATGAGTGCACCAATGTTTTTGACCGAGGGCGCGCAGCTATGAGTGCACCAATGTATTTGACCGAGGGCGCGCAGCTATGAGTGCACCAATGTATTTGACCGAGGGCGCGCAGCTATGAGTGCACCAATGTATTTGACCGAGGGCGCGCAGCTATGAGTGCACCAATGTATTTGACCGAGGGCGCGCAGCTATGAGTGCACCAATGTATTTGACCGAGGGCGCGCAGCTATGAGTGCACCAATGTATTTGACCGAGGGCGCGCAGCGCAGCGCCCTCGGTCAAATACATTTGGTGCACGATATAGCCATTCTCCACTGGCATTGTATTTTTTTATTTTTTTGGGCGCCTATTACCCACAGACATTTGGAGCGTGCAACAATAAAGTAGTCTGAGCGTGCAACAATACTTCAATGTTGCACGCTCCAAATATGTCTATGGCCCAAAGATCTGGGCAGTTTAGAGCAGTGAAGAGACGGGCCAAGCCAAGCCAAGCGAGGTCAGCGAGTTTGCGGCCAAAAAGCTGTCATCATGATTTACGAAGCATCAACGGGCGAGCCTATTGGATTGCTGCATTTGTCGCAAGGAGATGTCGTTGGTTTGTCGTCTTCTGAGATTGGCGAGCGAATCCGGCGGGAGGCGACTATGCAAGGCATGCTGGACGATCTGGCTCAGTTGGATGTGAATTAAATCGAGGCGCTGTTAGCTGGTCAAGATCCGGAACGAGACTTGCTCAGGGAGATGGATGTAATGCAACTCGACACTACGCCAAAGTCAGCTCTGTTGCAAGAAAAGTGGGCACGTCGTAAGTTCAACGAGGTGCTTTCAAGCAAGAACTACGCCTGCGATCTGAATACAGCCGATATCGAACAGTTAGTCACTGGCTTGCGAATCTTCTATGCTTTTGTTCGTAAAATTGACGGTGGCTTCTATGCCCTGCTTCGTTGATTACCGCTAGAGCTGGTGTTTTCCGCTATTAGCTGCGTGTCCGTGACGTTAATATTATCGAGGATCCACGCTTTGCAAAGGCCAACATGCAATTGAAGGCTACAGCCGCCATGTTCATCAGATCAGGCGGCACCGTCAGACATATTCAGACATTGTTCATATTAGGTTTTTAAAATATTACAAACTTGTTTTTTCATACTAAGTTTTTATAATGTTACAACTGCTAAATATAGCATTAAGTAGTTAGCTCAGACGTTGGCTTCGGCCATATACATTCAAAGCGTGCAACAATCTAGCTTGATTGCTATACCCCTAAAAACCCCTCCAAAATGATACAATGGGATTCCTTCACGTTCACTTGTAGGTTAAGAACATCGTGCACTCGTGCACTAGCGCGCACTCGTGCAGATGTCATTCCCGCACTCGTAACCGCGCAGGAATCATTCAATTTCTGAAAATAATTTCAATCCTGCACCTATGATGCATTAGACCTAGGAGATTTTTCCATAGACAAAATCAATTCTGCACGCTTGAGCGTGGAAGATTAGCAATTCTGCACGCAGAATCAAATAAGAATGCTGTATACATCAGCCATAAACTACTCTACGAGTTGCAAGTGATATGCATTCCATGCAGAAGCAGCTTTCGATTCTAAAGTACCAACTGAATCAGCCGAAGAAATTCACTGTCGAAAGTTTTCATTGCAAACAAGAATTTTTCATGAGCATTATGCAAATGTGACACTGATTAGTTAATAATTAGTCAAGAGCGGAAGTAAGCAAGCCATGTCCCAAGCATTTCAACCGAACTCCACTGCTGTGTGCAGCGGCTGCAGCCACATTCGAGCCCATCGGCAGGGGTTCCGAGCACCATACTGAGTGCGCCAAGGCACTTGCTTCGAAACTAGAGAAATTCGGATCAGGGTGCTCATAGTGTAATGTAAAATTCAGCGAAGCTTAGGCGCATTGAGCTGGGTTGTTATGTTCTGCTGTAATGAATCGAATGCATTGGAAAGTTTGCAACTAAATTTTTAGGTACGACCCGAGAGGGTTTACAGAAATTCTAAACCAATCAATAGCCGGTGCAAATTATTTGCATTACTCGTATTTGCCTCAGCCACTCAGTCTGATGTTGCTCCACGGCGCCCCTGTGAAACCAGAGTCGTCAGCCCGATTCGCCGGTGCTCCGCTCCAGTCCCGCCTGTCCCGCTGCAGCG
Organism: Macrostomum lignano; assembly: GCA_002269645.1. Classification (NCBI taxonomy): domain Eukaryota; kingdom Metazoa; phylum Platyhelminthes; family Macrostomidae; genus Macrostomum; species Macrostomum lignano. Next base: position 389,169 of record NIVC01000725.1, read on the forward strand.
TTGTCCGACCATCAGATGCTCGTAGGTCTCTCGTTGAGCTCATGGGGCTGGGCTCGCCGGTGGTGTCTCTGGCAGCACAATGCCCAGCTCTTCGCTCGTCTCCTTTCCAAATCGTGTCCGTCACGATGATGAAGTTGATGCTGGCGCTGATGTTGTAGACGGCGGTCTGAAGCTTGGCCATCCCGAGCGTAGCCAGCGGCTTCCTGGAGCCTAACGTGTGCACTCGACGCTTTCATGCCTGGAGATCCCCTGCCCTGCCTCCGATTGACCAGAATGTCTTCAGGCTCATCAGGTTGCAGCCGGCGCCGCTGTCGATCAGAAGGTCGGCTTTGTGGCTCCTGATGGCCGCCTTGACGTGCGGCAGGCGATTCTTTCTGCGGCAGAATTATAAGATCAAAATAAATACAGGTTTATATACGACAATCGTATTTCCTAAAATAGTCACTAATTAAGACGAAAATAGATATTCAATTGACGACTTAGGGTCTTAATAAGTCTTACAAAGTTAAAAATCAATAATACGGATTAATAAGCTGCAGCTACACGTACGATGCTGTAATAGAAAAATCAACTCTGTAACGTATTTATTTTTAACAAATATATATTGCCAGTAAAATTAGACTAAGGGATTTAAATTGTATGACCTGAAATTAAGTCGAGAAGACGCTTTTGCTTTTCTTTTACGATATTATAAGCGAACGTACATATATGAATATATACCTGTAGGTGACACTGATTAAGGAGTCCTATATATACGGCTGGGAGCAGTGCCCGTGTTAAATAAGACCAGTAGAGGCTAGCAGCAACTGTTGCATCTGTGGGAAAACCTGCAACGTCTGCAAGAAGCCAGGCTCTGCATGCTGATCTGCTGTTCGGTTTCGGGACTGCATTCACTGTATACACGGAGCAGAAGAGACGTGGGCCACCAGCTGCTGCAAGATCAACGGAGCGCGAAGTCAGGGTCGGGAGTCACCGATCGCGTGTCTATCAGCTTTATCTTCTATTTTATCCTTTCTGTTGAGTTTTTTACGCTTGAATGTAAATCAAAATGATGTTTTTTTTCTACGCTGTTTTTTGTGCCCGATCAAAGATCAACATGTTCTGGAAAATAGTTTGTCACACAGACAGAGAAATAAAGAACTCATAAAACTGGCTCAAAGCAGTGCTATTCTTGAATTTATGCTTCATTGTGTCAGTTTGCTTCACCACGCTGCTGCTTATCTTTCTTGATCAATCAGACAGTCTGTCACCATCAATGCAGAGTATTGCAAGGTCTCAACACAAGCTACGAGCTTCAAATTTATAAAGTACTCAAAGAGCTACAAAGTTATTCAAAGTTGGTAGTCAAGCAGTTTTCCTGCCAAGACGCCACCGGACCCGGATGCGGCCAACATTGCGCCGCATCAGACGAACGTCCCTGGTGATGGTGGTCAGGTCCAGCACAATGATGGTTGTGAAGAACACGATCAAGATGACGATGACCACCACTCCTAGCGACTGGGCGCCGCTGGCCTCCTTGGCTGGCGGGGTGTACTTTTTACCACCGGTCATCACAATTGATTCCGTGCGTTCTGGAAGTACATGTAAATTGATTTATGAGACCGTGACGGGAAATTATAGTTGAGTAGAGACTAACAGTTGCACTTTGAACTACGAATTTTTCTAGTTAGCTTCTAAGATAATTGGTAGCGCTAATTAAGACCTGCTATTGCACTCGAAGTCGACTAATTTAATCGGACCTCGGAAAATTCGAACTAGAGTGGCTTGGGGCGCCAGCACCTGAAGCACCCTGGATATACGATCGTGTATGGTATGACTGAACTCTTGAAACAGTTGAATCACGTAATTATCCGAGTATATTTCTTAATTTAGCCCCCATCGGGATTATTGCATACATGTACAGATCCGAGTGTATAAATATACTACTGATTAATGTGTAGCCAGCAGTAGTACTTACTGTCCTTATTTCGTACAGCAATCTGACGTCGCAGACAAATATGTACTTTAATGTAACATTACATCTACAGATAACGACGTCATACGTCGGCTGAACGTCGGTGCAATGTAAAAGTACATATCTTTCATCGGTGTAACCGACGTCGGATTGCTGTACTCGTACGGGCATATCGCAAAACAATAAAACAAGCATTCATGCATCTTTCAGTTATGGTGAGTATCAGAACGGTGAAGTTTGTTTTTCATCCATTTGTAAGAATGGATAAACTGGTTTTGAAACCACATCGAGGTCGAATACGTGTATGTGCTTCAAGTGATCTTCGGATGTACAGACGGTGATAGACACCGAAAACAGAAGCAAACAACTCACTGATGCAGGCGGAAATTTTGCTGCTCCAAGTGCCGCTTGATGCGCACGAAACAGCATAGGTGGTGACGATTTCGAACCGGCCAGTGTCCGTATTGAGAACGTTCATTTCGTAGTTGTACTGGCAGTACACTCGAACTCTGGTGTTGTAGGACATGTCAAACTCCTGTGAGAACTGGCGAATGCTCAAGTTTCGCTGAGCACCCGTGACCGGATCCGTCACTGTCATCGTGTCGTTGAGATTGGAATCGGCCAGAGCTCTGGGGAGGTCGCTCTGCTGAGCCGGAATCACAATCTCGTTAGTGAGGCACGTGATCGCTGTTGGATGAGTTTGGAGATGGGAGAGTGACAGTCAGTTTGACAAGCATTCAATTTTTAACTCATGCCTAACACAGAAAATACCCCAGAAAAACGAATTTCATTGTTAATTTTGGCCAAATTTATAGTCAGGCTTGTACAATTAGTTTAAAAAAATTGCATCAGATCGGAACCTCGTGTGTAAATGATGAGCACAAAGTTTGATAAACTGAATCTTACAAGTAAATCAGGTCCAAAATGCTTTACATGTAAGTATCGACAGTTGGTACTATATAGAAATTAGCACGTCTAAAGTTTACTAATTCAGCTCAGATTTTAGACAAAAAACCCAACTCAATCCCCAGATTTAGAGAAACTCAAAGACTACTCAAGTAGAAGCACGGTAATAAATAATAATAATTTTATAATTGATTACACCTGCCCTAATGAGCAGATGTGCAACCGACAGCTCAGCCGCAGCTATTGCGCGGCGCATCTGAAGGCTGCGTACGGCTGTTCAGTCCAAGGATTGGGGGCCGTCACCCACCCTCAATTACCCCAGCTGATGCTGGCACCCATTTTACAGCTGGGTGAACTAAAGCAATGCAGAGTTGTTTCTTGCTCAGGGACACAAATAATTGTTCCAGTGGGATTGAGAATCGAACTCCGACCTTCAAATAGTGTGTCTGGCACTCTAACCACTAATCTACAACCCCCTTTAAAATGTGTAACAAAAAATAAAACGGATGCATACAACCAATATGTCGAGCTGTGCCGTTTTTGAGCTGAAAGAAATGAAAAACCTTCATTCTCCATAATGCATTTTTGTCGGTAAAATCTGCGTTCTAATAAAATTTCCAACTACCGTAGTTTACCGTCCTCCTACTTGAGTATATAAATCCTTCAGGCTTTCTAGGGCAGAAAGGAGGAGAATCCGAGGGCCGCGAAGCGGCACGAGGATTTCCGACTTTTTGCCCTAGATAACCTGCTGGATTTGTATTCCTTCTTGATTTTGCGGGCGGGCCGAGAAACCACATTCTTCGGCCCGCGAGTCAAACTGCATTTGCTTCAGTCTAAGTTCAGTGCAAGTCCTGATTCCCGGCCCGCAAGAAAATGGAATTTGTCTATGGCACAAAATGCAAACTGTATTTCATTTTAGCTCTGAGCCTAAAAGAGCGACTGACAAAGTAATACGCTCGTAATTAGTCTAACTTTTTATTAAAACTGAATTCCATTAACTCCTGACCCGAGCGTTCTGAGAACATGATAGACTACTCCTGTATAGAAGGAGGCGAGATTTCTGGGTTGCAGCGCGAAGAAATCGACTTTGTATGCCAACTCCGTGGCCGTGGGCGAATGTTCAATCAGTACACTGGCTTGCCTGTGCCTGGAATTGGAGTCAGCAAGGCGCTCGACAACGGCCTGTTGGATGATCTTATAAGTGATTTTCCTATAAGTGAGTTCCTCTGAACGCCATGTACTGTAAAGACGGCGTGGGTTGCACCACAAGACTATATTAAATCGTTACTGTTGTCCTCTTTGTAATGTTGCACTTTTAACGTTTTAAATACAATCGTTTCGGCTTCGTCTATGGCCAAGCCCGATATCGGGCAGAGAATGGGCCATTTCTTAAGCAGTCTTGCCCGCAAAATCAAGCAGGAGTAGTCTTTGGCGAAACTATACACGTCGCTAAAATAGCAGCGGTTATCAATCTCCTCACGTTTGCACCCCATGACATCGCTGCTCAGAATTGTCCCGTCGACCGGCGTCCAGACGCCGACATTCCTGGACCCGTTGCCGGGCAGAGCGCACTGCAGCGACTTGTCGTACTTCCGGTCCATGAAGAAGTAGCCAGAGAGGCGGCAGCGGATCGACACCACGTTGGGATAGAAGGGAAACCGGTTGCTCTCCACGGCTGAGTAGGATCGGTCCTTGCTGCGGTCGTAGGCCTTGTAGGCCAGCATCAGGTCCGGGTCGAAAAAGGGCATCGGCGACTTGCAATGCAAAGCTGCCCGGGTGCGGAAATTTGATGTATATAGTTGACTTTGAACTCAGAATTGGTAAGTTTTTTATTTGGCACGATGAATATAATGTGAAACATCTCGATTACAGATTACAGATTACAGCATCTCATTCTCTGATTCCAAATCCAAAATCTTACCCCCGATATAAAGTTTAATCCCAGATCCCTTAATTTTACCCACAGGTCCCTCAATCTAACCTTCAGATCAGATCCCTCAATCTCACCTTCAGATCCCTCAATCTCACCCTCAGATCCCTCAATCTCACCCTCAGATCCCTCAATATCACCCTCAGATCCCTCAATCTCACCTTCAGATTAGATCTCTCAATCTCACCCTCAGATCCCTCAATCTCACCCTCAGATCAGATCCCTCAATCTCACCTTCAGATCCCTCAATCTCACCCTCAGATCCCTCAATCTCACCCTCAGATCCCTCAATATCACCCTCAGATCCCTCAATCTCACCTTCAGATTAGATCTCTCAATCTCACCTTCAGATCCCTCAATCTCACCCTCGGATCCCTCAATCTCACCCTCAGTTCCCTCAATCTCACCTTCAGATCTCATTGAAGGTTAGAATCTCACCTTCTATCTCACCTTCAGATCCCTCAATCTCACCCTCAGATCCCTCAATTTCAACTTCAGATCAGATCCCTCAATCTCACCCTCAGATCCCTCAATTTCAACTTCAGATCAGATCCCTCAATCTCACCCTCAGATCCCTCAATTTCAACTTCAGATTAGATCTCTCAATCTCACCCTCAGATCCCTCAATCTCACCTTCAGATCTCACTGAAGGTTAGAATCTCACCTTCTATCTCACCTTCAGCTCCCTCATTATCACTCTCAGATCCCTCAATCTCACCCTCAAATCCTTCAATCTCACCTTCAGATCAGATCAGATCCCTCAATCTCACCCTCAGATCCCTTAATCTCACCTTCAGATCAGATCTCTCAATCTCACCCTCATATCCCCTGATTCCACCCACAAACCTGAATCCCACCTCACATCCTCCAGTTTTCATTCCCTATGATCCCTATCGATAATGACTGGCTATAGCTATACATTAAGTTGAAGAGTTTCTCACCAGAGCACACAGACAGACTGGGCGGCATCCACATTCCCAGGCTGGGATTGAGGTCGCTCTGTCCGCATTCCACTGTAGTGTTGGTGCTCGTATCGTCATAGTAGCTTACGTAGCCCAGTTGGCACTGGACGGGCACTTTTTCACCGAATGAGTACATTTTGGCAGCGACTACGCTGGATTTGTAAGTGTCCTCTGCATCCGGTATCTGGGTGACGTTCAGCAGCTGCCAGCCTTTGCAATGAATGGCTGAAATTCAAGGGAAAAGGTCCGCGATTAAAGGTGCTTAGTGTGAAATAAAAATTTGTCTCAACATGTATCCTCAGCTTAGGTTTCTCAATCGCCTTGTCTAATCGTCCAGTACCAGCTCAAAGAGCTCGAAGAATGACAGGAGATCAACTTTTGTCACCGCCTCGACGTGGCATCGACCGTCACAAACCCATCAAGATACAGTGGCGCCCACCGAGAAACAGTGGCACCTACCAAGAGACAGAGGCACCTACCAAGAGACAGGGGCACCTACCAAGAGACAGGGGTACCTACCAAGAGACAGGGTATACCTACTAAGAGACAGGGGCTTCTACTAAGAGACAAGGGCGGTCACTAAGAGACAGGGGCGGTCACTAAGAGACAGGGGCGGTCACTAAGAGACAGGGGCGGTCACTAAGAGACAGGGGCGGTCACTAAGAGACAGGGGCGGTCACTAAGAGACAGGGGCGGTCACTAAGAGACAGGGGCGGTCACTAAGAGACAGGGGTTTCTACTAAGAGACAGGGGCGGTCACTAAGAGACAGGGGCGGTCACTAAGAGACAGGGGCGGTCACTAAGAGACAGGGGCGGTTCCCAAGAGACAGAGGCACCTACCAACAGACAGAGGCACCTACCAAGAGACAGAGGCACCTACCAAGAGACAGAGGCACCTACCAACAGACAGAGGCACCTACCAAGAGACAGAGGCACCTACCAAGAGACAGGGGTACCTACTAAGAGACAGGGGCGCCCACCACGACACAAAATATTGGCGCCTCCCCAATAAAGGCGGGGGGTGTGCGGCCTCCTTCCTGTCTACGCCACTGACTCGACTCCTCTAAGTAGTCTTTTAAATGAGCTTGATTGCAAAATGGTTGTCTAGTTCCTCCTTTGAATAGTTCTGTGTGAGTATTTGAGTCAGCTTAAAGTTCGCCAGGTGGGCCTGCTAAAAAGCTAGTCTGTGGTCATGACTGCGCAACCGACTGACCTCCTGGTCCACCTTACAGCCATAGGTCTACAAATATATTTTCGCAGCTCACGTTCGCAGCTCTCCAACTCCAGAGGGGCGCCAATCTGCACAAAGCTTGACGTGCCGCCGTAAGGATTTTTAGGATCCGGCGTGAACTGGCAGAAGTAGCGATGCCTTTCAGCAATTTCGCTGGACTTGGCCGACCCGGTTGAAGAGGACGCTACAAACGACCTGTCAGTGAGTTGCACCTCCGACTGCCGATAGTAACCCGGGGCGCAGTTGAACCGCACCGTCTGATTGATGTACGGACGGGCGCTCAGCGACATGCTTGAGTTTGAGTAGCCCGGCACAGAGCTCGGATCGCAGCGTGGGACTGTTTGGAGTGAAGAGGGGACGCATTATATAATGGCGCGCATTTTGAAGGCGTGCAACTGAATGCAACTTCTGAAGGTCTCCTAGCATCCACCGGCCTGCGTGTGTGGCAACCGACTTTGCAGCAGAGCAACCAATTTTCTTGAATCCATTGCCGCATGTTGCCTCATAACTCATAAGTTTACGACTCGTTTCGCATGCTTGTTAATGCAAGATTTTTTCTCTTGGTCTCGGGTCAGTCATCAAATTTATTCTGAACGAGTGGAACTCCTCCTCTGGAGGAGAAAGGGGAAGAACTCCCATCACCGGAATTCTGAAGGGGAAGAACTTCCATCAGCTAAAATTCCATGACTTGAATCCCATCTTCCAAATCATCTCCAAATCCTATACAATGCATTTCAATTACCGGATATCTTGTTTTCCCTATTTGCAAAAACTCACTGGCATTGTCCAGACTCGGACTCTCATGTCTCTGCTCTCATTTCTCATATCTCATTTCTCTCATATCACCCTCTCCTTTCTTATCTCCCATCTTTCTGCCCTCCTTACTACCGTCTCCTGTCTCCTCTCTTTTCTCTCCTCTCCATTTTCTCTTCGCTCCTTTCCTTTCTCCTCTTATCTTCTCCCCTCTCTTCTCAAATCTCTCTCTCTCTCTTATTTTCTCACTCATCTCTTTTCTCATCGCATCTCTCATCTCTCCTCTTCTCCTCACTACTTTCCTCTCTTAACTCTCTAATCTCTGATCTTTCATCTCTCTCCTCTCTCTCTTCTCCTTTCGCTTCTCTCTCCTCTCTCTCCTCTCATCTCTACTACCTTATTTATATCTTCTCCCTGGTCTTTTGTCTGTACTCTCTTCTCTCTATTTTTTATTCTATGTACATTTGGTACATGCCTATGCCTAAGAACCATTAAAATGGCTCGGCTCGGCTCATTGGTTTTATGAGTCTATTTTGTCTTCTTAGCTCACTGTGTAACAATATGTGCAACAGAGATGTGCCATGCATTTTTATTATTTTTAGGCACAGAATTTTAGCCTCATAGAATTTTCCAAGATGTACTCAGATCTTCGGTACCTAATATTGAATATTTTTGGAGGGCAAATCAAGTGCACTTTGTACTTATCTATAAAGTCAAACCCGATGTCGGAATTACTTAATAAGATGAATTTCAACTATCATATCACCTGATCAAATGGATGGACGAACTTTGTAGATTTCAAAGTTTAACTTCCCCATTGTGCGTCCATTTTTAACCAAAGTTAAACTCGATATTTTTTGCCATTGTAACCACTTGGTAACCACTCAAAACTTTTTTAGGCTAACATTGTGTGTAAACCTGGACAAAACAACCTCACCTTCATACTCGCACACGGGAACAAACTTTGACACTGAGCCATTGGGGTCAACTAGCAGCTCAGAGTTGAAGGTGCTGGTCGATGACAGAGAGGCGGACATGAAGACTCTCTGGATTGTGTGGTTGCAAGTTAGGCCGGTAATCTGATGACCATTGCTCCATTGGAACTTTGATGTGGTAACTGAAAATTTGGAGTTAAATTTTGCAGGTTAAAATATGCATCAATTCTATTAGGAAAGTTAAATACCAAATCAACAGGTAAAACGTATAGTCTTAAAAAGATGTCTGAGCACCACTCATTCCTACAGGTGAGACATTAGCCCTATGAAGATGTCTGAGCACCACTCACTCCTACAGGTGAGACATTAGCCCTATGAAGATGTCTGAGCACCACTCACTAATACAGGTGAGACATTATCCCTTTGAAGATGTCTGAGCACCACTCATCCCTACAGGTGAGACATAAGCCCTATGAAGATGTCTGAGCACCACTCACTCCTACAGGTAAGACATTAGCCCTATGAAGATGTCTGAGCACCACTCACTAATACAGGTGAGACATTAGCCCTTTGAAGATGTCTGAGCACCACTCACTCCTACAGGTAAGACATTAGCCCTATAAAGATGTCTGAGCACCACTCACTCCTACAGGTGATGCATAGCCCCATGAAGATGTATATGTAGTAGTAATCTTCAGAAAATCCTGGTCTTACTGTCGCACACAGCCTCAGTCCACAGTGCCGTGTATCCAAACGACCTACTCAGCAAGTAGTTAAACAGGTACAGTCGTTTCGCTTCGCTGTCAGCTCGAACTAGCCGAGCCACGCCAGTGCTAGAGATGACGCTGCTATTGCAGAGCTCTGCAGCCTCCGAGTAGGAAGTTCTGCTGCGGCTGAACAGCTGGCTGTACAGGCAGAGGCCCAGCTGCTGGGAGTAGTGCGACTGCCAGTCTTTAGGCTCCTTCGGCTGCAGACACTGGCCTGAGGCGGCGGCCAGGTGGGCTAGAAATCGAGTAGAAATATTCAGTTATTCTTTTATAAGCATAGCTATATTGGGGCGCTAGCTACGGGGACGCCAGCTACAAAGGGGGCGCCAGCTACAGAGCAGGCGCCAGCTACAGAGGGGGCGCCAGCTACAGAGGGGGCGCCAGCTACAGAGGGGGCGCCAGCTACAGAGGGGGCGCCAGCTACAGAGGGGGCGCCAGCTACAGAGGGGGCGCCAGCTACAGAGGGGGCGCCAGCTACAGAGGGGGCGCCAGCTACAGAGGGGGCGCCAGCTACAGAGGGGGCGCCAGCTACAGAGGGGGCGCCAGCTACAGAGGGGGCGCCAGCTACAGAGGGGGCGCCAGCTACAGAGGGGGCGCCAGCTACAGAGGGGGCGCCAGCTACAGAGGGGCGCCAGCTACAGAGGGGGCGCCAGCTACAGAGGGGGCGCCAGCTACAGAGGGGGCGCCAGCTACAGAGGGGGCGCCAGCTACAGAGGGGGCGCCAGCTACAGAGGGGGCGCCAGCTACAGAGGGGGCGCCAGCTACAGAGGGGGCGCCAGCTACAGAGGGGGCGCCAGCTACAGAGGGGGCGCCAGCTACAGAGGGGGCGCCAGCTACGGAGAGGACGCCAGCTACAGAGGGGGCGCCAGCTACAGAGGGGGCGCCAGCTACAGAGGGGGCGCCAGCTACAGAGGGGGCGCCAGCTACAGAGAGGGCGCCAGCTACAGAGAAGGCGCCAGCTACAGAGGGGGCGCCAGATACAAAAGGGGCGCCAGCTACAGAGAGGGCGCCAGCTACATGAAGGGGCGCCAGCTACAGAGGGGGCGCCAGATACAAAGGGGGCGCCAGCTACAGAGAGGGCGCCAGCTACAGAGAAGGCGCCAGCTACAGAGGGGGCGCCAGCTACAGAAGAGGGCGCCAGCTACAGAGGGGACGCCAGCTACAGAGGGGACGCCAGCTACAGAGGGGCGCCAGCTACAGAGGGGCGCCAGCTACAGAGGAGGCGCCAGCTACAGAGGGGACGCCAGCTACAGAGGGGGGGCCAGCTACAGAGGAGGCGCCAGCTACAGAGGGGGCGCCAGCTACAGAGGGGGCGCCAGCTACAGAGGGGGCGCCAGCTACAGAGGGGGCGCCAGCTACAGAGGGGGCGCCAGCTACAGAGAGGGCGCCAGCTACGGAGGGGACGCCAGCTACAAAAGGGGCGCCAGCTATATGAAGGGGCGCCAGCTACATGAAGGGGCGCCAGCTACAGAGGGGGCGCCAGATACAAAGGGGGCGCCAGCTACAGAGAGGGCGCCAGCTACAGCGAAGGCGCAAGCTACAGAGGGGGCGCCAGCTACAGAAGAGGGCGCCAGCTACAGAGGGGACGCCAGCTACAGAGGGGACGCCAGCTACAGAGGGGACGCCAGCTACAGAGGGGCGCCAGCTACAGAGGGGGCGCCAGCTACAGAGGAGGCGCCAGCTACAGAGGGGGCGCCAGCTACAGAGGGGGCGCCAGCTACAGAGGGGGCGCCAGCTACAGAGGGGGCCAGCTACAGAGGGGGCGCCAGCTACAGAGGGGGCGCCAGCTACAGAGGGGGCGCCAGCTACAGAGAGGGCGCCAGCTACGGAGGGGACGCCAGCTACAAAGGGGGCGCCAGCTACATGAAGGGGCGCCAGCTACATGAAGGGGCGCCAGCTACAGAGGGGGCGCCAGATACAAAGGGGGCGCCAGCTACAGAGAGGGCGCCAGCTACAGAGGGGGCGCCAGATACAAAGGGGGCGCCAGCTACAGAGAGGGCGCCAGCTACAGAGGGGACGCCAGCTACAGAGGGGACGCCAGCTACAGAGGGGCGCCAGCTACAGAGGGGCGCCAGCTACAGAGAGGGCGCCAGCTACATAAAGGGGCGCCAGCTACAGAGGGGCGCCAGCTACAAAGAAGGCGCCAGCTACAGAGAAGGCGCCAGCTACAGAGAAGGCGCCAGCTACAGAGGGGGCGCCAGCTACAGAGGGGGCGCCAGCTACAGAGAAGGCGCCAGCTACAGAGGGGGCGCCAGCTACAGAGAAGGCGCCAGCTACAGAGAAGGCGCCAGCTACAAATAAGGCGCCAGCTACAGAGGGGGCGCCATCTAAAGAGGGGGCGCCAGCTACATGAAGGGGCGCTAGCTACATAAAGGGGCGCCAGCTACATAAAGGGGCGCCAGCTACATAATGGGGCGCCAGCTACATAAAGGGGCGCCAGCTACATAAAGGGGCGCCAGCTACATAAAGGGGCGCCAGCTACATAAAGGGGTGCCAGCTACATAAAGGGGCGCCAGCTACATAAAGGGGCGCCAGCTACATAAAGGGGCGCCAGCTACATAAAGGGGCGCCAGCTACATAAAGGGGCGCCAGGTACATAAAGGGGCGCCAGCTACATAAAGGGGCGCCAGCTACATAAAGGGGCGCCAGCTACATAAAGGGGCGCCAGCTACATAAAGGGGCGCCAGGTACATAAAGGGGCGCCAGCTACATAAAGGGGCGCCAGCTACACAGAGGGGGCGCCAGCTACAGAGGGGTGCCAGCTACAAAGGGGCGCCAGCTACAGAGGGGGCGCCAGCTAGGGTGCAGCTACAGAGATTTAATTGGTATTTATGGATGGACTACATGTATGATGCTAGTCTGGTATTATCTCATTACATGCATATCAATCCATCAATTCGTGTCTACATATGCTTTATTAGTGGATAATCCATGATGAAACTCACCAGAAAACAGAAAAAGCAGTTTCAATCCCAGAGTCTCAGGCATGTCAATCGTGACTGACTGCAGATATAGAATGGCGGGCGGTGTTGGCTCAATCCGTTCCCTTTATCTCAAGGAAGTCAAGTAAAAAAGTTTAACAAATAATAAGTTTAATGTTTATGAAGAATTCCTAAGTCGGGCTTAGCCGAGAGCGCCGAGGTGATATTTTTATAAACATCTGCGTTTTCCCGTCCTCTACCGTCGTTGGGGTGGCTGTTTGCATGGTTAGCAACGATTGGGGGTTTTTGGCAATGGAATTGTGAGACACAGTCTCAAAAATAATGTACAGAGCAAGCGTGTTGCCATGGGAGAACAGGATAAGTTGTTTGAGGTTGTTTAGCTCGCATTTGTTGCGTTGGAGCAGTTGGGAGGTAGGCCTGTTGAGTCCCTTCGGTTGCCATGCTCCGCGTGGTTGGCTGTCGGTCTCGGATGAGCCCGCTGCGCTGCTCACCCACCCTCCCCAGAGTTGGCCCAATGACCCCTTGAAGTTTTATTATTATTTTTTATTAGAGGCAGGGGGGTTGTGTGCACCCTGGCACACTTTAAGCGACATAGGCACACAACCGGCGAGAGGCATTACTGCCCATTCCGCCGACTCCCCTGAGCAGGCACACAAGCGCGCGGATACGTACGCAGGCACACACTCACACAGGAGTGTACAGCGGCCCTAACTTTATATTATCGTTAGGCATGTACACTTCACTGCGCCTTGGGGGGGGGGGGGTTGGCTCTCAAGGCCGTTAATTACACGAGCAGAGCCAAGCCGAGATTCCAATTCAGCCCCAAATGAATGTGACTGCACTTGGAATCGAGCCTGGGTCGCTGGCACACCAGAGCAGCTGCGCTACCGCTGGGCTACGGCCCCCCTTACCCCCTGAAGTTACTGTTTTATCAGGACGTACCGGTATTGCAAAATTCCACTTGTTTGCGTGTACTCGTACTCGTATTTAGCGATGCTTGCCTTTAAAGAAAGTTTCAAAAAACCTGCACTAGCTTTAACATAATGTTATTGCCATAATTTGATTGATTACACCTGCCTCAATTGGGCAGGGGGGGTCGCCACACACCCTTAATTACCCCAGCTAATGCTGGCACCAATTTTACAGCTGGGTGAACTGAAGCAATGCAGAGTTAAGTGTCTTGCTCAAGAGAACAAAAGAACAAGAGAACAGCAACTTCATCCGTTTATCCTTCCTGGGCGCTCCTACAGAGTTTCCAACTGGATTCCCATCTGGTTGTTGTCCTTATGAGAATTACCTGACCACGCCTCAATGCCGCGAAAACGCCGGAGGAAGCACCGATAAGCAAGGGTAATCTTTACACTTTTTTCTACGAAAAGCCATGGCAACCAGCGCGAAAAGTCAATGCGCGAATTCTAGCTATCTATCTAGCAACCCTTATTCCCAAGCCCATCAATCGAGTGAATTTTTTTCCCATGCGAAGAATCGCAGATGTCGCATTTTTTCCGCTAACTGAGGCCTCCCATCGAAATTAATTGCTTAAGAAATGCTCTTGCAAGCCACTTCCATTGCATTCAGATAGATGGAATTTTTTATTCCAAACCTTGCATTGAAACAGGCTTCACAGCCTCCAAGACAAAAGGTGCTCATTTTCCCACTGATAAAAAATGCCACGTCAGCAATATTGACAGCAATTGAGTGAATAAGCAGGTGAATTTCCGAGCCAAAGCTAATTTGGGAGGGGAAGAAAGCCAGGATAGAGCTGCCAATCTACTCACTATGGTAGAGCTGCCAATCTACTCACTATGGTAGAGCTGCCAATCTACTCACTATGGTAGAGCTGCCAATCTACTCACTATGGTAGAGCTGCCAATCTACTCACTATTGTAGAGCTGCCAATCTACTCACTATGGTAGAGCTGCCAATCTACTCACTCAGGTAGAGCTGCCAATCTACTCACTCAGGTAGAGCTGCCAATCTACTCACTCAGGTAGAGCTGCCAATCTACTCACTATGGCAGAGCTGCCAATCTACTCACTATTGTAGAGCTGCCAATCTACTCACTCAGGTAGAGCTGCCAATCTACTCACTATGGTAGAGCTGCCAATCTACTCACTATGGTAGAGCTGCCAATCTACTCACTATTGTAGAGCTGCCAATCTACTCACTCAGGTAGAGCTGCCAATCTACTCACTCAGGTAGAGCTGCCAATCTACTCACTATGGCAGAGCTGCCAATCTACTCACTATGGTAGAGCTGCCAATCTACTCACTATGGTAGAGCTGCCAATCTACTCACTATGGTAGAGCTGCCAATCTACTCACTCAGGTAGAGCTGCCAATCTACTCACTATGGTAGAGCTGCCAATCTACTCACAATGGTAGAGCTGCCAATCTACTCACTATGGTAGAGCTGCCAATCTACTCACTATGGTAGAGCTGCCAATCTACTCACTATGGCAGAGCTGCCAATCTACTCACTATGGTAGAGCTGCCAATCTACTCACTATGGTAGAGCTGCCAATCTACTCACTATGGTAGAGCTGCCAATCTACTCACTATTGTAGAGCTGCCAATCTACTCACTATGGTAGAGCTGCCAATCTACTCACTATTGTAGAGCTGCCAATCTACTCACTCAGGTAGAGCTGCCAATCTACTCACTCAGGTAGAGCTGCCAATCTACTCACTATGGTAGAGCTGCCAATCTACTCACTATGGCAGAGCTGCCAATCTACTCACTATGGTAGAGCTGCCAATCTACTCACTATGGTAGAGCTGCCAATCTACTCACTATGGTAGAGCTGCCAATCTACTCACTATTGTAGAGCTGCCAATCTACTCACTATGGTAGAGCTGCCAATCTACTCACTATTGTAGAGCTGCCAATCTACTCACTCAGGTAGAGCTGCCAATCTACTCACTCAGGTAGAGCTGCCAATCTACTCACTATGGTAGAGCTGCCAATCTACTCACTATTGTAGAGCTGCCAATCTACTCACTCAGGTAGAGCTGCCAATCTACTCACTATGGTAGAGCTGCCAATCTACTCACTATGGTAGAGCTGCCAATCTACTCACTATTGTAGAGCTGCCAATCTACTCACTCAGGTAGAGCTGCCAATCTACTCACTATGGTAGAGCTGCCAATCTACTCACTATGGTAGAGCTGCCAATCTACTCACTATGGTAGAGCTGCCAATCTACTCACTCAGGTAGAGCTGCCAATCTACTCACTATGATAGAGCTGCCAATCTACTCACTATGATAGAGCTGCCAATCTATTCACTCAGGTACAACTGCAAATCTACTATGACTCACTCAGGTATAACTGCCATTCTATTATGACTCAATCAGGTAGAACTGCCAATCTACTATGACTCACTCAGGTAGAACTGCCAATCCACCATGACTCACTCAGGTAGAACTGCCAATCTACCATGACTCAATCAGGTAGAACTACCTATCTACCATGACTCAATCAGGTAGAACTGCCAATCTACCATGACTCACTCAGGTAGAACTGCCAATCTACCATGACTCACTCAGGTAGAACTGCCAATCTACCATGACTCACTCAGGCGCCGATAAGTTTTCAGTAAATAAGAAAGAAGAACCAGCACAGAATCTCCAACTGCTCTTTCATTTAATCATAGCATAAAGAACTTTGTTTGTTAGTAACATGACTCACCACCAAAATATTACTAACCCGAATAGCATGATATTTAATCGTTAGTAAAATTAAACTCTCATTTAAAAACCAAAGGCACGTTGCATATATGATCAGAGAAAATCTAAATAACAAAGAAACCGGCAATAAACTGCAGTTGCTTACGCAATACGCTACTAAAAGTAGGCTAGTAGTGAACCTTTTTACATAATGCTTTTTACCTGTACAATAACACGAAAGCCAAAAAAACGTAAAAAAAGGTGAGAGAATAAGGACGGATTCAAGTAAAAGAATTATTTAATATCTTTGGACGAAGTTCGTTTGCTTGGGCCAAATTGTGTTTTAAAGTGATCGTATACGCTAAAAGTGAACAAAGTACTCGTAGCTACCGACTAAAATAGCTGGACTGCGCAAGTACATACAGCATACGAAGCGAGTAATGCTGATTGCAGAATCATTTCGGAACGCTTAAAAAAGAACTCTTTTTTTATCGGGAGACGGTAAAAGTCGTAAAACTCTCAAATTAAAAAAAGGTATTCTAGAGGGCTGTCCACAGGACCATGAGGGGAACAGCGGCCCACAGAAAGACCATGAGGGACAGCAGCGGCCCACAGAAGGACCATTGAGACAGCAACGGCCCGCAGAAGGACCATTGAGACAGCAACGGCCCACAGAAGGACCATTGAGACAGCAACGGCCCGCAGAAGGACCATTGAGACAGCAACGGCCCACAGAAGGACCATTGAGACAGCAACGGCCTACAGAAGGACCATTGAGACAGCAACGGCCCGCAGAAGGACCATTGAGACAGCAACGGCCCGCAGAAGGACCATTGAGACAGCAACGGCCCGCAGAAGGACCATTGAGACAGCAACGGCCCACACAGAAGGACCATTGAGACAGCAACGGCCCACAGAAGGACCATTGAGACAGCAACGGCCCGCAGAAGGACCATTGAGACAGCAACGGCCCGCAGAAGGACCATTGAGACAGCAACGGCCCACAGAAGGACCATTGAGACAGCAACGGCCTACAGAAGGACCAATGAGACAGCAACGGCCCGCAGAAGGACCATTGAGACAGCAACGGCCCGCAGAAGGACCATTGAGACAGCAACGGCCCGCAGAAGGACCATTGAGACAGCAACGGCCCGCAGAAGGACCATTGAGACAGCAACGGCCCGCAGAAGGACCATTGAGACAGCAACGGCCCGCAGAAGGACCATTGAGACAGCAACGGCCCGCAGAAGGACCATTGAGACAGCAACGGCCCACACAGAAGGACCATTGAGACAGCAACGGCCCGCAGAAGGACCATTGAGACAGCAACGGCCCGCAGAAGGACCATTGAGACAGCAGCGGCCCATTCACAACAGCTCATAGTACTTATAAGTCTTTGGATCAAAGTAGCAATTCAGCGACGGATCGTACAGCAAGTCGATGAGGTCGCCGCGGTCCTCGCCGCCGCTTTGACTCGACCCGCGCGAGTCCGACGCTGCCGATGAGGGAGTCGCGGCGGCAGCGGCGGCGGCGGCAGCTGGGGCGGCGGTGGAAGCGGGAACTGACTGAACTGGCGGGCTCAGAACCCGATTGAAGCTCTGCTCCAGCGTCTCGTCAGACACCCTGGCGCCCATCATCTCCAGCTTGTGATGCTGGCCTGGCGAGGGCACCCGCAGCTTCTGCCGGTAGGTGCTCAGCGTGTCCGTGTCGTCGTCGTCATCGTCTGAGCTGCTCGCCGACTTGTCGTGCAGGTGCTTGGTGAGCCGCTTCCGGGGTGACTGCAGGGTTGGGGGGGAGGGTGTGTCTGTCAGCTGTTTGCCCTGTCTGTCAGCTGTTTGCCCTGTCTGTCAGCTGTTTGCCCTGTCTGTCAGCTGTTTGCCCTGTCTGTCAGCTGTTTGCCCTGTCTGTCAGCTGTTTGCCCTGTCTGTCAGCTGTTTGCCCTGTCTGTCAGCTGTTTGCGCTGTCTGTCAGCTGTTTGCCCTGCCTGTCAGCTGTTTGCGCTGTCTGTCAGCTGTTTGCCCTGTTTGCCCTGCCTGTCAGCTGTTTGCGCTGTCTGTCAGCTGTTTGCCCTGCCTGTCAGCTGTTTGCGCTGTCTGTCAGCTGTTTGCCCTGTTTGCCCTGTCTGTCAGCTGTTTGCCCTGTCTGTCAGCTGTTTGCGCTGTCTGTCAGCTGTTTGCCCTGTTTGCCCTGCCTGTCAGCTGTTTGCGCTGTCTGTCAGCTGTTTGCCCTGCCTGTCAGCTGTTTGCGCTGTCTGTCAGCTGTTTGCCCTGTTTGCCCTGTCTGTCAGCTGTTTGCCCTGTCTGTCAGCTGTTTGCGCTGTCTGTCAGCTGTTTGCCCTGTTTGCCCTGTCTGTCAGCTGTTTGCGCTGTCTGTCAGCTGTTTGCCCTGTTTGCCCTGTCTGTCAGCTGTTTGCGCTGTCTGTCAGCTGTTTGCCCTGTTTGCCCTGTCTGTCAGCTGTTTGCACTGTCTGTCAGCTGTTTGCCCTGTCTGTCAGCTGTTTGCGCTGTCTGTCAGCTGTTTGCGCTGTCTGTCAGCTGTTTGCCCTGTTTGCCCTGTCTCTCAGCTGTTTGTGCTGTCTGTCACTTCCACTGAATCTGTCACTCCCACTGAATCTGTCACTCCCACTGAATCTGTCACTCCCACTGAATCTGTCACTCCCACTGAATCTGTCACTCCCACTGAATCTGTCACTCCCACTGAATCTGTCACTCCCACTGAATCTGTCACTCCCACTGAATCTGTCACTCCCACTGAATCTGTCACTCCCACTGAATCTGTCACTCCCACTGAATCTGTCACTCCCACCGAATCCGTCACTCCTACTAAATTTCACTCCCACCGAGAATCTGTCACTCCCACCTAATATGTCAGTCTCAACAATTCTGTCACTCTCACCGCATCTGTCACTCCCACGGAATCTGTCAGCTTCTTAGCCTGTCTGTCACTATCTGCCTTATCTCTTACTATCCATCTACCTGTCAATCTTCACCTATCTGTCACTCTTAATCATATCGTCACGCCTATTTATCACTTTTCAATTCTACTCCTAATTTCTCTGTCACTCTGTCTAGCTTTTTTCCTCACCAACCTTCCCTAAATGCTCCTCCTCCTACCTTGTCGTCCTCGGCATCTGAGGTGGCCTCGTTTTTCAGATCCTGCAGCATTTGGGCTTCGAAGCTGTCGGAGAGGTCCGTCATTTTGTACTGCCGGAGGTTCAGAGCCGGCCTTGGTGAGGCACCAGCCTGGAGGGTTCGGTTGAGAATTCGGTTGATCAATCAGTCAAGCAACCAATCGACCAATCAATCAACCTATCAACTAATCAATCAACTAATCATTCAATCAATCAATCAATCAATCAATCAATCAATCAATCAATCAACAGAGCAATCAACCTATCAAAAATCAATTATTCAATCAATCAAACAAGCAACTAATCAATCAAACAAATAATCAATAAATAAAAAACCAATCCATCAATCAACAAATCAACGAAATCAATAAACTAATCGATCAAAAATCAATCAAAATCAATTAATCAATCAATCAATCAAAAATCGATCAATCGATCAATCAATCAACTAATCAATCAATCAATTAATCAATCAAAAATCGATCAATCGATCAATCAAAAATCGATCAATCAATCAATCAATCAATCAAAAATCGATCAATCAATCAATCAAAAATCGATCAATCAATCAATCAATCAATCAATTGCTCTAGTTTATTCCACAAGGCCACCAAAATCCACATCCAACCCAAAGCAGACGCTGCACCCGTCATCTCACCTTGGAAATCTTCGCTTTGACCTCGTCAGCGCTGATGAGGCGCAGAGACTGGCGACTCAGCCGCTCCCTGGTGTGGCTCGCAGCCGGCGACACCAGCAGCGACGGCGGCTGTGGCATCGGCGGCTGCCGCTGACGCCCCCGACGCTGGTCCGAGGTGACAGGCGGGCTGGTAAACACGAAGGTGCCCGGGCCGGGCTCCTCATCTTCGTCGAGCTGCTTGCCGCCACTGCCGCTGCGCCTGCGGCTGTTGCGGCTGCGTTGCGGCTGCGGGCCTTCGTCTGGTGCATCCGCCTCCGCCTCGCTGGTGCTGTAGCCGCCGCCTCCGCCGCCGCCTCCGCCACCGCCGCCGCCTCCGCCACCGTTGCGATTTTGGCGGCTTCTGCTTTTGGTTAAATTATGCCAGAGTTGATTTTTGATTGGCAATGGAAGGGGGACACAATGTTGTCAGTACTATACACACCTGTTGTCAGTACTATACACACCTGTTGTCAGTACTATACACACCTGTTGTCAGTACTATACACACCTGTTGTCAGTACTATACACACCTGTTGTCAGTACTATACACACCTGTTGTCAGAACTATACACACCTTTTACCAGTATTGAAAGTACAAATCCATTTTATTTGATCCCAACAAAGCTTCGCTTCGATCCTTAACGCAGATAAGTCCTCAAGCTCAAAAGCATTACAATGCTAATCCAGCATTGCGCTTTGCGCATTATAAGAAACCTGGACTCACCTGGAGGCGGCAGATCCAGCAGACAGCACCCGAGTTTGCGCGTTAGCAAGCGGCGGCCTTCTTGGCGGAGTTGGTGACAACTGAGCCTGCTGTTGCTGCTGCTGCTGCTGGTTGGTGGTGGCAGCCCGCAAGCGTCGTCTTTGATGATGCCGACTTCGCTGCTGCTGCTGCTGTTGCTTCTGCCAGCCATTCGGCTCGTCTGGCGGCGGTCGCGGCTGCAAAGGCGGTTGCGGCTGATGCTGCTGCGGCTGCGGCGGCTGCTGCCGGGACTCCGCACTGCTGGGATTTGAAGAGGCCGAGTGATGCTGCTGCTGCTGCTGCTGCTGATGGCGCGGCTGCCGACCAGACGAAGCCGCCGATGCCATGGAAGAGGAGGGCGATGAAGATTGCTGCTGAAGCAACATCTGCTGCTGCTGATGCTGGAGTGGCTGCCAAGCCGCAATCCGGAGCTTGCTGGGGTTCAGCAGTCGAGTTGGACAGCTGCCGCCACTGCCAGCGCTGCCGCTCTCCGCCGGCTCGTTCAAAGCGGTGGACACCCGAGAGAGACGGCAGTTGGCCGCCACGGAGACTCGGTCCAGGCTGCGGTAGCGCTGCTCCCGCCACAGCTCGGCGACGAATGCTCGGAGGTCGACGGCTAAGGTGTTCCACTGAGTTTAACAAACAACAACAACAAGTTCTTTACATCGAGAATTTGCCAAGTTTAAACAGCACTCCTACAGCTCGAAACAACCCAAAGAACCACGGGAACTTTTCCCATAGGAAGCAGAAGAGGCACCCTTTGCTTTGGGGGGTTGGCCATCATGGAAATTTTTCAAATCTCACCGAGTTTTTTGCCGACGAATTCAGCAAAGGAATCTTGGCCATGAGCTGGTCGCAAGCGGTCTCTCTCACTGTTGTTGAGAACAGCAGTCTGCGTCTGTTGCCCCCGGAGTCTGTCACTCTGCCAGGGCGGATTAGAGATACTCAGACTGTAGAGTCAACAAGGGTAAAAAAGGCAGATATGCGTGCCAGCTACTCACATTAGTTCGAAAGAGAATTCGGCATTCTGCGCCAGAAACACTTGCAAACAGAGAAAGCCGTGAACGATTGACACTGGAATGTTAAGCGGTTAGATATATGTAGGTATAAAAAAACTCAGGAGAATATCTTCGGGTAAGGTCTACAATAGTGACCGTAGCCCAGCAACTGACACTCTGGGAAGCTGGCCCAGCAACTGAGGATCTGGGAGGCTGGCCCAGCAATTGAGGACTGAGAGGCTAGCCCAGCAACTGACAATCTGGGAGGCTGGCCCAGCAACTGAGGATCTGGGAGGTTGGCCCAGCAACTGAGGATCTGGGAGGGTGGCCCAGCAACTGAGGATCTGGGAGGTTGGCCCAGCAACTAAGGATCTGGGAGGCTGGCCCAGCAACTGAGGATCTAGGAGACTAGCCCAGCAACTGAGGATCTGGGAGGGTGGCGGTGGGCCAGAAACTGAGGATCTGGGAGGTTGGCCCAGCAACTGAGGATCTGGGAGGCTGGCCCAGCAACTGAGGATCTAGGAGACTAGCCCAGCAACTGACAATCTGGGAGGCTGGCCCAGCAACTGAGGATCTGGGAGGGTGGCCCAGCAACTGAGGATCTGGGAGGTTGGCCCAGCAACTGAGGATCTGGGAGGCTGGCCCAGCAACTGAGGATCTAGGAGACTAGCCCAGCAACTGAGGATCTGGGAGGGTGGCGGTGGGCCAGAAACTGAGGATCTGGGAGGTTGGCCCAGCAACTGAGGATCTGGGAGGTTGGCCCAGCAACTGAGGATCTGGGAGGTTGGCCCAGCAACTGAGGATCTGGGAGGCTGGCCCAGCAACTGAGGATCTAGGAGACTAGCCCAGCAACTGAGGATCTGGGAGGGTGGCGGTGGGCCAGAAACTGAGAATCTGGGAGGCTGGCTCAGCAACTGAGGATCTGGGAGGGTGGCGGTGGGCCAGAAACTGAGAATCTGGGAGGCTGGCTCAGCAACTGAGGATCTGGGAGTACTAACGACTCACGAACAACTCTTAACAAAGTTAAGCAAAACCCAAAATCAGCATTTGCCCCCACAAAAAAGAAGAAAAAGCCAAATGACAAAAAGTTGCAGTCTCCCTGTTTTCAGTTCTGCTGCTACAAAAGAAATCAACATCGTGCAGATACACAAGTCGACAATCTTTAAATATTTCGTGAATTTCAGACACCATTTAAACCATGAAAAGCTGAAACCGTATAAAGACAATGGGCACAATAATCAGGAAGTAAAAAACAATGGAAATATGATAGAATAAGAGGGATTCATAAAATCTGTAAAACGAAAGTCAAGTAAACTCATCCAGTTGATCAGCAATTGTAAGCAGCCATGCTGATGTCGGGCCGGTGGCAGCTCAGGTCCCCAGCGTCCACAGCCGATACATCTCGCCTAGACAGCTCGATTCTCTGTTGCTTGGCAACCAAGCAGGCGAATTCGCGATACTCCATAGCCCTGGCCGCGTCTGCCGCTTCGATTCGTTTACTCTTAGTAGTATAATCGTGTTTTTTCCCTTTCCCACCAGCTCCAACAGCGGCGGCAGCATCGACGGCGGCCGCGCCAGCGCTGGGCAGTTTCAATCGCGGATCGGCATTTGTCGGCGACAGCAGGTCGGCAGCGGCCATGCGGCGCAGTCGACGCCGGTACTGGTGGCAGGAGTAGGCCAGCCGGAACGCCGGCACCAGGACTAGGGAGGCCAGAGCGGCCACCAGCAGGTAGTGGTGCCATTCCAGCTGACTGGCGCCCCCTACTTTGCCAGCAAAGAGTCGCATGAGAGCCAAGCTGGTGCTGACAGCCAGCGGGACAAAGATCAGTACAGCGGCTGCGTCAATCAGGAGGCTGCGCCTGACGCTCGAATTAGCAAAGAATCGTCTGGCCCGACTTTTCCTACCGTTGCTGGCCGATCGATAATTAGCGCCAGGCAGCATGGTCCGATCGCTGATGCCGCTGCTGGAGCGTTTGCTGCGCTTCTTCTGCGATTGCTGCTGCGGCTTGGCGCTGCACATGGCGGACAGCGGCAGGATGGCCGACAGTGACAGCCGCGGCGGCTGCTGGCCGCTGGCTCCGGGTGTACTTTTCCAACAGGCACCGCCTCCCGGTGGCATCAGCTGATTGCTGTTCTTGTTGCTGTTGGCGCTGATGGCCGATTTTGCCGACCCCTGCTGCTCTGAGATGACATTGCTGCCGTTATTATGATTGCTGTTGTTGTTGTTGTTGTTGTTGTTTTTATCGTCATCGTTGTTGTTGCTTTTGGCGGACATTTTGGAAACGTTGCGATAGCTATTTTCCATCTATCACCTATCTATATTAAATTACCTTTTTTGACTACCTGAGGAGTCGACCACTTTTCAACGAGATAAGACGGAGAGAGAAAGGGTCTTGATGACAATTAATTGGCTCAGCGTAATCAACGTTTGTAACCTATGTACATTTGGGCTAGCTCAGAGGCGTGCAACCCAATGTACATCGATGGTGTACGCTTTAATGGTCACGTGACGTTATACTGTTGGGGTGGAGGTTGAATGGCGAGAGAAAACTGAAGAAAGAAACGAAACGTTTCTTAGCTATTTTTTAGCTTTTTGTTTTTATTGTACATATTAGGTATCGATCACGTAAATTAGAATGTTTATAGCAAATCAGTCAGCACGAAATAACCATAACTATAAAATTGCTTCTCTTGGGTTAATTTAGGCGAAAACTTACATGGCTTCCGTTTGTCACTAGGTAGTGTCATTTTACACGTTGATGGACTGCCCTCGAGTGAATAGACGTAGGTGTGCAGCTCTTTGTCAAACACCTGCAAAAATTATTAGTAATACTGTGCACTAATGATTGTAGAATAATTATTAGAAGCGAGTTGAATTACCTTTCTAATTGAAGAACCAGAAACTTTCCAGTTTTCTGCTGGACCCCGTCCTTGGGCAGAGAACAGCTCATAATACTGTGACCCACTCATGCAGTATAATTTATAATATGAAAGTTGATAATTCTTTCATTTCATTTTTAGAATGGTTAAATCATTTAACAAATCTAGTAAACAAATATACAAAAATAAAAGTCCAGTTTAACTATTAATATTATAGAGTAAGTGCAATGCTTGCTTGTATATTCAAAAAAGCTTGATTTTAGATATGAGGAATTCTATTTGAAAAATTTATATATTAAGATCCTTTTTGTTAACTTGGAAATTAAAAAAAAAGATTTTGTCAAATATATAATTACTAATGATGTCTAAAATATTCTATTAATCTAAACCAATGAAAGCAAGCCTTACAAATGAATATTTTATATTTATTGAAGTAGTTAATAATGATCACTAAATAATGAAACCCAATTTATTAAAGTAACTTTGCATTTCACAACACAGGCTAAAAATATTAAACAACTATTATATACATACTATATGTTAATTTTAATTCCTCATTTTAAAAAAAATGAAAGAAAAAAACTGATCCATATTAACTATATTATTTATGAAATTTTAATATAAGCTTTTAATTTCAGATAACAATGTAGCTAAAAACGTAGCACACTTTTTAGTAACAATAAAACTATAAATGGTATGATGCTAAATTTATAACAATGGTTGGGTTTCTTCTGTTCTGTTTAAATTAAATGTACACTACATTTTAGCGTGTCTTTTCTCTGTGATGTTAATCTCGTCGCTTGTGTCATATTCATAAAAAATGTTTTTAACTAAAAATTAACCACTTAATTGTAGAGTATTAGAATAAAAACAATTAATAAACACGATAAATATTTCCTCTAAAATATCTACTTTAAAATAATCTTCGTGTTGCTTTCAGAGAAAAAATTTTTGATTAAAAAGTTAAGCAAAGCAAAAGTTTTTAATATTATTTTTGTTATCAAATAAGGTTTTTATATGCTTATTGTTATTACCATTTAAATTTTTAGTCTAGTTTTTACAACTTTTAATAAATTGCTCAGTTGTCGTTTTTTCACTTTCCGTAAATTTTTTATGATCTCTAAACGTATCTTTATGGGAATTCTTTGAAAACTTTACAGTTGATGAAAATCTTTATGCGAAGAAATCGCTATAGTAGTGCTTGAATTTTGAATTTGAGCGAAATTTTTAAAGCGTAAAGTTTTAGTTTTAGATGGGAAAATCGTCCTTGAGATCCAAAACGTGGTAAGATCAGAGCTGATTGGGCTCTTGTGCAAGGGACCAAAACCCTAGTCTTCTATCAATGTTCTGAGGGCGAAAGTGGTGCATTTTGCTAAACTTTAGACAGCTGGAAAAGCTGTTTACAGCTGTTGCTGCTGATTATCAGTCTTGGTTACCACGCTATGGTTCAGGATCACGCACCCAAGTTAATTATACATGTACATGTACGTCGCACTTAATATCAACGAACCCGCAAATTCCGTAAGTCATATTACTAAAAGTCTTGTGACCACTCCTTTTGATCCTGCACACCCACCCCATTTTACTACTAATCACAACACGGCCAATTGCAAGCAGCTATTGCATAACGTCACTCGGCTGCTATAGGCAATGCGGCCTACTAGTGCGCGTGATTAGGGATTCGAGCTCTATAAACGAGTCGTCACCCCTAGAGGACCTGATCACAGGTTTCGAGCTCGCCTATAGCTTCTGTGTCAGTTTCTAAGCTCACGCCAATTTTCCATGTCAGCGTCAAAAACCAACATCTCCCACTCCCCCAACAACCCCCATTTGTGTTCGCATTTTTACATTGTTTTTACATGTAGTTTCACCCAGCAGGTATCATCGTGATCTTCCCCCTAGAAATCTCTAAATCTGTAGTTTCGCTTATCGCTGGGGCGTTTGTGAGAGGGGCCGGGGACAGGGGAAGATTTGGCGCCAAAATGGGTGCTAACAACACTAATTCCCAACATAATGTGGGAATTCAGTCCTGTAGAATTCTTGGCTTATCCTATCCAGATCCCAACCCCCCCCCCCACAAAACAGAGCGCACCTGATTCAAGCACTTCAAGGTCATCATCTTCATTACTCAACAAAAGCGGCATGGATTCATGTTTCTCACGCTCTCTTCAGCTTTCTGACTTCAATATGATACAAAAAGATGCTCTCTATTAATTTTATTTCCATAATTTTTTAATGGAATTTAAAAACGGTTTTAAAGCATTTGAAACACGTTGCCGTATATTGCTTTCAGTTCAGGGACAAAGGCTCGGTGTACTATATTTGGTTTTTTGAAAAGGTTTCGCATAAAATTTCTTTCTGTCATGCACTTCACTTGTCATGCACGCCGTTTAGCTACTCAGGTCTCGGCTCAGCCACGAACGAAGAACTGGCCCTGGAGGCTCAGCTGAGCAGTCGGAATGGCGGCGATGTCCATGAAGTGGCACAGGTGCAGCTGCTGGGAGTACAGCACGGCCTGGCAGTCAGCGGTGCAGTTGTAGGTGCAGGCAGACAGGGAGTGAGCGCTGCCGGACCAGTGTTTGATGCGGGACGAGTCCAGAGCGAGGTAGGAGTTGTTGCCAGGCACAAACAGGTTCGGTTCTGGAGGGGAAATTTCGGCAATACTCTTCTTATAGAAAATTGATTCCGTAGCTTTCTCATTCGAAGAAAATCGAAAGGAGACAAAATCTCTCACTAACAGCTTCCATACAGGAAGTGTTTCCATGGTTTCCATGAGGTGTTTCCATTGTATAGGGCATTGTAGTCTAGTGGTTAGAGCGTCGGACTCACGACTTGCCGTCGAAGGTTGGGGGTTCGATTCCCGATCCCAATAGAACAATTTGTGGGATTTGAGCAAGACACTTAACTCTGCATTGCTTCAGTTCACCCAGCTGTAAAATGGGTGTCAGCATTAGCTGGGGTAATTGAGGTGTGTATGGCGACCCCCCAGTCCTTGGACTGAACAGCCGTACGCAGCCTTCAGATGCGCAGCGCAATAGCTGCGGCTGAGCTGTCGGTTGCACCCCCCACATCGGCGTATTAGGGCAGGTGTAATCAATTATTAAATATTTTTATTATTTTCATAGTAGTTCTTTCCGATTTCTAAATCTCTAAATATTTCTAAAAGATTAGCGCATGTATGATGACCATCTTCATCATTGTACATCCTTGAAATTAAAGTGCAGTAAAAGCAGCAGACGGCGGCCTTGCCAGAGCGGTTTTTGTATTCGGAACTGACCAGAAGAATTCTGTGTGTTGAATACTTCTAATAGAACTAGTGCTTTTATGCGACCATGCGATTCCCGATCCCAGCCTCACTGGTGTAGTGCTGCCTGAACACCGAGTTCCGATAGCCGGCACCGCATTTCTGAGCCCAGTTACCACCGCAGTTGTGTGAGCACTCGCTGTCATGCAATTGAGTTGGCCCGTACGAACTTCCACAGAAGCAGTAATAGTACGATTGAACGCCAAAGTACGGATGACTACCAAGGGCGCACATTTCGCTACACATCTCGTGAGTCATGCTGTAGGAGAAGAACATGATCCCCTCTAACTGATTAACATTCACGCCTCCAATTCTAGTGATGCCGTACTCCTTCAGGCTGATCATCTGGCGCTGGCTGTTGATGTAGTCCAGGTAGCAGCCGACATAGGTGAAGTAGCGGCTCCTGCCGGCGCTCGAGACGATGCTGATGACCTGACAGGCGAGCAGCAGGCCGGCCGTCAGAAGGATTAGGCCGTGTAGAGACCGCATGGCGAGTTGGGGATTTTGTCAAACCGGATGGAATTGAGAGAAAATGAAATCGTTCTGAATCCACTTTCTCTTTTGATAGACAGAGATGCATTTAAAAATGCTCTTAGTCTCCATTTTTTCCGCTCTCTTCCGAATAATATTTGAGCCTCGATTTTTGATGCCTTGGTTACTGATGGAGCCTATTGCAATGCCTTGATTCATTCCAACACTCACGGTCCGTATGCGTGGCAGAATTTGACTTTCGTAGCCATTAAAATTTACTTCGCATTGATGGCTGAGGAGAAAAGCAGCCAGTTTAATGTGGCTTTCTGTTTTGAGACAATGGACAACATGGGAGAGATTTGTACGCGTGCTACTATAGTCTTGCGTTTGCTTATAATGCTTGCAGTACTTGCCGAGCAGTCAGTTTCACTGCTGCTTTGGGCAGCTGCTCCATCGGCGATCTCAGGTGACGAACTGGTTGTCCCTGTCTTGAAACAGAATCAATGCCTCCTGCAGCAGTTGCGTGGATGTAAGCATGCAGACACCTTGTTGGTGCTCTTGGCCAGAATAAGGACGTTCTGAGATAAATATACTCAGTAACAGCGAACCCCCTTTACCTCACACTTCATGGCCCTAAAGTTTCGCATGCCATCGTTGATTCAGACATGTGCCTTTTGATACATTTAGCCTTTCTTATAGCTCTATTGATATTCATAAAGCTTTTTGTTTAGAAATTTAGCCTTCGACGTTAATTTTATATCCTATAGGGAGTTCGGGTTTAAGGTAAAAGGGAAGAAGGTTTTTAGAGCACGAGGTAAATCAGTTTCAAGTCACAGCTTACCATGTATACGCTCGTATAAAGGTCTGCAAATAGAGACGGTTGAACCGGTTCCTTGAAAAATTCCAGCGTTTTATGCTTGCGCAGTTGGACATGAGCCATGGTCTAGCAATACTTTTACCTCGTGTTCCTCGCTCAACTACTTAACAAGCAGTAAGCAAAGAAATATAAGAATATTTGTAATAAACATTAACTCTTGACAATCTCTTCTTTCGTGAATAATCCATCCCGAATTTTTCGTTTGCACAAAAATGGAGGTGTAATTCAAATCTTCGAATTGGTGGGTATAAGGCCTAGTAGCAGGATTTTAATAAATAAAAGTTCCGACCATTGAGTATTAGCATTTTTAAACGCAATATATGGATAACATACAAAACATATATATCGACATCTTTATACTTTATAACTTTATAGATATTTTATACAAGGGGTCATGTAGTTGGTTTTGATGGTGGTATCTTGTTGACAGTGAGGGTGGTTAAAACATTAAGATAATTTTCTCATAAAAATGATTAACAAAAATTTATGGCTTAATATTTTAGGAATGG
This sequence comes from Macrostomum lignano, assembly GCA_002269645.1. Taxonomy (NCBI): domain Eukaryota; kingdom Metazoa; phylum Platyhelminthes; family Macrostomidae; genus Macrostomum; species Macrostomum lignano. The sequence continues at coordinate 418,802 of NIVC01000725.1, forward strand.
TTTACGATAATTGATGTCAGACTGTCAAATAAGTTTTGTGACCCTTTGGACATGATGAAGGTTTCCTGTTATCGGATGTATTATCGTACCTTGGCTCTCGACCAGAACAAGAACAGGTTCGTTCCAGTATTGCCAGATACGCTTCGACTGCTGTAAGGTTTCCCCGGTGTGCCTGCGATGGAGTGGCCTTCGTCGCAGTATTCGGTTAGCCGCATCAAAACAGTCTGTTCGTCTATCATTAGTTTGAGATGGATTGGCCTAATAAGGTCTGCCACGATGCGAGTTGTTCCTTGGAGTGACTGGAGCAAGGACAACTGAAGTTACGTTATATTATTACTATATTATTTTACACTGGCTTAATGAGATTATTAGTTTACAAACTAAAAACTCGTTTTCGCTATTGAGTATTGACTAGGAATTGTGACAGACTGACAAATTTCTAAAGAAAATTTGGCGTATTTTTAACGCTGCTTATACATGTAGTCTACTATTTTATTACTTACATTTTAACGAAGAACAAAATTCTGGACCTAACGCCGAAAGAATTAGCTTTCTACGTGCAACTAGTCGAGAATTACATATATGTGAAGACCAGGCCTCCAATAAAAATTACACGATACGCGAGTGTTGCGTCCTACTACTTAAGTTGTCCTTGGACTGGAGGCTGACCGGAATTTCGTTATTCCCCGCCGTGCTAACGTGTGAAGGTAGTGAAGCATGTCCGATGTTGTTCCGGACATTGTTGCAAGGTTTGGTGACAAATCATGGCATATGATGCAATGCACACATTCTCTTCGGCACATTGAGCAACTTGGTACCGTGTCCATCTTCTCGTCTAAGCAATCTTGGCATTTCTCCATTTGAAAATTAGATAGAAATTATTTCTGGGAGTAGAAAATGTTTTTAATATGCACGTGAAGATATATAAGAGCCCGGTTAGTGTTTAATATTAACCTTTAATATTTAAAATATGGTATGTGCTTGATACAGTAACGTACTAAAGCTCTGCGCAATGAGCATCCCCACAAAGATCAACGTTCAACTTTACCAACGTTAAAATTACGTCCAGCACAGAGGTTCTCGTTCAGATTCTAGTTGTAGGGAAGTCCTTGGCCTAGCTACCCATAAAATTCTCAATAAAACACTGACCTCCTCATTAAAATCCTATACGTTATCCGCGTATACCTCTGCTTCCCCCATCCCCATCTGATGCAGCTGCGTTGCCATCAAAAGCGATCTGTGGCCTCCTTGCTTCTGACGCTCAGGAGTCAGGAGTGGGGAGAGACAGACTGATTTGATATATTGAGACTGCTTCTGCCTGCCTTTATAACTCATAAATATTTCATTTCCCTAAGCTGCAGTGGCTCACTTGGCCCCCCGCTGCAATGTCTCGCTGCCTTCAATAAAGTTGCGCATTCATTTTAGCAATTTGTGGTTGCCAACGTTCCTCCGTCGATATGGCACCCAGAGAGAGAGAGAGAGAGAGAGAGAGAGAGAGAGAGAGAGAGAGAGAGAGAGAGAGAGAGAGAGAGAGAGAGAGAGAGAGAGAGAGAGAGAGAGAGAGAGAGAGAGAGAGAGAGAGAGAGAGAGAGAGAGAGAGAGAGAGAGAGAGAGAGAGAGAGAGTCCGCATGCTTGTTGAGTTGAGTTTCTGCGCATTGAAGCAACGGAGAGATACAGTGGGAGATGTGGCATGTAGAAATGCAGAGCAGTTAATGCTGAATACGCTACTCTAACAGGACCCTTTAGCCGAAGCATCTCACAGTGCTTTGCTGGTTTGCACAAACAACAAGCAGCATCTCAGATGTGCTTGATTTCAACAGCAATTTAGAAAGCCAAACAACAGGCAGCACTCAAAGATTGTTGCTACCCAATATTTTATCATAAGGATGCATAAATATGAGGCTAGGAAATCCTTGTATATAATTGTTCGAAAAAACTAACGTGAGAAAAGGTTAATATAGTCTGGAAAGTGAAAATTACAGGAATTTACAGCTACTGTAAGGGTATCAAGCACAAAAAGCTACATAAATTTGCAACAAAGCTAATGGCTACTTTGTAGCTCTGGTTTGCTAAAATGTTTAACTTTTGTCACCAAAAAAAGTTGCTTTCTTCACTATTGAGTATTAAAGTTTAGTGCAGCGATCAGGTTTAGCATATAGGAATGTCAAAACAAAGACCTGCAGTGATAAGCATGAAGAGAAACTGCAAATTGAGTTCAAGAAGGAGAGGGAGAAAGGAAAACGGTCAGCTGTTAAAAACACTTCAAAATGACAAAAGAAACGGCCATTTCCTGTAGGCGTTGCTGCGCCATGCACCAACCTAAACCTAAGCTGGTGGGGCCTGAATTGAAAATCTGTGTCTGGACAAAATTAGGCTTGAAAATTATTGGGATCGTGACCCGATAAATCAATAAATGCAGCAGCTGACCTGCAGGAAATGTGATCCACAGTTTGGAGCTCAGCTGGATATCAGACACTCAAACGTTTTCATCGAGTACGATTGCAATGTTTTGAGTTCGGGTCTCGCTAGCGCAGGCCTGCTGGCAAATTGTTCGTGCGGTACAAAACTAAATAGAGGGTTAAATTATAAGCCTTTTAAAGCTTCTGATAGTAAGCCACAGTTGCGGAAGCTCTAAACTTAATCCCTACTCACCCAGAACTGATAAATAAACAAAATATAATTACCTACTAACGCAAGGCTAAACAGTCCATTTTAATCTTCGGTGTTTGGATTAAGTTCAAGTGTAGTAATTATTTAGTCCCTAAGACGGCGGTCTTTGTTTCTCTTTAAAGTACTTTAATTCTTTTAATTCAACTGCATGGGAGCTACGGTGAAAATCAGTTGAAAATCAGGCACTCAAACGTCTTCATCGAATACGATATAACAAGTGCGCTACCAGATCCAGATGCATGAAGATAGTAATAGATTCCCTGTGAGTTAATATTGGGATACTCTTTGTAGACTCCGTTCGGGTCCATGAATGCACACTGCCCGTACCACCAACCAGCCTGCCTGTTCTGTGCGCAGCTGCCTCCGCTCGAGTTGTCATTGTCGGAGTCCGGAGTGCTGAACTGCCAGTTGTTCGGTGAGTAGTTCGCATAAGTCCGCTGTCCGACACTCGACCTGCTCGCGTCCAGAGGTCCCATCGAGCACCTGTACTTGTCGCTCGCTGGGCTAACAGAGAACGGAGCATTCTCAGCCCAGTACCAGGTGCCGTTCCAGTCGCTGAACTCCCAGCGGACTCTCCACACTCCGGTGGCGGTGAGCTGGTGGAGCTGCTCCAGTCCCATCCAGTAGTTGAGACTCTCGCCCTGACCGAATCCGCTCGCGTAGTCCGCCCAGTTCCGGTTGAAGCTGACGGAGCTGTCGACTCTGTGCTGGAAGGTCGTCCAGCACTTCACCGGGTTTCTCATCTGCAATGGGCGATGCGGTGCTGCATTTCGTGCACGCATATTGATGCGGTGCTGCATTTCGTGCACGCATATTGATGCGGTGCTGCATTTCGTGCACGCATATTGATGCGGTGCTGCAAAGTGCAGAAGCCACAAAGCAAAGCCCAGCTCGCTCACCCACAGCTGAGACAGGCTGGAGTCGCTGGCGTGCCGACACTTCCTGCAGGCGTCCATCGCTCCCCGATCGCAGGCCAGCAGCGAGCAGGAGCCCGAGGCCGCGTCGAAGCGGACGGCATCCGCGTTCTCAGCAAGCATCGTACAGTGTCTGTCGCTGATGGCCAGCTTCACCGCCAGCACCTGGTACTCGGCGAGGTCGCCTCGGTGGCGCTCCCAGCCGGAGTTTGCGGCCGTTGCAGTCGCCATGACAGCGCAGATGATGAGCAAAGCATGCATTGTGTCGCAGTTGTTTGAGACTCCGCAGTTTTGCTCCGTGTGGTGGCATCCCGTGAGGCTGCGCTTTGATAACTTGAGTTTGGAGGTGGGTGACTGAGTTTTGTTTATTCACAACTGCTTGCCGACTTGAGCGCACAAGCAAATGAGGGAAGAGAATTGAGGCGTCAATTCCCGACTTCTCTACTCAGTGTACGGCTGTGCTACTGAATCATATAGCTGGGACTTATGGCAATTGGTGGTCTGGATAAGCAGGGCTCTGTAGCATATAGAATGTGAGCGTAGATGTGCAGATTAATGGAAAATACTCGTACATCACTTTGTCTTAGGTCTCTGTTCATAGAATACCTGAGCTGATGTTTTAATGAAGTGTAGAGATCTCCAAACACAGTAGCCTACTAAAAGTAGTAACATAAAGTTATGAATACAAAATTAAAAATAGCTACACGTCATATTCTATTTTTAGTAATACAAATAATATCACGCAAACAGCGAGTGACTATGCTATTGTCCGAAAAACCTTTTCTCGACATCTATTTTTAGAACTTCCAAATATGGTAAATATGTTAACCTGTATGTGACTTAAGTCTCACCCTTTTCTATTCAAAAACACCACCTGTCAAAAATTAAAATTCTTTCGTGAACTCATCAAAAACCGGTTTTGAGCTCAAGGCCGACTCAAGGCCGACAAATTGTGTATAAATACAAACGCAAAATCCGAGATGAAATCTCAGACTCGGAGCAGCCTCCAAAGATCTTGGGCTTTGCAAGAGCAGCCAAACGAGGCCATATCTCTGAGGAAGAGATAAACACCAATTGGTAAGCTTTGTTCAAGTCTTCGTTATTTTTATTATTGAGAGCGATTGTTATTGCCGGCCGTTACTGTTCAGTGATTTTATTGAGTCTATTGAGTTTGAGGCCTCCCTTTTCCTAAGGGATTGGATAGGATCTGCGGACCGATTCCGATACCCTTAGAGGATTATCGAGTTATTGATTTTGGATTATCCTAGATTAACCGATAGGAGCACACGACTCCGATTCCGTTAGTTCTAGAAGAAGACGCCCTTTCTGGAGGACCTCGTATTGTTATAGAATTGATTTTGTTATTACAGCGCATCGTTGATATTGATTTCGGCACTCGAGGAATATATTGAATTCTGCACTCAAGGAAATACTGCGTGTTAGTATCGCTTTTGACGCTCTAGATAAGACTTTAGACATTCAAAAAAAGACTGCATAGGATCGCAAGCAAGGCCAGGCTAGCCACGGCCAGAGCATGCCCAGTCTAAAGAGGCCGAGGAAGATACAAGTCATAGCGATTCTGGTTCAGAAGCAACATTTCAGAGTAAATTGAGTCCGGACTCGTTGCCAAAAGATCAAGCGCGCCCAGAAGACGCTAATAAACGCTATCCTACTCGTAATCGAAGGCCGCCTGATAGACTGCAGTACAAAAAACTCGGGACACCAACCAAACAGAGCTTAACGTGAATCCAAGCGTAGTTTGCAATGGAAAGCTACTCTTGTGAACTGATTGTACCTGTTGTTTTTATTTTATTATTTGAAAGCGTGTCTCCACCTCATTATGAAACCATGAGGTGCATTCTTTTAGAGTATTTTTTATCTCGCATGGGAGGAGTGTTAGTATCGGCTTGTGTGTGCGTCGGTATGCTGTCTTTGGCCAAACCCATGGAGTTGTAATGAGCAAAGGCAGCGCTAAAGAATAAATATCAATAAAAAAGAACGAAAGAAGGCAAAGTAAGCCGCGAGAGCATGCAGCTTGATAGTCAAGTGAAAGTGATTCAATAATCGACTCCGAGCTAACACTGCGACGTCGATTTAATTGTTACGCTCTCACTTTCGGCCGATTTTAGACTTCAAGAAGACTACCCCGGGAGGAACAGATCTGCGAAGACCAGCTCTACAGACGCGCGCGACAAAGAAGAGGAGCCCGCAACAGTAAGTGATCACTAAAATTTGTTCCTAGGCTTAGGGTCTGGAAGTGGGAGTTCGAGCGTTTAGACACTAGACATAATTCTCTCTCTCTCTCTCTCTCTCTCTCTCTCTCTCTCTCTCTCTCTCTCTCTCTCTCTCTCTCTCTCTCTCTCTCTCTCTCTCTCTCTCTCTCTCTCTCTTTCCCTCCCTCTCTCTAGTGTGCTAAAGCGAACTCTTCAGAAGTTAGCGATTGGGAATAAGGGCAAGGCTCTATATCGACCCCTTTTGCTATTCATGTTCCTTTGCTGGTTTCCTGTTTTGCTGGTTAATAAATTATTAATACATTTAAAGTCGAGGTGCTCACTGTGCCGGCTGACATCCCAGTGGACCGACATGCCGCGACACAGACGGGCAAAAGACAACGCTGACACGCTACCTGCGGTTCATCTTCCTCGGCGGTCTGGTGCCCCACGTATAAAGGAGGGCATCTGGCGGCAGAGAGGATCCCCTGAGCGGCCGACTGATCCATCCAGACCGAGAGCTCCTGCCCTTAGGTTCTACAGGGCGTCCTGCTGTTGACCTTGCAGGGCCCATTTAGGCGGAGCCAAGCCCGAACTCATTGATACGTGCACTGTCTGTTGTGCGACGTCAGGGCGCTCGACATCGCTGGCGGAGCGGACTTTGCAATCTGAATCACCCTGGACACTTGACCTTACTTGGCTGCGCCTTTTGTTGTCATTGTTTTCGTTGTTGTTGTTGTGTGTGTGTGTGTCGGCATACACCTCTCAGACGGTCCACTGCGGGTGGGCCGCCCTGAGGACCTTAACCACCAAATCCTCCTTCCTGAGATCGGCCACCGGTTTCATCCCAAGATGTTTATGAAATCCATCCCAGCGCGCACAGCTCCACCAAATGGTCGCCGCAATCTTCACATTTCTCCTCTGGTTCCAGCCCAACCTTCTCCGGCCAGTATCTGGTGTACTTAAATACTGGCCGGATACTGGCCAGTAAGCTGCTCTCTGAGCGCCTCCTACCGCCAGCTGCTGCGCAACGCTCTCGAATGCCGCTACGCAGAGCTGATGAGCATCCAGCAGCTGGCGGCCCGCTTGCAAGAGCCGCCTCTGAGCGGGAGTACGACGTTTGCTTGCAGGAATTTTGCTCCGAGCACCATCCTCCACTGTCGCCGAATGGCCCTGGTGGACCACTGCTTCCATAGCCATGGTCGAGGGTAAGCTTTCCTCTGACCAACCCTGATGCTGCACGACCCGACGGAGCCCCTGCGCGTGGCCAAGCCTGCACCACCACCCTGCGGGCCACACTGACGGACGACCTGCTGAGCATCGGCCTGACCCCTTTGTCCACCACTGACCGTTTCCCCCAGCCTGTTCAAACGGTGTGTGCTCGTTAACACTGACTAGCGTCATTAATAATAATAATAAATGGTGTCATTATGAATTGTATAGCATAAACTATAACATAACTCCTAGGCGTCAGCACCACGGGCTTTAGCACCAGGGGCGCCAAAATTGGGGATGTAACTTTTCAGATTTTTAATAGCGAATAGTGTAACTTTTGTTGTTTTGTTTGTTGTTCTGTCGAAAGAGTACGAACTTTCACTGCAGTTGTCAGAAGAAAAGTCTGTAGAAAGTCTGGTGTAATTTACTGAATCTCCCACGATCCACATCCACTCCACATCCGCTATAGCTAGCGGGCAGGCTTGTCAAGAAATGTTGACACACACTCAGCAACTGTCAAAACCGCCGCCCTACCGACAGAGGCGACTTCTCTCTCACCTCAACCGCAAGACCTGGACTGAATAGCCGTGCGCAGCCTTCAGATGCGCCGCGCAATAGCTGCGGCTGAGCTGTCGCGGTTGCAACAACATCAATAAAATAGCTATAGGTTGTCAGCCAGTCAAGTGAGTCATGAGAGGCAAAGTCAACGTCACAGGGCGCATTTCAGGGCCTGGGCGCGAACCTAGGCCGCACTGCCGCCAGTGTCCGGGACGCCAGCATCAACCAGTAGGCAGTCGCCAAAACGTCGAGTGCGTGCCTGTCCCCGCCGGTAGGGAAACAGCACCTCCTGCACCAGCTGCGGGCAGTAGGACTCGGCACAGATGATGTGGCTTGCCAGCTGGAGTCGCCGACGGCGCAACACTTCGCTGGGACGGGACAGGCCGGTGCGGAAATAGAGTCCACATTGGTGACATGCTCCTAGCCGATCTTGAAGGCGGCGCGCAGCAGGCCAGCGTGCGCTGCAGCATCGACCTGCTGTTCGAGCGATTCCGTCAGCGTCCAGGTCTCGGCTTTATACAACAGGACGGCCTCAATCACCGCCTGGAACAGCGCCGCCCTATGGCGGTCAGGCAGGGCCCCTGAGTGCAGGACAGCCCTCACGGAACGAAAGGCAGCCGAGGCAAGTCCGCGGCGACATCACAGGTCCTCAGCGAAGAGCTAGGATCTGCGCCATTGTGCCGCGATGGTGCCGGAACCCGTTTTGCTCAGGCCGCAACGAATTGACGAGATGAGCTCAATTCAAAACTTTGTACATGCATGTTTGTGTCTATCAGGGACTCGCACTCCGCAGTCCACACTCCTGGCACCAGTCTTTGTCTGGCCGTAAGGTCATCAAACACAATTAATGTGTGAGCCTTGCTCATACAAACGTTTTGTCTTTTTCATTTGGAGTCAGGCTCCACAATGTAAATACGAGTATGTTGAATACACGTATATATTGAACAGAATGGACAGAATTTGACCATTCAAGTTCAAGCTTTGTTACATCTCTCGTACTTGTATTTGGGAGAGTCTTCAGCACGTGAACAAGCTGATTATATTGAACGGAGGGATCTGAGATCAAAGCTTGTGTTTAAAATGCATACGCGTACGTGTCTTGCTATACATGTATTATCATACAGGCCTGAACTGTTTTGGAGCCAAAAACCGAGCCTAAGCTAAGTGTATAGCCACAGCGTATTGAGCTGCAGGAATACGGTAGCTCTGTGTAATAATGATGATAATAATTGATTGATACACCTGCCCTAATGAGCTATTGCGCAGCGTATCTGAAAACTGCGTAAGGCTGTTCAGTCCAAGGACTGAAGGGTTGGCCACACACCCTTAATTACCCCACCCACTTTACTGCTGGGTTAACTGAAGCAATGCAGAGTTAAGCGTCTTGTTCAAGGACACAAATTGTTCCGAGTGGGTGGTGAATCGAACCCCCAACTTTTCAGTCGCTATTCCGACGCTCTAGCCTCTAGACTACAACCCGGTCCTCTTTGTGTCACAAATTCGATTTACTGTCGTGTAGAAAAGGGGATGTGAACTTAAGAGTCAGAATGGAGCCTGAAGCATTGGGTCCCGATTTCTCTACGCCAATCCTTTCATTTGGAGCCAAATAGCTCCCGTTATGCCGAAAACCCGACCACTTTAGCGTTTGGGGATCTCTGTGGGGAGAAAGGGGATAAATGGGGATTTCATGTGAACTTAAGGCTCTAGAATGGAGCCTGAAGCATTGGGTCCCGATTTCTCTACGCCAATCCCTTCATTTGGAGCCAAATAGCTCCCGTTATGCCGAAAACCCGACCACTTTAGCGTTTGGGGATCTCTGTGGGGAGAAAGGGGATAAATGGGGATTTCATGTGAACTTAAGGCTCTAGAATGGAGCCTGAAGCATTGGGTCCCGATTTCTCTACGCCAATCCCTTCATTTGGAGCCAAATAGCTCCCGTTATGCCGAAAACCCGACCACTTTAGCGTTTGGGGATCTCTGTGGGGAGAAAGGGGATAAATGGGGATTTCATGTGAACTTAAGGCTCTAGAATGGAGCCTGAAGCATTGGGTCCCGATTTCTCTACGCCAATCCTTTCATTTGGAGCCAAATGGCTCCCGTTATGCCGAAAACCCGACCACTTTAGCGTTTGGGGATCTCTGTGGGGAGAAAGGGGATAAATGGGGATTTCATGTGAACTTAAGGCTCTAGAATGGAGCCTGAAGCATTGGGTCCCGATTTCTCTACGCCAATCCTTTCATTTGGAGCCAAATAGCTCCCGTTATGCCGAAAACCCGACCACTTTAGCGTTTGGGGATCTCTGTGCGGAGAAAGGGGATAAATGGGGATTTCATGTGAACTTAAGGCTCTAGAATGGAGCCTGAAGCATTGGGTCCCGATTTCTCTACGCCAATCCTTTCATTTGGAGCCAAATAGCTCCCGTTATGCCGAAAACCCGACCACTTTAGCGTTTGGGGATCTCTGTGGGGAGAAAGGGGATAAATGGGGATTTCATGTGAACTTAAGGCTCTAGAATGGAGCCTGAAGCATTGGGTCCCGATTTCTCTACGCCAATCCTTTCATTTGGAGCCAAATAGCTCCCGTTATGCCGAAAACCCGACCACTTTAGCGTTTGGGGATCTCTGTGGGGAGAAAGGGGATAAATGGGGATTTCATGTGAACTTAAGGCTCTAGAATGGAGCCTGAAGCATTGGGTCCCGATTTCTCTACGCCAATCCTTTCATTTGGAGCCAAATAGCTCCCGTTATGCCGAAAACCCGACCACTTTAGCGTTTGGGGATCTCTGTGGGGAGAAAGGGGATAAATGGGGATTTCATGTGAACTTAAGGCTCTAGAATGGAGCCTGAAGCATTGGGTCCCGATTTCTCTACGCCAATCCCTTCATTTGGAGCCAAATAGCTCCCGTTATGCCGAAAACCCGACCACTTTAGCGTTTGGGGATCTCTGTGGGGAGAAAGGGGATAAATGGGGATTTCATGTGAACCTAAGGCTCTAGAATGGAGCCTGAAGCATTGGGTCCCGATTTCTCTACGCCAATCCTTTCATTTGGAGCCAAATAGCTCCCGTTATGCCGAAAACCCGACCACTTTAGCGTTTGGGGATCTCTGTGGGGAGAAAGTGGATAAATGGGGATTTCATGTGAACTTAAGGCTCTAGAATGGAGCCTGAAGCATTGGGTCCCGATTTCTCTACGCCAATCCTTTCATTTGGAGCCAAATAGCTCCCGTTATGCCGAAAACCCGACCACTTTAGCGTTTGGGGATCTCTGTGGGGAGAAAGGGGATAAATGGGGATTTCATGTGAACTTAAGGCTCTAGAATGGAGCCTGAAGCATTGGGTCCCGATTTCTCTACGCCAATCCTTTCATTTGGAGCCAAATAGCTCCCGTTATGCCGAAAACCCGACCACTTTAGCGTTTGGGGATCTCTGTGGGGAGAAAGGGGATAAATGGGGATTTCATGTGAACTTAAGGCTCTAGAATGGAGCCTGAAGCATTGGGTCCCGATTTCTCTACGCCAATCCTTTCATTTGGAGCCAAATAGCTCCCGTTATGCCGAAAACCCGACCACTTTAGCGTTTGGGGATCTCTGTGGGGAGAAAGGGGATAAATGGGGATTTCATGTGAACCTAAGGCTCTAGAATGGAGCCTGAAGCATTGGGTCCCGATTTCTCTACGCCAATCCCTTCATTTGGAGCCAAATAGCTCCCGTTATGCCGAAAACCCGACCACTTTAGCGTTTGGGGATCTCTGTGGGGAGAAAGGGGATAAATGGGGATTTCATGTGAACCTAAGGCTCTAGAATGGAGCCTGAAGCATTGGGTCCCGATTTCTCTACGCCAATCCCTTCATTTGGAGCCAAATGGCTCCCGTTATGCCGAAAACCCGACCACTTTAGCGTTTGGGGATCTCTGTGGGGAGAAAGGGGATAAATGGGGATTTCATGTGAACTTAAGGCTCTAGAATGGAGCCTGAAGCATTGGGTCCCGATTTCTCTACGCCAATCCTTTCATTTGGAGCCAAATAGCTCCCGTTATGCCGAAAACCCGACCACTTTAGCGTTTGGGGATTTCTGTGGGGAGAAAGGGGATAAATAGGGATTTCATGTGAACCCAAGGCTCTAGAATGGAGCCTGAAGCATTGGGTCCCGATTTCTCTACGCCAATCCCTTCATTTGGAACCAAAGCATCGCCGTCTTTGAATGGCGGGTTGACGGAGATGCGGCCATCTTAGTCACGGGTAATGGACGCGAGAAGGCGTCAAGTCAGCTCGTTGTCTTTGGGGCCATGCTTCCTGCGTCCTTCGCGATGCTGAGAACTTCGAGGAGCCATTATCGTTGTTCATGTTGAGGCAGGTGTTAGCGAAAAGGACCTGAAAGGCCTGCGAGGACCCGAGGAAGCTGTTTATGCTGCGTCCGTGACACGGCATCCGTGTCAGTGATAGCATTGTTAAGGATGGCTTCGAAGGGCGTCAAGTAGGCTGTTAGAGTCGGAGCGAGGGCAGGAACGGCAGGGCCGATGAGTAACTGGTTCAGTCACCACCGAGGATGAGGTCAAGAGTACCGTCTGTATCATGATCAGGCGGAAGGTTGCAGACGCCGTTGTTGACACTGCTGAGGGTGTTAAGGACATCTTCAGGGAGCTTAACGGCCGGTATATGGATCGGGGCTGCTAGCTGCTAGTCGGAGGCGAGGGATGTGATTTGTCCAGCGACGGCTGTCTGGGGCCTGGAGGTCGAAACTGACGAGGTCCGCAGTAATCTAACGCGGAAGTACGAGTACGAGTGTAAGGTGGAGGCGGCTATCGTGAGTCTCTTAGCGGCTTTGAGACCAAGGTTGTGGGCAACAGTGCCGTCGAGATGCGAGTATGAGCAGCCAGAGTCGAGAATCGAGAAAAATTGTGCAGTCGACGGAGCGGCCATCTTTTGGGTTGACGGCCTTCACCCGGAAAGTAGCCATGATGGTCGGCATGAGACCTCCGTCGGCTGCGGCAGAGACTTGGGAGTTGGCTGTTTCTTTGGAGTCGGCGTCAGCCCGAATTAACGTGGGCATTTTGGCCTGTCTTAGGCGAGCGATGGCTAGAGCAGCGAGGTGCGATGTGGTCGTCGCACACACGACAGTGTCGGGTGTCGCGGCAGGAACGGCAGGGCGTGTTGTGTTGTGGTGTTGGCGAAAGCAATTGTCGCAATTGTCGCAAAGGTTTTTGTTCAGAACTATTTTAAGCCGGTCATCGGGCTTGCGGATATTGCAGCAAGACATGGTGGCATGGTCGGAAGTGTCGCAATAGAGGCATGGGAGGCTGGGCTTCTGCTGCTGCTGGTTGGCGGTGGAAGCGAAGCATTCGGAGGGACGAGGAGAGGGGTTAGCGCCCTACGTCGCTTAACTCGTCTACGTCGAAAGCGAAGCTGCATTATAGCGCGAGGCGTTGGAAGCAAGCATTCTTGGGCGTCGGCGCAGTTAGCCTGGAGGACGCGGCAGGACTCAGCGTAAGCGATGGGTTGGCAGGCATCGAGGGCGCCCAGCTTTCTGAGGGCGGGGCCGAATAGGAGACCGCGGAGTGGTTCGAACTTGTCGACGTTGAGATTGGATTGGTCGACGCGGTAGAGGAAGGCGTCCCAGAACCCAGGGAATGCGGCAGGGTCGATGCCGTCGAATGTCGGGAGACGAACTTTCTGGAGGACATTGGAGCGGATGAGAGCGGCCGGATCGCAATCACTAGTAGCGAACGACGACGCTGATGTCGTGGCAGGATAAATATAGCGGCGAGCTGTTCTATGAGCAACTGATTCTGCTGCATCATCGCAGTCATGGAGGTGAGGAGGGCCTTAACGTCGATGACAGGTGCAGCAGGTGATGAGGCAGTGTTCGAGGATGACACGGGAGGATCCATAGTCGGGGGCACCTGACGTTGCAGGCGGTGGGCCGCTGGGTTTGATTTGCGGCTGCCACGCGGCAGGCCGCTTCAGCAGAGGCTGTGGTGTGGTCGTCCTGGGATTGATGGATCTGGTCGCCAGATGGGTCAGTCGTTCATCGCGTGATGACCATGCTAATGCTCAGGTAATCTGTTCACCTCGTCATTTAAGGATTTGAAGCTCCTAAAGTCTTAAGTTCACATTAAATCCCCATTTATCCCCTTTCTCTCCACAGAGATCCCCAAACGCTAAAGTGGTCGGGTTTTCGGCATAACGGGAGCCATTTGGCTCCAAATGAAGGGATTGGCGTAGAGAAATCGGGACCCAATGCTTCAGGCTCCATTCTAGAGCCTTAAGTTCACATGAAATCCCCATTTATCCCCTTTCTCCCCACAGAGATCCCCAAACGCTAAAGTGGTCGGGTTTTCGGCATAACGGGAGCTATTTGGCTCCAAATGAAAGGATTGGCGTAGAGAAATCGGGACCCAATGCTTCAGGCTCCATTCTAGAGCCTTAAGTTCACATGAAATCCCCATTTATCCCCTTTCTCCCCACAGAGATCCCAAAACGCTAAAGTGGTCGGGTTTTCGGCATAACGGGAGCTATTTGGCTCCAAATGAAGGGATTGGCGTAGAGAAATCGGGACCCAATGCTTCAGGCTCCATTCTGACTCTTAAGTTCACATGAAATCCCCATTTATCCCCTTTCTCCCCACAGAGATCCCAAAACGCTAAAGTGGTCGGGTTTTCGGCATAACGGGAGCTATTTGGCTCCAAATGAAGGGATTGGCGTAGAGAAATCGGGACCCAATGCTTCAGGCTCCATTCTGACTCTTAAGTTCACATCCCCTTTAGCTGACGACCAAAGAATATCGTCAAAAATGAAACAAAAATTGTCTGTAGATCGGGTCTATATACTCGTATATGGTTCATGTGTATCGTTCACGATTAAAGTTGAAAAATTATTAAAAATCGATTAGTTTTTAAATGTACGTTTAAAAAACTGTGGAATGTGTGTTTAAGAAACATTTAAACTGGAATTTGTCTTTTGCCTCTATCGAGTATTTTTTTTAATTTGGCTTGCTGGTAAAACACTAAAATGAGAAAAACAGTTTTGCCGTGAGATCGACTTCTTTGAGTTTGAGTTAATTAAAGCGGTCTGAAGCAGAAAAATAAATTTACAACTGGAAAATAATGAAAAACTTTTACTTTTTTTTCGTCCTGTGTTGTTGCGCTATCTGTATCGTTAAACCGACTGGTAAGTGTGACATCGTTTCTGTCTCTCAAATATCATTGCGGTTAACGCATACAAAATTCTCTTTGGAAATGTTGGTTTTAGTGATGGCGTACAAAAGTTTTTCAGGTGATGGACACACAGCGGACAGTGAGAGTTCAGGTATCGGATAGTAAGATTTCAGGTAGCGGCCAGTGAGAGTTCAGGTAGCGGACAGTGGCAGTTCAGATAGCGGACAGTGAGACTTCAGGGTAGCGGACAGTGAGACTTCAGGTATCGGATAGTAAGATTTCAGGTAGCGGCCAGTGAGAGTTCAGGTAGCGGACAGTGGCAGTTCAGATAGCGGACAGTGAGACTTCAGGGTAGCGGACAGTGAGACTTCAGGGTAGCGGACAGTGAGACTTCAGGGTAGCGGACAGTGAGACTTCAGGGTAGCGGACAGTAAGACTTCAGGTAGCGGACAGTGAGACTTCAGGGTAGCGGACAGTGAGACTTCAGGGTAGCGGACAGTGAGACTTCAGGGTAGCGGACAGTGAGACTTCAGGGTAGCGGACAGTGATACTTCAGGGTAGCGGACAGTAAGACTTCAGGTAGCGGACAGTGAGACTTCAGGGTAGCGGACAGTGAGACTTCAGGGTAGCGGACAGTGAGACTTCAGGGTAGCGGACAGTGAGACTTCAGGGTAGCGGACAGTAAGACTTCAGGTAGCGGACAGTGAGACTTCAGGGTAGCGGACAGTGAGACTTCAGGGTAGCGGACAGTGAGACTTCAGGGTAGCGGACAGTAAGACTTCAGGTAGCGGACAGTGAGACTTCAGGGTAGCGGACAGTGAGACTTCAGGGTAGCGGACAGTGAGACTTCAGGTAGCGGACAGTAAGACTTCAGGTAGCGGACAGTGAGACTTCAGGGTAGCGGACAGTGAGACTTCAGGGTAGCGGACAGTGAGACTTCAGGGTAGCGGACAGTGAGAGTTCAGGTAGCGGACAGTGAGACTTCAGGGTAGCGGACAGTGAGACTTCAGGTTAGCGGACAGTAAGACTTAAGGTTGGTCTACAGACACAGTGAGTCTAGGCTTTTAAATTTACATGTGTTAGACATGCATGCACTGATATCTTGATTGATAGTATTGGCCAGACGTACCAGACCATGGTATGTTCCCTATATTAATTTATTGATTTTATTTACTGCTGGCTACCCCAGACGACATCAGGCAGCTGCTGTTCAGCATCCGGTCCGGTGTTAATGTTTCTCCACTGAAAGAGTGGCTACACGGCAGGAGCCAATACTACGGCTCGAGACTCGATGCGATTCCCGACGTCTACCGATCCTCGTTTCTGGATGACTTTAATTCTCGCCTGAAATTATTCAAGTCGCTCAATTTAATAGTTGTAGCCATGCTGAAATCAGAACAAATTGTTGCATCGGCAACTTTCAACATATCGGATCGGCGGAATCAAGTGGACTTGGTCAACTGGTTTTCGCCCGACAGACTGGTTGACACCAAGCCTTTCTGGATCGGCAAAGGTCCGTTTATCGATTTCGGTGTCGAAGGATTCCGATGGCCCAGTGACAAGCAGCATCGGGGAGACTGGGCTACGATTACTAGGACGTTTTACATTCACAAGGGGCACAGGACGTGCGAGACAGATTCAGGTTTGATGGGCGTCATTGAAGAGGGCAAGGAGTACTGCGACTGGTCCGACAAAGCGCCTGGGCAACCGCCGATCTTTTACTATGCAAAAAACGATGCAAGCTATGAGACCTCCCTTGACTTTGCCGATCAGCTGATTGTTTACCTGAAATAGAAAGCAATAAGGCTCGCTTCTAACTGAGTATCGATTAAATCCGTGAAAGCAACATTAAGGCATAAGGCATATTGCCGTCAGTCACATTTCTTTATTTCAAACATCAAATAAAGATTTAGAGAGAGTAGTTATTATACTCGATGGCATGAAACCATGGAATCAAGTGTAGCATTGACCTCCTGGTGATCAAAATGTGTAGCATCGACCTCCTGGTGATCAAAATGTGTAGCATTGACCTCCTGGTGATCAAACTATGTAGCATATTGATCTGGTAGTGATCAAACTGTGTAGCATATTGATCTGGTAGTGATCAAACTGTGTAGCACATTGATCTGGTAGTGATCAAACTGTGTAGCATTGATCTGGTAGTGATCAAACTGTGTAGCATATTGATCTGGTAGTGATCAAACTGTGTAGCACATTGATCTGGTAGTGATCAAACTGTGTAGCATTGATCTGGTAGTGATCAAACTGTGTAGCATATTGATCTGGTAGTGATCAAACTGTGTAGCATATTGATCTGGTAGTGATCAAACTGTGTAGCATATTGATCTGGTAGTGATCAAACTGTGTAGCACATTGATCTGGTAGTGATCAAACTGTGTAGCATTGATCTGGTAGTGATCAAACTATGTAGCATATTGATCTGGTAGTGATCAAACTGTGTAGCATTGATCTGGTAGTGATCAAACTGTGTAGCATATTGATCTGGTAGTGATCAAACTGTGTAGCATTGATCTGGTAGTGATCAAACTGTGTAGCATTGATCTCGTAGTGATCAAACTGTGTAGCATATTGATCTGGTAGGGTGATCAAACTATGTAGCATATTGATCTGGTAGTGATCAAACTGTGTAGCATTGATCTGGTAGTGATCAAACTGTGTAGCATTGATCTCGTAGTGATCAAACTGTGTAGCATATTGATCTGGTAGTGATCAAACTGTGTAGCATATTGATCTGGTAGTGATCAAACTGTGTAGCATTGATCTCCTAGTGATCAAACTGTGTAGCATTGATCTCGTAGTGATCAAACTGTGTAGCATTGATCTCGTAGTGATCAAACTGTGTAGCATTGATCTCGTAGTGATCAAACTGTGTAGCATTGATCTCGTAGTGATCAAACTGTGTAGCATTGATCTCGTAGTGATCAAACTGTGTAGGGTGATCTCGCGGTGATTGAGCTCCGTAGCATTGAACCAGTGAACTTGTAGTTTCGACGCAAGTACCTATGAAAGGTCTAAGTGTCAACAAAACTCTGAGTTGAATTGATTTTTATAATGCCGCGGCATTTCGCTATTACACATGTATTTGTAATTGTGTGAGGTTTACTTGCTTTATTGCTTTATTTATTTGCTCGGGAAGCCGGGAAGTCGGGAAGCCGGCGAAAAAAGCATTTATAAGTTTACAAAAGTATCTACTGTTGCTGTAATGGATTGAGTCTTTTTTCATTACATGAACATGCAGTCAGATGCTTTACTCAGACCAATCTGGCGCATACTGACCCACAAGCTACATACAGTACATGCGCACTCTAGCTCACTGTAGTCTCGTATAGGTTAGACAGAGGGGGGCCGTAGCCCAGCGGTAGCGCAGCTGCTCTGGGGTGCCAGCGACCCAGGCTCGATTCCAAGTGCAGTCACATTAATTTGGGGCTGAATTGGAATCTCGGCTTGGCTCTGCTCGTGCAATTAACGGCCTTGAGAGCCAACCCCCCAAGGCGCAGTGAAGTGTACATGCCTAACGATAATATAAAGTTAGGGCCGCTGTACACTCCTGTGTGAGTGCCTGCGTACGTATCCGCGCGCTTGTATGCCTTCTCAGGGGAGTCGGCGGAATGGGCAGTAATGCCTCTCGCCGGTTGTGTGCCTATGTCGCTTAAAGTGCGCCAGGGTGCACACAACCCCCTGCCTCTAATAAAAAAAATAGGTTAGACAGCGTCACGAGAATCTGGCAGTTTTGGTTAAATTATATCTCCAAAAATATACTGCTGTACATACGAGCCACGTCGGCCAGCGTTTACAACATCTATCGACGTCGCTTACAAAGATGTACTTTTATATTATTACATCGATGGATAACGATGATGTCATAAATAAATGCATCAACTGAACGTCGGTGCAATGTGGTTTGACGTTGCCGACGTCTAATTGATGTACCGGGTCTCTAGAAACTTATGTATACTAATGTACGAGCGTACATGTTGTGTCTTTTTGTTGGCTCGAAATCCCCTTAACCTGCATTGTGCTAACATGATGATGACTGAAGGTATGATGATTGAAGTAAGATTGCAGGGTCAGATGGGGGTCGCGTTATCTGCGGGTGAGGATAGCGTGGGTCCTGGGAAGAACGCAATTTAACCGTCTGACGAGAAGGGGGCGCGCCGCTGCTAACTGCATGAGATATATTATCATATGATATTTGTATTTTTGAAGGGAACAAACCCAGCAGGATGGCTATACGAAACAAGCTCCGCTCTGATTGGGTGATCGAAAAACCTAAACTATTCTACGAGTACCAATAGTATGAGAAAAGAAGATAGCAACTCTAAGATAAAAAAGCGAATTTACAACACCAATGAAGTATTAATTCACTGTAAGATATAATTGTACGTAAAACAAGAATTTGGTCAACCAAAGCTGTTAACGTTTGACTTTGGAAAGCAAAACAATAGCTTTTACGAAATAAAAAACTGATTTATACATATAAACAGATTTACGAATAGGATCTGTCAGCATTTAGCTAGCAATCTTTAGTACAGCTTTGTTAAATGTAGCATGATAATTCCCGCGAAATTGAAAATGAAGAAATATTTTTGAAGGCTGATATGATATGATGTCACTGATGATATTATTATATTGATAATAATACGGTCCGTCCAGCATGGAATGTAAATTTTTTTTGGCTCCCCGCCTAGAAAAGTGAGGGTTCCGTCACTGTCGGCGCCGACCCCAGTTAAAAAATCCTGAACTGACCACTGTAAATGCAAGATAGGCCTACCGACTGCGCCTGTCATCTGTGACTGAGACTGTGAGTGTGACCCTGTGACTGACGTCTGTCTGACTGCTGTAGCCGTAGCGGACCTAATCGGGCTAATGTCAATGAGTAATGTTAATAATTACTTCGTAATTTTCTATAGGCCTTGGCCTATCCATGAAGATTAGAGCCCATGCCTTGTAGGCCTACCAGACAGAGCCCTGTGCATCAGGATGATGAGGAAGAGGAACCTGTAGTCTAAGTCAGTCTTGTACTTCAGTACTTGTAGTACTTCCATACTAGCTTATATCTAGGCCTATTTTAGTTGCAATGTAGGGCATTGTAGGCCCTATAACAATCTGATTATTAGATGATTGTCAAATGTCAAGTTCTGTTCATTAAATTATATTGACTGTGTTTAAACTTTTGATATTGCCATATTGGCCTATATGTAATGTAGGGGCCTAGGCAGTAGGCCTAGTAACAAGGTCCAAGGAATAAAATATGCAAATGTATCACAGATAAATCACCAACTGGTAGCATGTCTGGCAGCTGTGGCAGCTATGGCAGCTAATTAATGTTGCTTTGTATAGGCATAGATGGTATAGACCTAGTAGCTACGCTAGTATATAAATTCTTGCTGTTTGGCATCAAAGAAATCAAGAAACTGAGTAAGATGTGGAATCCACAGTGGAATTAGAATAGAATAGCATAGTAAAATGTAGAATCTACAATAAAATGGTAAATTATAGAATCAATTTTAGAAATCTACTAACTTGAACAAAGTAAAATGCAAAATATAGGCCTAGGAATCAAAAAATGAATTTTAAACAAGCCTATACGTGCAGGGCCCCTCCGGATTTCTTTATAAAATAGTCACCGTTTAGTCAATTTGAATTCATACCAAAACTAAGAAACATATTTTGTTTTAATACTTATATTTTCTATAATATTTTGCACTAACAAATTTTTGTTTAAAACTGTAGCAAATTTTAGTATAAATAAAAGCGATTTCAGCAGAGGAGAAGACAACCTCGCGCATTGCGGTTCTGCAATAAGTGATTGATAGCAAATAGTAATGAGTTCCGAGAAAATAAGAATTGAAGAAGTGTTTTCTATACGTGTTAATTCCTTTTAAGAAGTAAGAGTGAAATAGACTGAAGTGTACAGTATATACTATTGAGAAGCAGCAGTATTGAGTAGTAAGAGAATACAAAGTAGATCTGAAGTTATGTGTAAGAATAACCGGAGGCTGTGACCCTCTGATCTCGGTAACCCCCAAGGACTTGCAAAGTACATGAAATACATATACCAGTAAGCCAAAATACTACTCAGGTCAAATTATTTAATAGAACGCTACCAGAATAACAGAAGAGTAAAATCTTTTAGGGCCAATAGTCTAAGAATAATACTCAGACTAAATACTCAGACTAAATACTCAGACTAAATACACAGACTAAATACTTAGACCTATTCTAATAAATATTCTCAGACTTATTCTAAGATTAATAAACTCATAATTTATTAATAGAATAATCTTGGTAGCAGCTACCAACATTTATAAAAACAGAAGTTTAGCCCTTTGACAACTTGGTTGCAGCAGTAGGATAATTTCAGTGAGAGCAATTACGCCTTTGACAACTTTAGTGACAGCTGTGGAATCATTTGAAGAGACAGAAGAATCAGCCCTTCGACAACTTGGTGGCAGCAGTAGGATTTCTAGAGAGAGCTAAAATGCCTTTGACATATATATAGCTTTGCCTATATCAATGTAACAATATAAAAAGATATATAAAAAAATTTAATATGATTCTAAATCAAAGCAAATTGAACTGGTAATAGTGTGTCTATTATTACTCATTAGGCCTACTCAAAGTAATAAATATAGGTACTTTGTTCTTGTAAATAATATAGTTGATAGATATAAAAAATATTACTTTAATTTTCTTTCTAGTAGTTTGGTCAAATTTTGAAGGCTTTTTTATTAAAAGATTAATACCTACAGTTCATAATGCACTTTAGCTACCCTGCATTTGCATTTTAATTAAAGTTAATAAAATCTGCAGTTCATTCCAGATTTTACTATTCCATTGCAAATTCTGCATTTTATTAAGCTATTCCATTCTGATTCTGCTACTGATTTTCACATTTTACTAGGTGCTATAAATAAGTTAGTATAGGCCCTAGTTCTAATCTAGGTGTCTCTTAGGCCTACCTGAAATTGAAAAGAGTCCTTTGAAATAAATACTTAAACAAATAATAGAACTTGACAATTGTTGATTATTATAGCCTATCCCCTTGTAAATATTTTTGTATCATGCAATATAACAAATTTACATAACAATGCATCTACAAATTTATACTAGCCTAGCTATTTGACTTTTAGGGCCACTATGACAAGTACTTAAAATTGTAATATTATATCATAGTATATTATATATACTATTTTGAATTCTAAGCCTTGGCTAGAACCAGAGCTAAATCAATTTATATGGAAGGATATAGAAAGGATAGGCTATTATGATCTAGGTTTATTTTTTGTCAAAATTGTTATGCTATTTGGCATAATAACATCAAAATTGTCTTGCCATTTTTTATTTCGACATGTCATAGCATGTCTTTGACTCAAAAACCCAGATTATGATTGAACTATTACCAAATTAAAATTGAATATAAAGGCCTAGGCCTAGTCTATTACAAAAGTATCTATTACTAAAGTGTTGGTTAATGGGTCTAATTACTAAAATAGGCTAAATCTAACTTGATTGATTTTTTGGTTGTTTTTTCTTCTTTCTTTTTTTCTTTTATTTTTTCTTTTCCTTTTTCTCTTATATTTTATTTTTCCTTTCTTCTTTGGCCCTTTTCTCTCCTTTTCCATTTCCTTTCTCTTTCAATTCCCCTTTTCCTTTTCCTTATTCTCCTTTTCTCCTTTTTTCTTTTTTACATATCTCTTCTCATATTGTTGAAGTAGGCCTAGCTTAAGTTAAAATCTCCATTTCCTATTGAGATCTTTTATGAGAATGATAGCTTATTGAACAGGTTGTTTCCAAAAAACCTTTGTAATATAGCCTTCTTTGATTGTAGCAAAAGATGAGTGGCCTTCCCCATTAGCTTCATTTATTTTAATTAAAGCACAATCAACAATAAATAATGTCAGTAGTAAAAATATTATTCAGTCCTTGACCCTAGGGACTTATAAACTCTCTTTGCAATAAAAATAAAAACATTTATCTTAACTTTAGGCTTAGTCTTCCTTCCCATTCCAATCCCAGTATGTATATAGTACCAAAAATTGTCTTTGTTACTTAAGTCCCTGATTTTAAAGATTTGAAAGCTGTCTTAGCATGAAAGTAAAAACATTTATCTTAACAGTAGCCTTTACTATCTAATAATAATATGCATATGTCAATCTTGCTATAGACAAGACTCAGTACCCTATATGAAAAAGTTGTGAAACTGTGGACAGTATCTAGCATGCTTTCAAAATCTTTTTAAAGTGCAGTGTGCACACAGGCGCATAGTGCCTGTTTGCACATGGCTCATTCCATATAAGATTAACATTTTTGGAAAATAGAAAAAAGTCAATATTTTTGCTTGCCATTGCCTTATCAGCCAATTTTTTTTACCAAATGTTTTTTATGTGTAATATCTACAATCTAAGAATAAATAAATGATAAAATGTTGGATTAGTATGTTATCAAGTGGCAAAAAGTCATTTTTGTAAAAATTGGACATTTTTCTAAGCAAAAGACATCATTAAGTTTGTGTACCTTTTAAAAATAAATAGAAAGCTTTGGAAGGTTGCAACAAACTATAGATAAAAGTATAGTACTTGCATCATCAGATAAAAGTATTGGTGACCAAATAATCTATTATATTTTTAATGTATTAGTACCTCAAAGTTACTGAATTGACAGAAAAAAATATGTTACGACCATAAGGCTGCCTTTTCTTTTGTATCTTTGTTGCCTTTTGAGTTTATATATTCTACAAAAAGAGTATGATTACTGAAGATGTTGTTAGTCAAATTTTAAAAAATGTATTGCAAAATATCAAAAATAAAAAATGTTATAAGACTTTTACCTTTTAGTTTCTATATGTCAAAAATCCTGTTGTTACAACCATAAGTGCCATTCAAGGTTTAATAGCATCTATACTAATGATGATATCTACATGAAACTCTATAAAAATATTATTGACAAAATTATCTTTCATTTAAATATTGGTTTAGTATATTCTATTATTAGATTTCATTTTATAAGTAAAAATAGTCTGTCATGTTACGACCGTGCTTATATGGAATGAGCCACATTGCCCTTTCATGCTGGCTGCTGCTCTAGCAAATAAATATACATGGAAGAGGGTCTAATACCTTTGTGGAAGGGGCCTATACACTTGTCATTTCTTGTATAATGCTTAGAGATGTTCCAAAATTTCAATTTTGATTTTCCAAAAATTGGAATTTTTAAAAGTGAATTTTAATTTTGAAAAATTCAGAAGCCAAAATTTTGAAAATGTGTAAAAAATTGGCTAAAAATAAACTAATTTGTGCTACATATACATGCATTTTGTTTTGCATAAGTAGTAAATCTAGAGTAAAAAGTGAGTTTTGGTCATACTAATCTTTGTTTTTCTGAATTTTGATTTTGGAAAATTTTAATTATGATTTTGGGAAGTTAGCAAATTTTGATTTTGACAGAAAATAATTTCTAATAATCCTAAAGTGCAGTAAAATAATTTGACTCTTTTTTTAAAGTGTGTGTCCGCAAGTTTCCACAATATTCTAGTGTTGGCACTTAGCTAACAAGTGCTATCTAGAGCTATAGCATATGCAGGGTTGCTATGGTAATATAGCTTTATTGAGTAGCTGTTGGCCTCTACTTCTGTAATGTCTACTACTTGAGCAATTTCTTTTCCCTTTTCTAATGTCAAGGTATTGATAGCCAATAACTACTTTTGCACTTATAGCTCTTAGAGTCCACTGACAAAGCAGTCACATAATGGATCTTCTAGAAAAGTTCCAAAGTCATAGGTCTTTGACTAGACTTTAGAAGGTTACCAGAAACTGCATATCCAATTTTATCTTTCTGAGTTTACTTGTAAAAGCAAAAATGCTTAGCAATAGAGCTAGCTTCTTTAGCTGGAAATGGTCTTTGAGAGCCTTACCAACCCTGTAAGACTAGTCAAAGGTTTTCTTGACAAGCACAGATTTTGTTAAGTTGTATAGCATTGGCAGCCAATCAAAGTCAGGAAAACTATCTTAATTTTGGTTTTTATTCTTGATTCTGTTTGTGCTATATGCTCTATCAATATTTACCCTTGAAAGGGTTCAACTATATTGGTAGTAGACATCCTTGTCACCACTATAAAGTTTTAGCTTCAAATGAAAAAGACAATTTATATGTGCCTTAGGCTATATCTAATAAAGTTTGTAATTGCTTATAGAGGCATTAAGCCCTAATGCTATTTTATTTATTCTATTGCTCCCTTGCTAGGGGAACATAATCTGATAGGCATCTGATTGTTTGGGGAGGATGCAAAGTGCAGATCCACAGACTTATATATTAGACTTAATGTATAACATTGGCTACATAGTGATTGCCATATAGCCAGACAGACTGATGCCTAATGGGACTACAGAGTGCAAGTCCTAGATAGACAGACACTGCATATAATATAAAATTCAAGACACTCAAATCTCAATTAGAAATTAAAATTCAAAAAAAATATTAAAAAATAGGAAAAAGTCAATGTTAGTTGGTCAAATTGAGCCAATATCAATTGCTTATCCACTAAGGCAACAAAGGACATATGTAAATACATAGCTAAACCACTTTACTTATTGCTGAGATGCAACAAAAAATTCTGTCTAATAAATTTAGGATGATTTGCTGATAGGCTGCCATTGACTGATCCTATTTAACCTTGCTCTTAAAATGATAAAACTTAATTATTATACTATTTACAGAAATCTGAATTAAATTTTATACAAGCATTAGACCTTTAAGATTTTAGTATTTTAAATATAAATTTTAAATTAAAAAACTTTAAATTTTTAAATTGAAGTTCTGCTTGTTTCTTCTAAACAAGACTTTGTTCAAAATAGGAGGTAAATTATCAAGAGTCTATTTATAAATATCTATATATAGTACACTACAGATATAAAGAATCTTTATCAATTTAATATAGAAAAAATATCCAGGCATAATTAAATTGCATTTTGGATGAATTTACTTACCAAATTGCATTCTATTATTGCATCATATCTTTGCTATTCTAGCATGTTGTATGATCATGTACCCTACTATCTTTACCCTACTTAATATGCCTAAATAGCACCATCCTTGCTATATTCTAACACCTTTACAAAGTTAGACATTGCTATTTTTCAGTGGATTAGTGGTTAGTGCTATTATACGAGTACTAATTTCCAAAATTTTGTTATTGACTACTTTAGTAGACCGCTAACTCAAGTCCAAATTAGTGAAAGTTTTGCTAATTCATTTGTCTTTTAATTTTGCCATTTTTAATTTATTATCTAAAAATAGTTTTTTATGTTATTTTTACCATTTTAAAATAAAAGAAGATAACAAGACTAAATAGCGCTGCAACATAATCTGAAAAAAATATATATCTATTTTTTAAATTCCATTATAGATATGTGCTTTAGGTCTTAGATGCACAAAAAGTCATATGCCATCAAAAAATTATAACATTCTATGCTTGTATGTTAAAGCTATAACAAAAGAATTATGTTATAGATCAGGGTAAAACAAAAATTTACAAATATAAAAATACTTATTTAAATATATTTAAATTGGATTTCAGTTAATTTGAAAAGTCAACTTCAAGTGAGACACAAGGCGAATATTGTGCCTTTAGTGGCATTGTAAAAAAATTGACTTGGTTGACCAACTATTCAAGCCTTGAAGTTGAGAGAATTATTAATAATTAGTGAAACATATGGAGGCTGGGGGTGCCGGCTCTAGCACCGAAGACTTGGTTGATTCGGCCATACATGAGTCTGCAGCAGTGGCCTCGCTTCGCTATCTAAATAGCTCAACAGGTTCCACTAATCAGCAGTCAATGTCTTCCCAGCGTCCGAAAGCGGCAAAGCCAAGAAATCCGTTTCTTGAAGAAGAAGAAGACTTTGATAGTAAAAGCGACATTGGCGATGCTAGTGCTACTCATGTACAGTTTCAGCAGCAGTTGCAGCAAAACGCGCAACAATCTCAGTTGCAAAAGCAACAAGAAAGCAAAGTATCTGTGCACAAGTTTGCCGAATATTTGTTAACAAACAAATTCTATTTAACCGCCTTGGAGTACCATGCCGAACTGTGCGAGCGCGGCGAGCCGCAGGTGTCTAAATTAGCGAATTTCTTTAGTAATCCGGGAAATTTCGAGTCCACTTATTGGCCAGCCTTGGACAGCCACGCTGGTGGACACAGTTCCGGCCGGATGCAACGATCGCCGAGCGTCACCACCTTCGATTCCATGGATGCGGCTAGAAACTCGGACAATGGCGATCAGGCCACTGACGAACGCGTCCCTGTGTTAGAATTCGAGCTGAGAAAAGCTCGAGAAACGATTGCCAGCTTGCGGCAGGAGCTCACTGATAAGGCTAAATCCTTGCTGCAGCCTCATCGACTGTCTGAGGAGGATCCAGACGCTGCCTCGGCCGCTGCCACTGGAGGAGCAGCTGGAGGCGCAGTTGTCGGTGGTGCCAATGAAGGTGACGAGACTGACAGCGGATGGCAGGCCAGTTCTTCGGCTGACGAGCCAATCCAAAGTCACGAGAAGCGCGTATTGAACTTTCTAATTTATGAGTACCTGCTGCAGATGGATTATAAGTACACGCCGGCATCCTTTGCCGAAGAAAATGCCGATCAAATATTCGACTCCTGGGACGATGTCGGCTTGAATATGCCCAAGCCGAAGGATCTATTAAGGATGTTGAGATCGCAGGAGTCTGCATCAGCCGCAGCTGCTGCTGCCGCCGCTGCTGCGGCGTTGCAAACTGCGGAGGCTGAATGTCAGACAGATCCAGATGAGCAGCGGTTGGCTTGGGAACGGGAGCGAGTTGAACTGCGCGAACGAACCGAAGAGCTGGAAGAATTAGTTGATCAGCTCAAGGCTGAGTCGGCTGCTAGTAAACAGCGTATGCTCAAGCTGGAAAATGACTTGCATAGAGCCAGGTAGCCTTTTTTATTTGTATCCTGGGGAATTTTTAAGCCTCAGAATCAAATAATATACTTAAAATCTCTCTATCCTACTCTTTACACTGCTAAGCCTCTGACTCACAGGTTGTTAACTCAGTCAGAGAGGTTGCTAACTCAGTGAGAGAGGTTGCTAACTCAGTCAGAGAGGTTGCTAACTCAGAGAGGTTGCTAACTCAGTCAGAGAGGTTGCTAACTCAGTCAGAGAGGTTGCTAACTCAGTCAGAGAGGTTGCTAACTCAGTGAGAGAGGTTGCTAACTCAGTCAGAGAGGTTGCTAACTCAGTGAGAGAGGTTGCTAACTCAGTGAGAGAGGTTGCTAACTCAGTCAGAGAGGTTGCTAACTCAGTCAGAGAGGTTGCTAACTCAGTCAGAGAGGTTGCTAACTCAGTTGTAGGGATTGCTAGCCCAGTAGGTCTGGCTTATTTGCCCTCTGAGAGTCAGAAAGTTAAGCAGAATAGACCGTGGTTAGTACGCAGCTCTTCCTTAACATGTTTTTTATAGTCTGTCACCTTGTGAATATAAAAGTATAATTTATAATTTTTATTGTGTTTATCGGGTCTGGACTTATAAACCCGTGCACAATCGATCCAACAGGTCCAACATGGTGTCTACTAAGAGCAAAAGATCAGACACCGCAGGCACAGCCAATAGCGACGGCTCCGGATCCGCTTCGGTTAATCGTGAAGTTGACGAACTCATGGAAGATGAAGAGCCCAGCTTTACCGCCACGTCTCGCTCGGTGCCGCAGTTATTTATCAGACAACTGTACCAGTCTGTGCTGCCGTTCCGTCTAGAGGAGAGCTTGGTTACCATGGGAACCAGTCCAGAGGAGCTGGTCCGCATTCTTGGCCACGTGCTACCCTGCCTCATACCGGGCGTGCTGTTTGACTATCGGCATCTAGCAGTGCCGCTGGCGGTTCACACGGCCTGCCTGCACCCGGACTCCGGAGCCCGAGACCAACTGCTCCGCCTGTTGTTTAACATGACCAAAACTCCTGACAGAAAGCAGAGAAATGAAATTTTAGAAGGCTGTTTAAGCTTCGCTAAAAGTGTTGGGCCCAGCCGGATTGAGGCGGAACTGCTGCCTCAGATCTGGGAACAGTTGGGTCACAAGGCCGACTCAAGGCGGCTGCTTGTTGTTGAAGCCTGCGCCACTTTGCTGCCATTTCTGCCAGCCACTCTGCGCGACTCTCTTGTGCTCAGCATGCTGCAGCAGATGTTTGAAGAGGAGCGCACCGCGGAAGTTCGTTGCGCTATTATTCGGACATTGTCTCTGTTGTCCTGCTATATTGAGGATCGGGATAAATTCCCAGCGATTGCAAAGATTTTAATTGCCTGTCTAACGGACGGGACTAGCGAGTCTATATCGGAGACTACAGCTGATTTCCTGTTGCCAGCTGTGGCCAGCTGGGCGCTGGAGCTGGGATGCCTGCACACTGGCTTGATCGATCCTATGCTAGACAGATTGGACAGCTCTCTGCGTCAGCTGCCCAGCGTCTCGGAGGCGTTGCAATTGTCTCGACTGTTGCAATTGTTGCGACTGTTGGTGCCGTTTGTAGTTGTGTGGATTGTCAGGCACTTGCCGCAGAGTTCAGGTTGGTGTACATGCCTAACGATAAATAAAATCAGGGCCGCGCGCTTGTGTGCCTGCTAAAGGGGAGTCGGTGGAATGGGCAGTAATGCCTCTTGGTGGTTGTGCGACAATGTCGTTTAAAATGCGCCAGAGTGCACTCTGTTCTGAATGTTCACCGGTGTCTCAGCCTGGCTGTTCACCGGGATCTCAGCCCGGCTGTTCACCGGGATCTCAGGCCTGCTGTTCACTGGGATCTCAGCCCGGCTGTTCACCGGGATCTCAGCCAGGCTGTTAACCAGGGTCTCATTTAAGCTGTTTACCGGGGTCTCACGTCTCAGCCAGGCTGTTCACCGGGATCTCAGCCCGTCCTGTTCACCGGGGATCTCCGCCCGTCTTGTTCACCGGGATCTCAGCCAGGCTGTTAACCAGGGTCTCATCTAAGCTGTTCACCGGGATCTCAGCCCGTCTGTTCACCGGGATCTCAGCCCTGCTGTTCACCGGGATCTCAGCCCTGCTGTTCACTGGAATCTCAGCCCTGTTGTTTACTGGGATCTCAGCCCTGCTGTTCACTGGGATCTCAGCCCGGCTGTTCACCGGTAGCTCAGCCCGGCCGGTAGCTCAGCCCGGCTTGTTCACCGGGGTCTCAGCCAAGCTGTTCACCGGGATCTCAGCCCTGCTGTGTAAAAGTTTTTTGTACTAACTAAAATTAACACTGTTTGTTTGTTTCCTGACTTACTATTAGTAGTATTATATCGTCTATTTATTTCTAACAGGCTATGGACAGCATCAACAACAGCAGCAGAAAAATCTGTTTCGCTCAGCAGTAGAGCAATCAGCTGTTTCTTCAAGCAATGGCGAATCAAATTCCATCTCGGGTGGGGCGGCATCGTCTGCGGTTGTTGCTTCGGCCAATCAGAGTCGACCGAATCTCTATGCTTATGACCTTATTTGTCCTAGCTTTGCTTTGTACAGCCAGGCCCTGCACTGCTACTGCAGTCAGCCGGCTTGGGAAGCCTGGTCCGAGGCCGCCTACATCAATGCCCGCCTAGCGCCGGGCCTGCTTACAGTTCTCCAATGCCAGCATATTAACGAAGTTCACTGCTCGGCTGTTTGTCGCCTATTTGCTCAACTTTCGGCTAGTCTGGGTGTCTATTTTGTACAGCGCACCCTGATGCCGCTCATGCGGCGCCAGCTGTACGACTTGACTACTTCGCAACTGAGATTGGACGCCTTGGAGACCTGCCTACCTGCCGGCTATTGCGTCTGCCTGTTGGCCGCCTGCAGCGAGGACGAGACTGACACCTACGAGGCCGAGTTGCGAGATGAAGTTCATAAGGTACTTTTTCTTGTCAATTCGTTTCTTTTATCATCGTTCTCTGTAGCTAAATTTGTCGGTAATTGCATCGGTATGTGTCGATGTCAAAGGATCGCTAAATGTGTCGGTATGTCTCGATGTCAAAGGATCGCTAAATGTGTCGGTATGTCTCGATGTCAAAGTGTCGCTAAATGTGTCAGTATGTCTCGATGTCAAAGTGTCGCTAAATGTGCCGGTATGTCTCGATGTCAAAGTGTCACTAAATGTGCCGGTATGTCTCGATGTCAAAGTGTCGCTAAATGTGTCAGTATGTCTCGATGTCAAAGTGTCGCTAAATGTGTCGGTATGTCTCGATGTCAAAGTGTCGCTAAATGTGTCAGTATGTCTCGATGTCAAAGGATCGCTAAATTTGTCGGTATGTCTCGATGTCAAAGTGTCGCTAAATGTGTCGGTATGTCTCGATGTCAAAGTGTCGCTAAATGTGTCAGTATGTCTCGATGTCAAAGGATCGCTAAATGTGTCGGTATGTCTCGATGTCAAAGTGTCGCTAAATGTGTCGGTATGTCTCGATGTCAAAGTGTCACTAAATGTGCCGGTATGTCTCGATGTCAAAGTGTCGCTAAATGTGTCGGTATGTCTCGATGTCAAAGTGTCACTAAATGTGCCGGTATGTCTCGATGTCAAAGTGTCGCTAAATGTGTCGGTATGTCTCGATGTCAAAGTGTCACTAAATGTGTCGGTATGTGTCGATGTCGTAGAGTCCCTCATGTGTCGATTTCCAAGTGTCGCTTAATGTGTCGGTGTGTGTCGATTTTGATGTGTCAGTTTGTGTGATGTTGAGTTGTCGCTAAATGTGTCAGTATGTGTCGATATCGAAGTGTCGCTAAGTATGTCGGTATATGTCGATCAAAAGTAGTCGAATGTCGGTAAAGATACATTCATATAGGTGCCGCTGCACTGATTAATGCTTATCAAAGTTGTTGCCACTGCTCCACAGGTGCTCCTAGACGGTGTCGCAGCGCTAGCCAACAGTAAACGCCGCCTCAACGGTATCTGCGCCTGTCTTAAAGAACTGTGCAGCTGCCTGCCTAGCGGTAGCGGCGAGCGAGCTGCCCTTCGTCTACTGTGGGACTGCATCGTTCTTCCAGAAGCAACTGTCGAACTACGGTCGGCCTGTTGCCGGCTGTGCAACGCTTTAGTGCACAGCACAGAGAATGAAGCCACAATAGGCGAGACAGTGAAAGCTTTGGTCACCCTGGCATCGGATTCGTCGAGTGCAGTACGCCGAGCCTGTGTGAAACCACTGGGCTCGATTTTAACGCTGGCTAAATCGGCTGAACTGTTAGACAAAGTGCGGGTGCAGACTAGCGAGATCCTGTTCGACCCGGGCCCTGATGACGACATGGAGTCCAGGATTGAGTGCGCCAACTATTGCACCGCTTTTGGGCCGAAGGTTGATCAAAGATTTCGCGAAGATGTCCTGCTGCCCGCGCTGGACAGGCTGACAGTTGGTTGTCCGACATCGGCTGCTGGACAGAAACTGTTGCTAAGCCTATTCGAAGCCTACTCAGCTCTGAGCTGTTCGTATCTAAGCGCCGGAGCCGCTGAGAATAAGCTGTTGCCAGGCCTGAAACAGCTAGCTGATAAATTGATAAGCCACCCGGATCACCGCACCGTGATTGATGCTATTGTTCAAGATTTTGAAGCCAGACTTCAGGTCTCTATGCAGCCAGCTGAGCAACATCAACAGCCGCAACAGCAGCAGCAACAGCAGCAGCAACAGCAGCAGCAGCAGCAGCAGCAGCAAGCAAATGAAGCAACGAAATCTTCCGGTCTAGTCGATCGATTGAAAGATTTTCGGGATGGCAAAAATTCTCGATCTCTGTTTGGACGTAAAAAATGAGAAAAAAAGTTGCGAACGCTTTTATAATAACGAAGGTTTAATAATTCCACTAACTGAACAATTTATTAATCGGCTGGACTTTCAGGGATGCTTTAAAGATATTTTAAAGGCTCATATGATTAAAAGTACTTTTGGAGACAGAATAAATACGAGTATTGAAAGTTTAAATTAACATCACGATAGAGCCCAGGAGGTTGTCATGCAATTCACACTCCGAGAGTGTACATGCCTGATGATTAGAAAGTCAAGGGGCCGCTGGAGATTAGCAGTTTTAAGACACAACACAAGCCTATTGTTAACTTCACGTGCCTAAATTTTAATTAATTGGATAATTTCTACAATACAATAATTGGATAAATTTATAATATACACTAATGCATGTGGTCACATAATATGCTCGGAGCTCGCTTCGATCTTTGCTAAAGCTTTCATCTAATTGATTTAATAGAAGCAATTCAAAAGTTGTGATATGTGTTAAAGTGCGTTTTTTTAGAAACATAAAACAAACAGATTTTCAATAGTTCTGTCCATTATTGGCTTGCTGTACATTATATAATATATTTCATGAATTGCTTAAAACATGCTGATACAGAATAACATTCCAAGGTAATCAATGATTTACTTAATAATTCCGTACACGATTATATAACGGAGAGGAGTAATCTTAATTAAGAAATATTAGAAGTTCATTGCCATTCACTTTTTTGTCTGACTTTTCGCGTTGTTTTCGTCGGTAATGAATCAAAGACCAAATGTAATAAACATTCATTATTCCTTTCTTGTGATGTACTTATTATGTCGGCAGTAATTTTTTATGATAATCCAAATAAAATATTTCAAGAAATGTTCTTTATATTCCTTAAATATCTGGTCTCTTCATTTTAGCCAAGCGAGTGAAATTAGTGGGGGTAGGAAAGTGGGGTCACCTGGTGGGGGTAGGAAAGTGGGGTCAGCGGGTGGGGGGTAGGTTAGTGGGGCTAGCGGGTAGGGGTAGGAAAGTGGGGTTAGCGGTTGGGGGGTAGGTTAGTGGGGCTAGCGGGTCGGGGTAGGAAAGTGGGGTCAGCGGTTGGGGGGTAGGTTAGTGGGGCTAGCGGGTAGGGGTAGGAAAGTGGGGTCAGCGGTTGGGGGGTAGGTTAGTGGGGCTAGCGGGTCGGGGGTAGGAAAGTGGGGTTAGCGGGTCGGGGGTAGGAAAGTGGGGTTAGCGGGTCGGGGTAGGAAAGTGGGGTCAGCGGGTCGGGGGTAGGAAAGTGGGGTTAGCGGGTCGGGGGTAGGAAAGTGGGGTCAGCGGTTGGGGGGTAGGTTAGTGGGGTTAGCGGGTCGGGGGTAGGAAAGTGGGGTTAGCGGGTCGGGGGTAGGAAAGTGGGGTTAGCGGGTCGGGGGTAGGAAAGTGGGGTTAGCGGGTTGGGGTAGGAAAATGGGGCTAGCGGGTCGGGGGTAGGAAAGTGGGGTTAGCGGGTCGGGGGTAGGAAAGTGGGGCTAGCGGGTCGGGGGTAGGAAAGTGGGGTTAGCGGGTTGGGGTAGGAAAGTGGGGTTTGCGGGTTGGGGTAGGAAAGTGGGGTTAGCGGGTTGGGGTAGGAAAGTGGGGTTAGCGGGTTGGGGTAGGAAAGTGGGGTTAGCGGGTTGGGGTAGGAAAGTGGGGTTAGCGGGTTGGGGTAGGAAAGTGGGGTTTGCGGGTTGGGGTAGGAAAGTGGGGTTAGCGGGTTGGGGTAGGAAAGTGGGGTTAGCGGGTTGGGGTAGGAAAGTGGGGTTAGCGGGTTGGGGTAGGAAAGTGGGGTTAGCGGGTTGGGGTAGGAAAGTGGGGTTAGCGGGTTGGGGTAGGAAAGTGGGGTTTGCGGGTTGGGGTAGGAAAGTGGGGTTAGCGGGTTGGGGTAGGAAAGTGGGGTTTGCGGGTTGGGGTAGGAAAGTGGGGTCAGCTGGTGGGGGTAGGAAAATGGGGTTAGCGGGTCGGGGGTAGGAAAGTGGGGTTAGCGGGTCGGGGGTAGGAAAGTGGGGTTAGCGGGTTGGGGTAGGAAAGTGGGGTTAGCGGGTCGGGGGTAGGAAAATGGGGTTAGCGGAAATTCTGATATCTAATCAATCATTCAATTCTATTTTTGCATGCAACAATGACAATCGGCGCTTGCTTTTTCGGCTTTGGCAAAAAGAAAAAGAATGCAAATAAGTAAGTTAATATAAATGCCAATTTTCTATGCTAATTATTCTACAAATGTAGAAAGCAGTATAACGGTTTTTAAATCATTTAAATGCTTGATTTCGCTACTTATAGTAGAAATATGCAAATAATACTATCTTTATTTATCCAGAGAGATAACTCTAGCAATATTCGGCATTGATAATGCCGGTAAAACCACGACAACAAAAAGTATTCGAGGCGATTCGCTAGAAGTCTGTCCAACAATGGGCTTCGATCTAATCGAATTCAGCCTGGATAGTTACAATGTCTCCATGTACGATATTGGCGGCAGCGGCAACCTTCGCAGCATATGGAATAATTATTTTAGCGAGATACACGGCCTAGTGTATGTTGTTGACTCCTGCGATGCCGATAGGCTGGATGAGACCAGGGCTACTCTGGCTGGTCTCCTGCAGAATGAGCTGATTCAGGGCAAACCTGTGCTACTGCTGGCTAATAAGCAGGACTCTGCTGAGGCTATGGACGAGGCTGAGATTGTTTCTTCACTGCGACTGTCTGAGCTGGCCTGTGCTAACAGGTGTCCCTGCCGCCTGGAGAGATCTGTGAGTTGGGCTTGTTTTATTTTCTACTTCTTTGCGTCTGCTGGTTTATCATCTTGCGTCTTTGCTCAGCTTCTGAGCTCCACTTTCTAATTTCTTTTTCCTCTATCCGCTGTCTCCTTCCCTCTATCCGCAGTGGCCTTCCCGCTATCCGCTGTCTCCTTCCCTTTATCCGCTGTCTCCTTCCCTCTATCCGCTGTCTCCTTCCTTCTATCCGCTGTCTCCTTCCCTCTATCCGCAGTCGCCTTCCCGCTATCCGCTGTCTCCCTCCTTCCCTCTATCCGCAGTGGCCTTCCCGCTATCCGCTGTCTCCTTCCCTTTATCCGCTGTCTCCCTCCTTCCCTCTATCCGCAGTGGCCTTCCCGCTATCCGCTGTCTCCTTCCCTCTATCCGCTGTCTCCCTCCTTCCCTCTATCCGCAGTGGCCTTCCCGCTATCCGCTGTCTCCTTCCCTTTATCCGCTGTCTCCCTCCTTCCCTCTATCCGCAGTGGCCTTCCCGCTATCCGCTGTCTCCTTCCCTCTATCCGCTGTCTCCCTCCTTCCCTCTATCCGCAGTGGCCTTCCCGCTATCCGCTGTCTCCTTCTCTTTATCCGCTGTCTCCCTCCTTCCCTCTATCCGCAGTGGCCTTCCCGCTATCCGCTGTCTCCTTCCCTCTATCCGCTGTCTCCCTCCTTCCCTCTATCCGCAGTGGCCTTCCCGCTATCCGCTGTCTCCTTCCCTCTATCCGCTGTCTCCCTCCTTCCCTCTATCCGCAGTGGCCTTCCCGCTATCCGCTGTCTCCTTCCCTTTATCCGCTGTCTCCCTCCTTCCCTCTATCCGCAGTGGCCTTCCCGCTATCCGCTGTCTCCTTCCCTCTATCCGCTGTCTCCCTCCTTCCCTCTATCCGCAGTGGCCTTCCCGCTATCCGCTGTCTCCTTCCCTCTATCCGCTGTCTCCCTCCTTCCCTCTATCCGCAGTGGCCTTCCCGCTATCCGCTGTCTCTTCCCTATCCGCTGTCTACAACTCTGCCGCTGTCTCCTTCCTTCTATCCGCTGTCTCCTTCCTTCTATCCAGTCTCCTATCCGCTGTCTCCTTCCTTCTTTCCGCTGTCTCTTCCCTATCCGCTGTCTCCTTCCTTCTATCCGCTGTCTCCTTCCTTCTATCCGCTGTCTCTTCCCTATCCACTGTCTACAACTCTATCCGCTGTATCCTTTCTTCTATCCGCTGTCTCCTTTCTTCTATCCGCTGTCTCCTTCCTTCTATCCGCTGTCTCCTTCCTTCTATCCGCTGTCTCCTTCCTTCTATCCGCTGTCTCCTTCCTTCTATCCACTGTCTCTTCCCTATCCGCTGTCTACATCTCTCTGTCCGCTGTCTCCTTCCCTCTATCCGCCGTCTCCTTCCCTCTATTAGTTGCCTCTTTCTTACACTTCCACTCTCTCCTACACTTCATCCGCTGCAGTCGCCTCCAATTTATCGGCTCTCTCCAGTCTCCATCAGCATTGCCGCTCTGCCCCCTTTCCCCCAGGTGGCCAACATCGGCACGGGCACCAAGATGGACAAAGGCATCAAGACAGGCCTGCGCTGGCTGCTGCAGTACATCAGCATGAACTGGGAGGAACTGGACGCCAGAGTCCAGCGGGACAAAGCCGCCAAAGCCGCCGCCGACGCCGAGGAAGCTGCCGCTCGCAAAGAGCGAGTCAGACGGCGGCGAGAGGAGCGGGAACGTCAGGAAGCTGCCGAGGCGGCCGCCGCAGGCACCGCCCCGCTCGATGCCGCCGATAAGCCCGAAGATGATGCCGCGTCTGCGAGTGTTCCTGCCGCTGCAGCTGCCGCTGCTGATGAAGATAAAGATGCTAGCGATTTGCGTCCAAAACGACGCGGTGGAAGGCTGCGTCAGGTGTGTTAAATAATATTCCGATTATAGGCTAACCTACTGCTAGCGGCTTCCTGAACTCCCTTATTCTTATTCCTAAACTACTTGTTGATATCATTGCAGGCTGTCACTACAGACTCATTACAGGCTCAATACAGACTCTCACTACAGACTTTCACTACTACAGAATCTCACTGTAGTCTTACTACAGAATCTCACTACAGAATCACACTACAGACTCACTAGAGTCACTACAGACTCACTACGGACTCAGTACAGAATCTCACTACAGACTGAGTACAGAATCTCACTACAGACTGAGTACAGAATCTCACTACAGACTGAGTACAGAATCTCACTACAGACTGAGTACAGAATCTCACTACAGACTCAGTACAGAATCTCACTACAGACTCAGTACAGAATCTCACTACAGACTCAGTACAGAATCTCACTACAGACTCAGTACAGAATCTCACTACAGACTCAGTACAGAATCTCACTACAGACTCAGTACAGAATCTCACTACAGACTCAGTACAGAATCTCACTACGGACTCACTACGGACTCACTACAGACTCAATAGATTCTTTGAGTCCCGTCCTTCTCACTTTCTCAAACCAATATCAACTCAACTAGGTTGAACCGCTAGACCAGCCGAGCGGCGTCGACAGCAGCAAGACTGCCGACGACAACGCCAAAAACCAAGCCGATTCCGACACCGAAGAGCCGGCGTCGGCGTCAGCCGCCAATCGACATCGACTAAATCGCCGACATCGTCGACGTAGCAGTGGCGGCTCCGGCGACTTCAACGAAGAGGACGGCAAAGAAGAGGACTACTATAGCGAGCGTCGCCGACGTTCTAGACGACATCGTCGCGATGTCGATGATCCGACATCGGCCGCCGCTGTCGCGGCTGACGACCAGCCCGAGGAGAATAGCTCCGACCGGAAGCCGAAACAGAGATCGTCCTCTTCCGGCGAAAGATCGACTGCCGGCAAAACCGGGCGTCGGCATCGGCGGCTGGCACCGGCGGACGACGCCACTGAAGGCGACGGCCGGGCAGCGGCGGCGGCGGCGGCGGCCCCTCCGGTTGGGCTGTTCGAAATCGGCGCTGGTCCCAAAGGGCGAGGCGACGAGGCCGGCGGCGGCTCTAGCAGGCTGTCCAGTAAGTCGATTGTCTGATCCCATTTATCCTCTCTCTACTCACCTGTCTGATCCCATTTATCCCCTCTCTACTCACCTGTCTGATCCCATTTATCCCCTCTCTACTCACCTGTCTGATCCCATTTATCCCCTCTCTACTCACCTGTCTGATCCCATTTATCCCCTCTCTACTCACCTGTCTGATCCCATTTATCCTCTTTCTACTCACCTGTCTGATCCCATTTATCCCCTCTCTACTCACCTGTCTGATCCCATTTATCCCCTCTCTACTCACCTGTCTGATCCCATTCATCCCCTCTCTACTCACCTGTCTGATCCCATTCATCCCCTCTATTCTCACTTGTCTGATCCCATTCATCCCCTTTTTACTCATCTGTCTGATCCCATTCATCCCCTTTTTATTATTCACCTGTCTGATCCCATTCATCCCCTTTTTACTCACCTGTCTGATCCCATTCATCCCCTTTTTACTCACCTGTCTGATCCCATTCATCCCCTTTTTACTCACCTGTCTGATCCCATTCATCCCCTTTTTACTCACCTGTCTGATCCCATTCATCCCCTTTTTACTCACCTGTCTGATCCCATTCATCCCCTTTTTACTCACCTGTCTGATCCCATTCATCCCCTTTTTATTATTCACCTGTCTGATCCCATCTATCATCTTTTTACTCACCTGTCTGATCCCATTCATTCCCTTTTTACTCACCTGTCTGATCCCATTCATCCCCTTTTTACTCACCTGTCTGATCCCATTCATCCCCTTTTTATTATTCACCTGTCTGATCCCATTCATCCCTTTTTTACTCACCTGTTTGATCCCATTTATCATCTTTTTACTCACCTGTCTGATCCCATTCATTCCCTCTATTCTCACCTATCTGATCCCATGTTTCTCTGCTGTCTGATTTATCATCAGTTGTCTAAATCCGGTTATTAACATACAACATTTCAGAATTGCCACCGCTAAGAGGTGCCCAGCCGAACACAGATGAAGCGGATCCTCTTACTTAAAACCCGATTTTACATCTTAAAATTTCCCTTCTTTGAAGAACCTGAGTAACTATTTTTATTACTGTGAGCCAAGTGGAAAGAAAAAGTGATATAATCGTACAATTGTTCACTCTTTCTTTAATAATTCTTACGTAAGTTCTCAGCTATTTAAAATATAATTTTTACTCTCGCTTGCATTCCCTAACTTTAACACTGTTTCTGTGTAGTTTTTTGTTTTTTGCGAATCATTGGCATCTTTTAGCTGTATATTGTGAGTTGTTTTTTATTCTGTGACTAATATTTTTTATTGTACTGGTATGCAACAAATGCATTCTGATGAAATGCTTGCATAAAATTTTTAATTTTCGTTTTGATGCTCAGGTCCAATCTTTGGTCTTAGAGTCCCGATCCTGACGCTTAGAGCCCAGATCCCCAGTCCTATAGTCCCGATCCTGAGTCTTAGAGTCCCGATCCTGAGTCTTACAGTCCTGATCCTGACTCTTATAGTCCCGATCCTGAGTCTTAGAGTCCCAATCTTGAGTCTTAGAGTCCCGATCCTGAGTCTTTGAGTCCCGATCCTGAGTCTTATAGTCCCGATCCTGAGTCTTAGAGTCCCGATCCTGAGTCTTAGAGTCCCGATCCTGAGTCTTTGAGTCTCGATCCTGAGTCTTATAGTCCCGATCCTGAGTCTTAGAGTCCCGATCCTGAGCCTTAGAGTCTCGATCCTGAGTCTTAGAGTCCCGATCCTGAGTCTTAGAGTCCCGATCCTGAGCCTTAGAGTCTCGATCCTGAGTCTTAGAGTCCCGATCCTGAGCCTTAGAGTCTCGATCCTGAGTCTTAGAGTCCCGATCCTGAGTCTTAGAGTCCCAATCCTGAGCCTTAGAGTCTCGATCCTGAGTCTTAGAGTCCCGATCCTGAGTCTTAGAGTCTCGATCCTGAGTCTTAGAGTCCCGATCCTGAGTCTTAGAGTCCCGATCCTGAGTCTTAGAGTCCCGATCCTGAGCCTTAGAGTCTCGATCCTGAGTCTTAGAGTCCCGATCCTGAGCCTTAGAGTCTCGATCCTGAGTCTTATAGTCCCGATCCTGAGTCTAAGAGTCCCGATCCTGAGTCTTAGAGTCACGATCCTGAGTCTTAGAGTCCCGATCCTGAGTCTTAGAGTCCCGATCCTGAGTCGTAGAGTCCCGATTCTGACTCTTATAGTCCCGATCCTGACTCTTATAGTCCCGATCCTGAGTCTTTGAGTCCCGATCCTGAGTCTTTGAGTCCCGATCCTGAGTCTTAGAGTCCCGATCCTGAGCCTTAGAGTCTCGATCCTGAGTCTTAGAGTCCCGATCCTGAGTCTTAGAGTCCCGATCCTGAGCCTTAGAGTCTCGATCCTGAGTCTTAGAGTCCCGATCCTGAGTCTTAGAGTCTTGATCCTGAGTCTTAGAGTCCCGATCCTGAGTCTTTGAGTCCCGATCCTGAGTCTTAGAGTCCCGATCCTGAGTCTTAGAGTCACGATCCTGAGTCTTAGAGTCCCGATCCTGAGTCTTAGAGTCCCGATCCTGAGTCTTAGAGTCCCGATCCTGACTCTTATAGTCCCGATCCTGACTCTTATAGTCCCGATCCTGAGTCTTTGAGTCCCGATCCTGAGTCTTTGAGTCCCGATCCTGAGTCTTTGAGTCCCGATCCTGAGTCTTAGAGTCCCGATCCTGAGTCTTAGAGTCCCGAGTCCCGATCCTGAGTCTTATAGTCCCGATCCTGAGTCTTAGAGTCCCGATCCTTTAGTTTCTCTTGGAAAGAAGACTTAGTCTTCTATCTGTGTCCTTGTTTTTTGCTATTTAAAAAATTAAAAAACTGTTATATGTGTACAAGTTGCTTGCTTTCGTTATATATTCAGTTGTCCGTCCAGACCAAAAATTGATATCTTTGAACCAGAAAATCCGTCCGCTCTATTATTATTCTTGATCTTGAAATATTATTACCCAACTGCCGCAACGGCAGGCTTTTCCGAGCTGCACGCAGCAATGTAAATATTGTTCTCTGCGTATTTTACACCAAATACTTTCTTAATTTTAACTTTGCTATAGTTTCTATTTTTTACGGCGCAGATATTTTATGAGCTAAAATCGAAATAAAACAAAATTTTTAGATGTTAAGAAAGCTTCGTTGAATGCGTTTTTTATTTTTTATTAAAAATCTTCATTACACTACTGATTCTAATTTGAACAGTAGAAAAATGCTAACATTGTTATCTAAATTTTTATACTATTTCTAATCGTTAATTTTTTATGCCTATAACAGAGAGGGAAGCTACAAAGCAAAAAAACCGCATGGAAACCATTGACGCAGTCGACATTGAGTCGTCGTCGTCTTTGCCAGCAGTTTCCGATACGGAAACGGAGGAGAACTCTCTGCCAACAGTGGCGGCCGCTGCCGCAGACGAAGTTGCCGAATTAATTGATACAGGCAACGATTCGCAGTCATCGACAGCGGCGTCGGAAGCGACTTCCTCCTCCTCCTCATCGGCGTCGGTTTCGGCCGCAGCTGCAGCCGCCGCCGCCGTCGCCGCTAGCGATCCACAGTCCGGCGACGAGGCCGCTCCAGGAGCCGCTGCCGCCGCGCCGGCCCAGGATCTGGAGTTTGTATACGCCGATGCCGACGAATATTCGGTTGAAATAGCCGAGCTGTACACCTACACTGAGGAGGCCGACCTGCGGGCTAATCAGGTCGCTTTTGATCAGCTGTTCGACGAGTTTCATCAGCACGATGAGCAGAAGCAGCAGCAGCAGCATCGCTGGACTAAGCTGGACGATCCATCTAGACGGGCTTTCATCGAGCGCCTGTTGAACATGCTGGACCTGGGCGGCAGCGGTGTCGGTTCAGAGGATCGGCGCAAACGCCTGTCGGCAGTTCGAGCCCTGCTGTACATTGCGCAGGGTAATTGGGGAGAATGCGACCTGGAGGAGGACCAGCTCAGGTGGACTCTGCACAATGCTCACCTATTGCTAGTGAGCGGCGCTTATCAAGGTGTCTGCCAGCTGCTCTGCATGGAGATTGACGCTCCAATGGCTTCGTCGTCTGCTGTGCAAGCTGCTGCGGCCAACTCTGCTGGCGGTTCCGCTGCTGCTGCGGCCGCCGCCGCCGCTGCTGCCGCCGCTGCTGCCGCTGCTGGTAAGCTGATGCACTATTAGCGCCCATCTCACATTTGAGATGGTTTAGTCTTCAAAATTGGTGGGAAACACCAGCATCTCAGCTTAGCTGAAAATCGTCCCTGAGCCTACCCTGAAAATCGCCCCTGAACTTACTCTGAAAATCGCCCCTGAACTTACTCTGAAAATCGCCCCTGAACTTACCCTGAAAATCGCCCCTGAACTTACCCTGAAAATCGTCCCTGAACTTAC
The DNA here is from genome assembly GCA_002269645.1 of Macrostomum lignano. Classification (NCBI taxonomy): domain Eukaryota; kingdom Metazoa; phylum Platyhelminthes; family Macrostomidae; genus Macrostomum; species Macrostomum lignano. The sequence continues at coordinate 461,426 of NIVC01000725.1, forward strand.
CCTAAAATCGCCCCTGAACTTATCCTGAAAATCGTCCCTGAACTTACCCTGTAAATCGCCCCTGAACTTATCCTGAAAATCGTCCCTGAACTTACCCTGTAAATCGCCCCTGAACTTATCCTGAAAATCGTCCCTGAACTTACCCTGTAAATGGCCCCTGAACTTACCCTGAAAATCGCCCCTGAACTTACTCTGAAAATCGTCCCTGAACTTACTCTGAAAATCGTCCCTGAACTTACCTTAAAAATTGCCCCTGAACTTGCCCTGAAAATCGCCTCCTGAGCTGTGCTAAAGTCGCTCTGGTTTAACCCAAAAATTCCCCTGAACTACCTCGAAAACCGCCTTTGAACTACCCCGAAAACCGCCCAGAGAACTACGCTGATATACCTGGCATTTATGTAGAATCGCCCATCAACTACAGGCGGCAATTATCCCGGCAAAAAGTCGGGATCAGCCGGCGGCCAATCCGGTCCCGGCGGCAGCGGCAGCAACATAACGTTGAACGATTCTACTGAGCTGCGCCTCATGCTCAGCCTGCTGTACATTCTAGTTGAAACTGCGCGCTGCTTTCCGCACGGCGATCACGCCGAAGGATGGGCCAAGGCTAGGGAGCACCTCATCCAGGAGCTGCAGGTAAGGCGTAATGGGATTTATTTATTTTTTACTTCAATCTTAGCCTAAACTCTTCTATTAATAGTTTGCCACTGCTCAACCTCATTCGGCACCCATATCTATCCTACTTTATTTTAGCTGCTGTACCTTCTACCTTAATTAGCCATTCACCCATCTAATTTATCTATTTACCTCTAATCTAATGAGCCACCCACCTCTGCCCTAATTAGCCACTCACCTCTGCCCTAATTAGCCACTCACCTCTGCCCTGATTAACTACTCACCTCTGCCCTAATTAGCCACCCACCTCTGCCCTAATTAGCCACACACCTCTGCCCTAATAAGCTACCCACCTCTGCCCTAATTAGCCACCCGCTTCTGCCCTAATTGGCTACCCACCTCTGCCCTGATTAGCCACTCACCTCTGCCCTGATTAACTACTCACCTCTGCCCTGATTAACTACTCACCTCTGCCCTAATTAGCCACCCACCTCTGCCCTAATTAGCCACCCACCTCTACCCTAATTAGCTACCAACCTCTACCTTAATTAGCCACCCACCTCTGCCCTAATTAACTACTCACCTCTGCCCTAATTAGCCACCCACCTCTGCCCTGATTAGCTACCAACCTCTACCCTAATTAGCCACCCACCTCTGCCCTAATTAGCCACCCACCTCTACCCTAATTAGCTACCAACCTCTACCTTAATTAGCCACCCACCTCTGCCCTTAATTAACTACTCACCTCTGCCCTAATTAGCCACCCACCTCTGCCCTATCTAGCCACCCACCTCTGCCCTGATTAGCTACCAACCTCTACTCTAATTAGCCACCCAGCACCTCCACCCTATCTAGCCACCCACCTCTTCCCTAATCAGCCACCCACATGTACTCTAATTATCTGGTTATCAACAGATCTCTGCCCCAGTCAGTCACACCTCTGCAGCGATCATAGCTAATTATCAATTAAAACATTTCTCTCCCGGCAGGAGCCAATCGTTGGCGAAGACTGCCTGGCCATCCTCCTATTCAACATGGTGACCAAGTTTTGCAGCAGCGCAGCGCCGCACTACCCGATGCGAAAGGTGCTACTGCTATTGTGGAAAGTTGTACTGTTAACCCTTGGCCCGCTGCCGGAGTTGCACAAGCGCAAGAATGAGCTCAGAGAGCGACACGGCCTGGCGCCAGTCACGGAAGAGACTGCCACAGTGTGCGGCAGGATGCGAGCCTCCAGCCCGCCAATGTCTGCTGCGGATATGTTCGACCAGATGCCCAGGCGGAGGGCTAGCCGGAAGTCGCTGGCTCCCAAGGATCCGGTGGCTGGTGAGGCGGAGTCATGGCACTGCGGATATGACTACTCATATAATGAGCACTGCGAGAATGTCTACATTTCCGTGACAATGAGCAGTCAGATTGACTAGATTTCCGTGACAATGATCAGTGTCAGAATGACTAGATTTCCTTGACAATGAGCACTGTCAGAATGACTAGATTTCCTTGACAATGAGCAGTCAGAATGACTAGATTTCCGTGACAATGAGCACTGTCAGAATGACTAGATTTCCTTGACAATGAGCAATGTCAGAATGACTAGATTTCCTTGACAATGAGCAGTTAGAATGACTAGATTTCCTTCACAATGAGCAGTTAGAATGACTAGATTTCCGCGAAAATTTTCTGCAGGCGAAGATCAGCAGCCAAACCAGCAGCAGCAGCAGCAGCAGAGCCGGCGCAACCAAGCCAGAGGCGATCTGCTTCTGCAACAGCAGCTCCAACAGCAGCAGCAATCCCGCTGTCTGCACTGGCGTCCGAAAGTGTCTGAACGCGATCTGGAAGCCTACCTGCAACAGGTGCGCGCTAAATTTGTCGGCTTCCGAGTGCAAGGCGACTTAACCAGCCTTGCCGGCCTCCCAGCCCCCATTCACGAGAGCGTTAAAGTGCTGCGACAGAATCTCTACGTCAGCCTAGCGGAGATGCAGATGCGACAAGAGCGGGACATTGTCAGCTATCCGCTTACTAAGGGCCGAGCTGAGGTAACTTTGTGTGTGTTTGCTTATGTGGGTTTTAGCAGCTTCCTTAACTTATGCTGTCACGCGTTACAAACGCTATGAGTGATTCTATAGCATCCCTTGAAGGAATCAGGAACATACAGAAAGGAAAATTAAGCTTTAGAGCTTTAGAACCGGGTGCTTTAGCACCAGGAGCTTTAGCACCAGGGGCTTTAGCACCAGGGGCTTTAGCACCAGGGGCTTTAGCACCAGGGGCTTTAGCACCAGGGGCTTTAGCACCAGGGGCTTTAGCACCAGGGGCTTTAGCACCAGGGGCTTTAGCAACAAGGGATTTAGCACCAGGGGAATTAGCACCAGGGGCTTTAGCACCAGGGGCTTTAGCGCCAGGGGAATTAGCACCAGGGAATTTAGCACCAGGGGCTTTAGCACCAGGGGATTTAGCACCAGGGGCGCCAGCACCAGGGGCGCCAGCACCAGGGGCGCCAGCACCAGGGGCGCCAGCACCAGGGGCGCCAGCACCAGGGGCGCCAGCACCAGGGGCGCCAGCACCAGGGGCGCCAGCACCAGGGGCGCCAGCATCAGGGGCGCCAGCACCAGGGGCGCCATCACCAGGGATGCCAGCAAGTATCACTGGAAGCTCGCATTAAAGAGAACAAGAGGCTTATGATATCGTTGAAATTTATTTTATTAAGACCTAAATTTCGCTCCAAATTTTCTTACTCAGGTAATACCTGACACCCCAGCCGAGCACCTCTACCGGCAGATGATGCCGCACATACCGCAGTACATGATCGCCCTACTCAAAGTACTGCTGGCTGCTGCTCCGACTAGCAAGCCGAAAACTGAGACTATCAATCTGGCATCGGATCTGCTGCCGGCTGCCGACGGCATGCCGCAGACTCTGGTGCAGTCTCTGAGGCTTAGCGTTGATGTTAATAGGCACAAGGAAGTGATTGTCAAGGCTATTTCGGCTCTGCTGCTGCTGCTGTTGAAGCACTTCAAGGTTTGTTAGGATTTTTGTTGTGTTTTAGAAGCAGATTTAAGTCGGTTTAGAAGGTGGGTGAGGATAACAGCCCACAACTGAAGATTTGGAGGGTGGGGTGGGTGTAGCAGCCCACAACTGAAGATTTGGAGGGTGGGGTGGGTGTAGCAGCCCACAACTGAAGATTTGGAGGGTGAAGGATCGGAGGGTGGGTAGGGGGTAGCAGCCCGTAAATGAAGGATCGGAGGGTGGGGTGGGTGTAGCAGCCACAACTGAATATTTGGAGGGTGGGGTGGGGATAACAGCCCACAACTGAATATTTGGGTGGGGTAGGGTGGGGTGGGGCAGCAGCGAACCGAAAGCACCCTTTGGCTTAACACTTCAGTCGTACTAACAATATTGACATTCCCATTCCAGGTAAACCACGTGTACCAATTCGAGTACGTATCTCAGCACCTGGTGTTCGCCAACTGCATCCCGCTAGTGCTGAAATTCTTCAATCAGAACATTCTTAGCTACGTAGAATCGAAGAATAACATTTCTCAGTTAGATTTCCCGGCTTGCGTTGTACGCTCGGGCGAGGACTCGATGCTGACTTCGTCTGGCGCTGGCAGCGGCGCTGTCTCGGCTGTGTCGGCAATGTCCGAAGCCGAGGCTCTGGCCCAGGAGCCCAGCTTTCCGGGCGATTTCTGCTGGCGCAATTTGTTCAGCTGCGTCAATCTGTTGCGTGTGCTGAACAAGCTGACCAAGTGGAAGCACAGCCGGACCATGATGCTGGTTGTGTTCAAGTCCGCCCCGATTTTAAAGCGAGCCTTGAAAGTTCGCAATCCGCTGCTGCAGGTGAGCTGTTGTTGGCTCCTGGGAGGGGACGTGGGTTCGAATCAAGGACGGCTTAAGTGGAAGCAATCTTTTTTTATTAGAGGCAGGGGGGTTGTGTGCACCCTGGCGCACTTTAAGCGACATTCGCACACAACCGGCGAGAGGCATTGCTGCCCATTCCGCCGACTCCCCTGAACAGGCATACAAGCGCGCGGATACGTACGCAGGCACTCACACAGGAGTGTACAGCGGCCCTAACTTATATTATCGTTAGGCATGTACACTTCACTGCGCCTTGGGGGGGTTGGCTCTCAAGGCCGTTAATTACACGAGCAGAGCCAAGCCGAGATTCCAATTCAGCCCCAAATTAATGTGACTGCACTTGGAATCGAGCCTGGGTCGCTGGCACATCAGAGCAGCTGCGCTACCGCTGGGCTACGGCCCCTTAAGCAATCTTTTAGTTGGAAGCAGATCGAATGCTCATCGAGAAGAAATCTATTGATTGGAAAGTTATTTTTAACTTTCCAGACTGTGTTTACTCTTGTGAACGACAGTAATGTCTAAATTAGATGAAATTTTAGCTACAATGCCTTGTATGCCTGCTTAACTCGACTGCAGTGCTTCAGTTCACCCAGCTGTAAAATGGGTGCCAGCATTAGCTGGGGTGATTGAGGCTGTGTGTGGCGACTCCCCCAGTCCTTGGACTGAACAGCCGTACGCAGCCTTTAGATGCGCCGCGCAATAGCTGCGGCTGAGCTGTCGGTTGCACATCTGCTCATTAGGGCAGGTGTGAATCAGTTATTATATTATTATTATAATCATACGAAAGGTTTTATTACAGAAGAAATTAAATAATTTTTGTCATTTTTATACGGTTAAAACTTTCAGAAAAATTTCGCGAAAAGAAACTGAAAAAATTAACGTCGTAATAATTAAGAAAACAACATCAAGTCGACTTTCGCTTTGATCTACGGCCTACTGACCAATGCCTCCCTGGGAACTGACTTAGTGAAAACACCTTTCAAGTTCACGTCAAAGAAAAAGTGACTCGGAAACGCTTTGAAAGAAACTAAGCCACTGGTTTGGGGGACTGATAATTAACAAATTTTAAATTTGAGCTTGCTGCAGGATCTTAAATATTTAGTTTGCCGAAAACTTTATCGCTCAGGATAGATGAGTATATATAGTTGGTTATGTAAGTAACAAACTGCGAAGCTATGATTAACAGCAAGTAGAATTTGGTAGTAGCAATCAACTTCTAGATGCAAAAAGTGCAACTATCTGCTTGTTAGAATGTTCTCTGCAATCAAACAGCCGAGTAGTCAATGCTCAATTCAGCGTGAGAACTTCTCCCAGTTGGCGTCTGTCTCGATTGCAGCTTCAACAGCCGCGTCTCCGTGTAGAATCTGCCGACAAGCCGATGTAGCCTTGTTGAATAAGACAGACTTGCAGACTGGATTGTTGGCGCATAGAAAGGCGCAATGAATCTCACTATGAACAGTCAGTTGCTCGCCAATGCATTTGAACGGTGAAACTTCTGGCGGCTTGTTCGTAGGCAGGTCGATCTTGGAAAATACAGTCTTGCTGCTGTAGCCCTGCAGTCCTGGCTCGCAGATGAAGCCATATTTGGTGCTGCAAATGCCGTCGCAGAGTCTCAGTGGCGAGAAACTATTTTGGCCTAGTAATATCAGACAGTCATCAGTGCTGTCTTTATTGTCTGGCCTTCCAGTATACCAAAAGTCATTGTTGACAGGCAGCTCTCCATCGTCAGTGCTTATCCAACCAGCCCTAGACTGACCGGTCTCTTTCAACATGTCAGTGAAGCCTAAATGGTATCTTTCAATGTTGCCGCGTGGACCTAGTTTAGGCTGCAATGCGATTAGAGTGCTTACAGTGCTCAACAACCGGCCGCCAATTGAGTTGCAGAAGGCTTGAGCATCGCACCAGTTCAAATTTTTATTGCCAGATTGTAGCGGCTTGATGTACAGACAGAATCCATTCTGCATAGTGAAGTTTGCTGGGCAACTAGTTGCAAAAGACACCTGCACGATAATAAGTTGGAAACTCAAGAGGTTGAGTAGACTGCTCAGCAAAGACGCGTCGACTTTGACGAGCATGACGATTCACTTGGTAGATTACGTCGTATTTCTGAGCTTGCTTGGGTGAAAACCGAACGTTGGATGTAGTTAACTGTTTTTTGAAGACTTGAGCATATCTAAATAACAGTCCGTATGCAATATGAGAAAATTTGCCAAATGCTATCCGCTTTGTCTGTATTATTTGAAGAAAATCAAGCTGTTTCTAGAGCATAAAACTGAAGACAATGATTGACAGCAAGAAAAAAGCCATGACACAATGGCTGTTGTTAATTGGCTATTTTATCTGTGAAACCTGTATTCTGACATTGTCAATGTTTGCCAATTAAGTATACAGTACTTTGGATATCTACACGTTTATAATGCTTGCTACAAAAACGACTGCTTGTTAAAATTCAAAGAAATATGGGAACGCCTACAGATGTATCAAACAGCAGAGCTAAAAGCACAATCGTTTGGCTGCAATGTAACCTATTGTAAGAGGATCAAGCCGCATATTAAAATTAAATACGAAAATTTAAAAACCTTGAAGGTACATTTGCCAAATAACTAGGATGAAAAATTACCCTAAACGACTCTTCTCGCTTCTTGGACCATATGAAATATTTAATAATCGATTAAACGAACTTACCAATGTCCGATCTGTACGGCCTTTGCAGTAAATGTGCTTGCTTTACGGGTTATGTGAAACCATAAATTCTGCACTATGAATAGTGTTAATGGTGTTAATTGTTATCGGACCGATGATAAATTAAAACAGCCTTTTAGAGGAATATGATACTTCCTAAACGCATGCGTTAGTCGAAAAATTCTGGCTAAAACAGAAAACTTTTGAAAAATCATGGAGCTACGAGTATAGATCGATCGAATAAAAAATAGTTGCTCTAGGAATACAGTAACCTGCTAAAATGACAAGCAAGCAATTTAAAACAATCTAAGAATTGAAACAGGGAGATACAACAAGGGTCGAATGTAAGCGTTATTGCAATTCTAATGTGAAAAATGCTTTCCTAATAACTGCCCACATCAGGTTGGACAGCTATAGGTCTCAGCTTAAGAAAATCTGTCCCAACATAATGATACAACATAGCATTAACAGTTCTCTACAATTTTAATCAAGGTGTACGCACTGAAGCTGATCAAAGCGCAGACAAAGTACATGGGCCGGCAGTGGCGCAAGATTAACATGACAACAATGTCGGCAATTTATGAGAAAGTCCGACATCGCCTAACAGACGATTGGGCGTTTGCCAACGATCTGGATGCTAGGCCGTGGGATTTTCAAGCCGAAGAATGCTCATTGCGCAGTGCCGTAGATCGGTTCAATCAGCGCAGGTACTCGGCAACTGGGCCGGCGGCCACTTTGCCAGACACCCTGGCCCCGGTTGACAACAATGTTAGCAGCGTGTTGAGCACCCAGGTGACTTTGACAGATCATTTCAAGAGGAATTATCAGCACTGGCTTGAGCAGGAGGTGTTCTCCGCGCCTATTAATTGGGACCTAGTGTTGAGCTCTATGCGTACCTGATGTCGAGGACTTCTAGTATTTTGTTTATAGTTGAATTATTCAGACTGCACTGGCTTATTTGTTTATTTTTTATGTATCACAGTAATGCTATGCTGTAGCGTAAATCGCGTTGTTGACTAATCAATTTTTGTATCAAATGTGGAGTTAACTTTAGCTAATCATTATATAAAGCATGTTTTGGAGGGTTAAATACGGAGTAGTTAAATAGAAAGCATGAAAGCATTAGTAGTAGTGTATGCTTATATCTGACAAGTTTAGGTTTACAAAAACAAATTTGTTTATTAAAAATTTACAAGCGTTATATATTAGTTTGCTAGGATTTTGAGTAAATTCCATGCCTGTGCTGACTAACCGCTTATAATAACTGTTCACTTATTCAAATGCGTGCCTCTTAAACTTCGCTTATTTATATTTGCGCGACCGTCAAATAATTCAAGTGCTTCTCAATAACTTATTAATAATACAAGCTCCTAGTTTTGTTTTCATTTTTTTCTGTTTCATCACGCTTTTTTTAATTTGTACGTTTCAATGCTAAAATGCGCTGTATTCTACTATACAGTAGTGAGAAATTGCTATATAGAGAGTGCAAGTGTAATATTGGTGAATTAGTTCTATGATAATCTATCACCTCTCGCGTGCATGCTGGCTAATAAAAAATTTATATAAACCCACTGTCCTCTAAATTTTATTTCACCATTGAATTCAGTTTGCAAATAAAATGTCGTCTTCGGTTTACTTAGATTTTATATGTTTTATAGGGGTTCATAGTAGGAATTATAGATTTTTCTATTGCAATGGAACTTTTGTAAATAAGACAAGAACTTTAGGTGGATCATTTTAGAACTTTTGTGACCCTGACTGACCCACCAGGGTTCAGGGATCTTAGGCCTAGGAGATTTGTCCAGGGCTAAGGTGGCAGGCGCTCATCGTGCTCAATCTGAAGCTCTCTCTCTCTCTCTCTCTCTCTCTCTCTCTCTCTCTCTTTTTATCTCTCTCTTTCCAACTCTACCACCAGAAACAACAACATTAAAAAAAAAACAACAGCAATTACAACAACAGCAACAACAACAACAACCCCCTGGGATTTACTCCCAGCCTGCTGGGTAATCAGCAGGCCCTATCCGGCGCCGCGTCTTTGTCGCGGGGGGAGGCAACGCCCGTTCTTCGGGCGGCGAAGAGCGCCGGGAATCGGTCACCGCTCCTGGCTCAGGGGCGGTGGATGTGGCTCGGTCCGGCCCTCTGTGCTCAGCCTTTGTCGCTGGCTCTGTCAGCGGTAGGGGTTTGGTACCTAGTCCGGTTATTCCGAGCTCGGTCCGCAGTCAACAACAACAACAACAACAACACCAGAAACGACAACATTAAAAAAACAACAGCAATTACCACAGCAACAACACTAACAACAGCACAACAACGACAACAGCAACAACAGCACAACAACATCAGCAGCAAAATTAATAGTAGCAACAACATTAACAAAAACATTAACAGCAACATCAGCAACAACAACAGCATCAACAACAACAACAATAGAAATTTGTTACAAATTTTTTTTAGTTTGTCTTCATTTAGCTACTTTGAGTACAAACATAAGTAAATTTTAGTTTTTTGCTTGTTTTTTATATCAAAAAAGCATTTTTCTATTTTTTAATGCATGCTATCATATTAACAAACAAACAAAGTTGGCAGTCAGCATGGGCGGAGACTCTCACGGTCACGGTACTAAATGGATACCACCAGATTGGCGCCAATACAAAATCCAAGACGCGCCCAGAGTTCAACAGCACGTTGACAGGCTAGCCGCTATAGGCCTGAAAGATCCTTGGGCTCGCAACGAAGTTTGGCGCTATCACTCCGAGTTTTATAAGCCGCCAAATCGTTGGATTATGTGGTTAATCACCCGCGGTGCTCCCTACGGTATCGCCGCCTTTGGCACTGTCATCGTATTGGAGAAATTGTACGGCTATGTGAATAGAAAGCACGGGCACGATGGGCATGCCAAGCATCACTAACCATTGATTGTGACGTTTTCGGATTCTGTTCGTCTGCTGTAAATTTGAGTAGTTAGTCTATATATTTAACTAATTTTAGATTGGCAAACAAAATAACAGAAAAACTCGAGCTAATACTACTAACTTAGATCGATAGTAGTAGTAGTAGTAGTACTAGTTTAGTAAAAAATTGTCTCCTTTGTTAGCTTTTTAAATTTCACAACAATATACGAGCTATATATAATATGTTATAGAAGAGACTAGTGCAGTCAATTTAGCAGTTTTCTTCAAGCCTTAAAAACTGTTTTGTGTTGCTTTATTTATTGCTTCGGAGCTTATTCCCATCGTTTAGAATTCTCAGTGGCATACTATGGGATAGATTTTTTTCGGAGCCATCATATAGCCTTTTATAGTTCTCCCATTATTCCTTATGCTTTCCTATGGTCCCCTATGAATTTCGATGGTGTCTCCTATAAATTCCTTTGGTCTCCTATGAATCCATATAGTCTCCTATGGTCTCCTATGGATCCATATAGCCTTCTATGGGTTCCTATGGTCTCTGATGAATCCATATAGTCTCCTATGGGTTCCTATGGTCTCCTATGAATCCATATAGTCTCCTATGGTCTCCTATGGATCCATATAGCCTTCTATGGGTTCCTATGGTCTCTGATGAATCCATATAGTCTCCTATGGGTTCCTATGGTCTCCTATGAATCCATATAGTCTCCTATGGTCTCCTATGGATCCATATAGCCTTCTATGGGTTCCTATGGTCTCTGATGAATCCATATAGTCTCCTATGGGTTCCTATGGTCTCCTATGAATCCATATAGTCTCCTATGGTCTCCTATGGATCCATATAGCCTTCTATGGGTTCCTATGGTCTCTGATGAATCCATATAGTCTCCTATGGGTTCCTATGGTCTCCTATGAATCCATATAGTCTCCTATGGGTTCCTTTGGTCTCCTATGAATCCATATAGTCTCCTATGGGTTCCTATGGTCTCCTATGAATCCATATAGTCTCCTATGGGTTCCTTTGGTCTCCTATGAATCCATATAGTCTCCTATGGGTTCCTTTGGTCTCCTATGAATCCATATAGTCTCCTATGGGTTCCTTTGGTCTCCTATGAATCCATATAGTCTCCTATGGGTTCCTATGGTCTCCTATGAATCCATATAGTCTCCTATGGGTTCCTATGGTCTCCTATGAATCCATATAGCCTTCTATGGGTTCCTATGGTCTCCTATGGATTCTTTTTTATTCCTGTGGACTTCTACAAACTCCTAAAGGCTCCTATGGATTCTTGTGGTCTCTTTTGGTCTCTTATGGAGTGTTAAATAGATCCATGTGGATTTCTCATTCAGCCCTCTTTGAAAATTAAATTTTCAAATGTTGCTAGTCTCATGGTGGTTTTTTTTAATTTTAACTTCGAATTTGCAGCTCTGTCGTTAGTTGGACTCACTGAATTTTTGTTTTTGTCGTCATGGAAACCGGTGTGGAGGAAGAGCCAACAGCATCCGTTAGCAGCCCTTGTCCCATATCCTGCCTAATAAAGAATGCACTAAATCGTGAGCCACTATCATCGCCGGTTGATGCCATGCCAAATAGTGAGCTGCAATCGCTCGGTTCCCTATGGTCAGCTGACTTGCTTGATTGCGTCAATCGGCTTGTCCAATTGTTATCATCATCATTATCTACTGATGATAGTTCTAATGCAGATTTTAATTCGCTTAGGCAATGGTAAGCCTATAAAATTTTCTGCTGTTTACTTCAAGTAGAGTAGTTTGGACGTCACTTTTTCATTACAATTTACGACCCTTATTAGGGGGCCGTAGCCTAGTGGTCTAGCGTTGCGCTCTGATGCACCAACGGTCCGGGCTCGATCCAAGTACAGTCAACATTATAATTTGGGGCTAAATTGGAATCTTGGCTTGGCTCTGCTCGTGCAATTAACGGCTTTGAAAGCCAACCCCCAAGTCATAGTGATGGGGTGGCGGTTGCTGGGCAGAGAATCGGAGGATGGGGTGGTGGGTGCTGGGGCAGAGAATCGGAGGATGGGGTGGTGAGTGCTGGGGCAGAGAATCGGAGGATGGGGTGGTGAGTGCTGGGGCAGAGAATCGGATGATGGGGTGGTGGGTGCTGTGGCAGAGAATCGGAGGATGGGGTGGTGGGTGCTGGGGCAGAGAATCGGAGGATGGGGTGGTGGGTGCTGTGGCAGAGAATCGGAGGATGGGGTGGTGGGTGCTGGAGCAGACAATCGGAGGATGGGGTGGTTGGTGCTGTGGCAGAGAATCGGAGGATGGGGTGGTGGGTGCTGGGGCAGAGAATCGGAGGATGGGGTGGTGGGTGCTGTGGCAGAGAATCGGAGGATGGGGTGGTGGGTGCTGTGGCAGAGAATCGGAGGATGGGGTGGTGGGTGCTGGGGCAGAGAATCGGAGGATGGGGTGGTGGGTGCTGTGGCAGAGAATCGAAGGATGGGGTGGTGGGTGCTGGGGCAGAGAATCGGAGGATGGGGTGGTGGGTGCTGTGGCAGAGAATCGGAGGATGGGGTGGTGGGTGCTGGGGCAGAGAATCGGAGGATGGGGTGGTGGGTGCTGTGGCAGAGAATCGGGAGATGGGGTCTGCGGAAGGAGGGCCGTAGCCTAGTGGTGTAGCGTTGCGCCAGCGGCCCAGACTCAATTCCAAGTGCAGTCAACATTAATTTTGGTCTATATTGGAATCTCGGCTTGGCTCTGCTCGGGTAATTAACGACCTTAAAGGCCAACCCCCAGGGCGCAGTGAAGTGTATATGCCTTAAAGATAAATAAAGTTTATTTGCGCCAGAAGCTGCGGTTGGGCTGTCGGATGCACATCTGGCCATTAGGACAGGTGTAATCAATTATTGAACTCGTGTGTGAATGTCGCTTAAAGTGCGCCGAGACGTACACAGCCCCCTGCCTCTAATGAAAAAATCATTTTATTTACTACCCACAGCCCAGCAACCCAGGTGCTTGTCCACCTATTCGCATCCGGATGCGCTCTCGCTGACCGTGTCTGGTCTCAGCCAGCTCTAGCCAAAGCCGTCATCAGCCGCCTCTACCCGCTGCTGCCGCCTCTGGCACCCAACTCGCTCAAGTACTTGGACTTCCAGCCTGCTCTGGCTGTCTCAGATGAGCCTGGTTGTGTACCATTTAGCACCGCCTCGCTAGTCCAGCTGCTCTGCAACAATTCTCCCATAATAAGCTACCCAGTAGCCGACTATTTATCCCCACCAGGTAGGAGGCACGCTATCGCTTTGACAACTCGTCTGTGCTCGCATCACTGCTTAGACTGGCAACTGTTAGGCTTGGATTGCCTGTCTGCCGGTCTGTTAACTTCTGTTGAGTCTCATCTGGCTAGGGATTTGCTTCATCGTCTGAGCCAGTCTCGAGATGCTGCAGCGCTTGAACCAGCGTTGAACTTGTCAGCCACACTGCGAGCTCTGTGCCCTGAGGATTGGCTGCTAGACAGAATCTACCTGGACTGTTTACAGTGCCTGTCCTACGAATGCCGCCCAGGGCTTCAATTGGCCCGTCTGAAAGCTTTGCCCGTTATGATTGACAGGCTAGGCATGTCGTCTATTAAATATGGTAGCCTAGTAGTTAAATGCCTAGATAACTGCTTATCCAGATGCGACAGTGACATTGTGGAGTCTGTCTGGCTTGTGCTAGACAGCTACCTGCGCTATTGCCTGTTTGAACGGCATCAGATTGCTAGAATTTTAATTAACTTTGCAATGCACAATCCTCTGGTTGATTGCGGTCGGCATTTGCCCGCAGTTGAGCCGCAGTTTGTTGGCGAAGTTTGTCGGGGCATTGTTAGCGAAGCGCCTGAGCTGCAATCAGCGTTGAGTAGATACATGACGCTTGAGGGCTGATGTAGAGCAGGTTTTTGTTTGATTGACTCATCATTGTAGCCCCAGAATCGCCCACTCCTGACCCAAAGTTTAGAATCGCCCACCCCTGACCCAAAGTTTAGAATCGCCCACCCCTGACCCAAAGTTTAGAATCGCCCACCCCTGACCCAAAGTTTAGAATCGCCCACCCCTGACCCAAAGTTTAGAATCGCCCACCCCTGACCCAAAGTTTAGAATCGCCCACCCCTGACCCAAAGTTTAGAATCGCCCACCCTTGACCCAAAGTTTAGAATCGCCCACCCCTGACCCAAAGTTTAGAATCGCCCACCCCTGACCCAAAGTTTAGAATCGCCCACACCTGACCCAAAGTTTAGAATCGCCCACCCCTGACCCAAAGTTTAGAATCGCCCACACCTGACCCAAAGTTTAGAATCGCCCACCCCTGACCCAAAGTTTAGAATCGCCCCCTCCCCTGACCCAAACTAAAATCGTATCTTGACCTAATTTGAAAGCGTTTAAAATCGACGCGAGCACTGTGTATGGTAGATTTTGTAAATATATTTTTATAATAATATTTCTGCATTTCTTTTTAGTGTCTTTGTGTAATAACCAAGACTAGAGTTTCATTCAGTGTTTTGCATTCTATTTAAGGTAATTATAATTTTTAGCTTAGGTCATTCTTAGCTAGCTTTCCTAAACAATTGATTAAAGATTCATAATAGAGTAAGAAAGTCACCTTCCTTTCAATATTTTAGCCCCTACCCCGTCACCCTGTTGCCTTTAAGTTACCGTAGGGTCTTTTTTCGGGGGATCCCATGCAATCAATCATTTCAAGTGAAGTTGCGTGCGAGCAGATGGCCTGCCAGTTAAATGATGTTACCACTTGTAGTAGCTAAGCTGGAGCTTCCTGTAATTGGCTTTTGGGAGTGTCTTGTACTTTTTAGATTTAACTGAATCGATTTGGCAATTTTAAACTTTTAATTGAACAATGTTCTGTCATTCTGAATACATGAGTGCAATGATCTATTAGTATTGTTTGTGAAAACTTAAATACCTAATAAGACTAGGTGCTCTCTTCTTTGTCTCCTATCGCTTCATTTGATTTACCTGTCTGATCTATCTCATCTCACAATGTCTAATCTCAGCCTGTCCACTCACCCTGTCTACTTCCACCCTGTCTACTCTCACCGTCTACTCTCACCCTGTCTACTCCCACTCTGTCTACTCTCACTCTGTCTAATCTCAGCCTGTCTTACTCTCACTCTGTCTAAGCTCAGCCTGTCTACCCTCACCCTGTCCACTCTCACCCTGTCTACTCTCCAGCCTGTCTACTTTCACCCTGTCTAGTCTCAGCTTGTCCGCTCACCCTGTCTACTCTCAGCTTGTCCGCTCACCCTGTCTACTCTCAGCTTGTCCGCTCACCCTGTCTACCCTCACCCTGTCTACTCTCAGCTTGTCCGCTCACCCTGTCTACTCTCAGCTTGTCCGCTCACCCTGTCTACTCTTAGCTTGTCCGCTCACCCTGTCTACCCTCACCCTGTCTACTCTCCAGCCTGTCTACTCTCACCCTGTCTACTATCCAGCCTGTCTACTTTCAGCTTGTCTGCTCACCCTGTCTACTCTCACCCTGTCTATTCTCAGCTTGTCCGCTCACCCTGTCTACTCTCACCCTGTCTATTCTCAGCTTGTCCGCTCACCCTGTCTACTCTCACCCTGTCTATTCTCAGCTTGTCCGCTCACCCTGTCTACTCTCACCCTGTCTATTCTCAGCTTGTCCGCTCACCCTGTCTACTCTCACCCTGTCTATTCTCAGCTTGTCTGCTCACCCTGTCTACTCTCACCCTGTCTATTCTCAGCTTGTCTGCTCACCCTGTCTACTCTCACCCTGTCTACTCTCAGCTTGTCTGATCACCCTGTCTACTCTCACCCTGTCTGCTCTCACCGTCTACTCTCAGCTTGTCCGCTCACCCTGTCTACCCTCACCCTGTCTACTCTCCAGCCTGTCTACTCTCACCCTGTCTACTATCCAGCCTGTCTACTCTCAGCTTGTCTGCTCACCCTGTCTACTCTCACCCTGTCTATTCTCAGCTTGTCCGCTTACCCTGTCTACTCTCACCCTGTCTACTCTCCAGCCTGTCTGCTCACCCTGTCTATTCTCACCCTGTCTACTCTCACCCTGTCTCTTTTCTCCCTCTCCTCTCACTATTTCTTTCATCCTACCCTGTCCAAATTCACATGCATATGTAACCCGTCTATTCTCAATCAATCTCAGTGTGCCAATGTGTTGGATGCCCAGTAAAAGTGCGTATGTTTCGTGCATCGATCCAGCGTCTCTCCATCTTTTATGATGCAGCTATATTTCCTTTGCAACGACACGCTCGGCTGATCTCTTTATCTCTGGGTATCTGTCAATCTAATCAATTATCAATTATATCGTATATTGCTGCATTCATCAATAGATGCTAAATGTTTTGCACCGTAGTACGAGTGTAACACCTCTACACTATGTCCTAACACTAACATCACATCACAATCTTTGATTTATTGATCAAATTTCACTACAAAGTAATTTTCCACATCTACGAGACTTTATCAGCCGTGGTTTTATTTCACTGAATTTTGCAGCTTTGTTTCAAATATGAGCGATTTTTGATAGGATTTATTACAACTATTATTTTATTAAACGGTTGATTAACCTGAGCGGATACTTAGTTGAGAATGATGCTGAGAAGAATGATGTTCAGGGGGAATGGTGCTGAGGGGAATGATGCTGAGGAAAATGTTGCAGAGGAGAATGATGCAGATGGGGAATGATGTTGATGGGGGATGATGCTGAGGGGAATGATGCTGAGGGGAATGGTGCTGAGGGGAATGATGCTGAGGGGAATGATGCTGAGGGGAATGATGTTGAGGAAAATGTTGCAGAGGAGAATGATGCAGATGGGGAATGATGTTGATGGGGGATGATGCTGAGGGGAATGATGCTGAGGGGAATGATGCTGAGGAAAATGTTGCAGAGGAGAATGATGCAGATGGGGAATGATGTTGGTGGGGGATGATGCTGAGGGAAATGATGCTGAGGGGAATGATGCTGAGGAAAATGTTGCAGAGGAGAATGATGCAGATGGGGAATGATGTTGATGGGGGATGATGCTGAGGGGGAATGGTGCTGAGGGGAATGATGTTGAAGGGGATGACGCTAAAGGGGAAATGATGCTGATAGCAAGTGTTTCAGTTGGATAATTTTAATTACTCGATTCGATTTTATTGCAAAGTGACAGTTGAGGGCTCTTCCACCGACTCCACGGACATCTGATTATTGTATGTCCATCAATTTTTAGGCTACATTTTCTATTGAAACCTTGCTCAGGCCTTCTCAAGAGTTCGCCCTCTGTATGGTCATCAATTATCAATCCTAATCTCATTTCCTTCTGACGCACGAACTCACAGCGCTGCTGTTGCTGTCCTTTTTTGAAGAAGAAGATTGATACTCTCTCCATCAGGACACCCAGCTATGCTCATTTCTCATCTATAGGCTTAATAGCTACTTTCGTGGGTGCTCCTTTCTGCGTCTCAAACCCTGCAACTCGAATTTTGGGTTATTATTATTATTATATTATTATTATTATTATTATTATTATTATTATTTTGTTTGGATTTTTCAACGTAACTTAGACTATTGATGTAGAGTATAAAATATCGCCCCTGACACTTATATAGAGTATAGAATCGCCCATGACACTTATTTAGAGTAGAGAATCGCGCCTTACACTCATTTCGAGTGAAGAATCGCCCCTTACACTCATTTCGAGTGAAGAATCGCCCCTTACACTCATTTCGAGTGAAGAATCGCCCCTTACACTCATTTCGAGTGAAGAATCGCCCCTTACACTCATTTCGAGTGAAGAATCGCCCCTTACACTCATTTCGAGTGAAGAATCGCCCCTTACACTCATTTCGAGTGAAGAATCGCCCCTTACACTCATTTCGAGTGAAGAATCGCCCCTTACACTCATTTCGAGTGAAGAATCGCCCCTTCCAGTTTATTTAAACTGGAGTAGACTCATTTCGAGTGAAGAATCGCCCCTTCCAGTTTATTTAAACTGGAGTAGAGAATCGCCCCTTACACTCATTTAGAGTAGAGAATCGCCCCTTACACTCATTTCGAGTGAAGAATCGCCCCTAACACTCATTTAGAGTAGAGAATCACCCCTAACACTCATTTAGAGTAGAGAATCGCCCCTAACACTCATTTAGAGTAGAGAATCGCCCCTAAGTCAATTTCAAAGCGGCATGATATGTAGAAAATCTACTTTAATCGGTAGAATTTTATTTAAACTGACACAACTTATTTAAACTGATCATTTTTTATTCATGCAATCTCTACACTGAACCAAGTCTTGCAATTTAAACCGTGCTAAAAAAACTCCCAACTAACATGGAGTCGTCGAACAACTTTGACTCGAAGTCTCCCCGCGTGCATCGCAAACGCCAATCTGGCCCGAAAGCAGAGAAGAAGCAGAAGCAGAAACTGTCCAAATCCGATCCGGCAACAGCGCTGCGGCAGCGCCAGCGCAATCCGAAAGCATTCGCTGTTCAGCATGCGACCAAGACTGCCAAAATTGTGCGCAGAACTCTGGACTTGGAGACCGCTAAGCATCACGTGCCGATGCGCAGTCGAGAAGACGATTGCGAACCGCCGCCAGTGGTTGTGGCCATTGTTGGCGGCCGCGGTGTTGGCAAGAGTACCCTGTTAACTTCGTTAGTGAAGAGCTTTGCCAAGCAGAAACTGACTAGCGTCAATGGCCCAGTGACGGTGGTGGCTGGCAAGCGGAAGCGGCTCACATTTATTGAATGCAACGATGATATTAATGTGATGATTGACGTTGCCAAGGTGGCGGATCTAGTGCTGCTGATGATCAATGCGGAACTAGGCTGGGACATGCTGCTGTTTGAGTTTATCAACATCTGCCAGACTCACGGATTTCCTAAAATCATTGGCGTGCTCAACCATCTGGAAGCCTACAAGGATAGCAAAGCGTTGAAAAAGTATAAGAAGAGGCTGAAGCATCGGTTCTGGCAAGAGGTCTACCAGGGCGCTAAGCTGTTCTACCTGACCAAACTGATGCACGGCGATTATTTAAAGAATGAAATTCATAATCTTGGCCGGTTCATCTCTGTGATGAAGTTTCGCCCGTTGCCATGGCGAGCTGGTCATCCTTACGTGCTGTGCGATCGATTTGAGGATGCCACAGATCCTGAGGAGGTGCGCCAGAATGCCAAGTGCGACAGGAAAGTGCTGCTTTATGGGTGAGAGTGCCGTCTATTTTATTTAATTTGTTTATTCATCTTAGGGCTGTTGGTTGGGATAGAGACCGTTTGAAAGTGCTTTCCTGCTATAAGCAGCCAGGCATTTGTTCGCATACCCTTAGCCATAGAAATACACACCGCATAGTGCTTCTATGCTCACTCAGAAGAAAGCCACATGTAGAGCTGATCAAGCACAGAGTTGCAAGACAGCAGCTGCAATATTTGTTCCAGTCATGGACCCTAACATTCACTCTACAGAAGGGCAGACACACGCAATTTTTACACTTTATAGTCTTGGTCAGAAATGCCCTGAAATGCACAAAAACCTGACCCGCTTTCACGGTCCCGATGCCATCAGTCAACAAACGGTTTACAGGTGGATGAAACAGTTCGAGGCTGGCCGGCAGTGTGTTACCAACTTACCCAAAAATGGTTGGCCTTTAACATTCAATGCTTTAGTTGAGTGTTTATAACATGGACTTCTATACTTAGCATCTGGACTGGAAGCGAAAAAATCCGCGTTACCACATGAGGCCATCAGAAATGTATTTATTTTTTTATCGCGAGGCAACGATAAATCTTGTGTTGACTCAACGAAGTCCTCAGATGTGAAATGCAGTGAGCAGATGCGAGAGTACTTGGTGGGTTCAAAGTCCTTCCTCGGATTCGCCTTGTTCCATTTTTCCAGTAGACTCGGCTTGTTAAGTGGATAACAATGAAACGTCACAGTCCTGTCTGGTGTCAAACTATTAGCGAAGCCACTCCTGCAGCCGAATGCCGAACACTGATTCACCATAACGAAGGATATGCTTTCATTATGCAGAGTCAAATGAAGAAAGTGAGTTTAGTTGTATTCGATATAAGCCGCAGCAGTTTTTGATAAATGCATATCTATGGAAACAATTGGCCTCATGTGGTAATTTTTTTTGCGAGAATTTTTTCGCTTCCAGTCCAGATGCCAAGTATAGAAGTCCATGGTTTATAATAGCTTCTTCCAGGTCACTCCGTTGCTGAGTTATGGCTCATTAAGTGACGAGGTCTAAGCAAGTGAGTTGCGATGTCGACCTGACTACTAGAAAAACTTCGTCTGTGGCTCGAAAAGTTTCGAGCTGGGACGCATATTTAAGCAAAAAAAGAAAGATCAGTTGTCATCGCAAGCGTCGCGATCATCCTACTCACCGTCGCCCACTTCTCAGGCAGCTAGTTCACGATGGCCTGGCAGTAGACAGCGCGAAGGGCAAGTCGAAATCACAATTCACTTTCTTGGACCTTATGAGCTGTAAACTCTCGCATTGAATGTTGCTATTTAAGCTGGATTTTAATTTCACCGATTTCCATGTGGTAGTTAAAAAGTTATAAACAAACGATTGCTATCCCAACGAACAGTCCTGTGTTGTGTTCGTTGCTATCTATTGCGGCTGATGCGTGCTGCCAGCCCCTGGTTCAATTCCGTGAAAAACACTGACAGTACACCATTTGGCTCCATAGAGCATGCATCCGCTACGAGTATTAGTAAAACAACAACAAACCAAACCAAATAAACAAAACGCAGTTACGTTCGCGGCGCCCACCTGCGCAACTGTACCGAAGTGCACATCCCCGGCTGCGGCGATTTTGTCATCTCGGACGCCGCCCGCCTGCCCGACCCCTGCCCGCTGCCAGACAGCGGCGCCGGCGGTGCCGGCAAGCGACGTCGTTCGTTGAATCTTCGCGAACGGACAATCTACGCTCCGATGAGCGGCGTTGGCGGCGTGCTGATGGACCGGGACGCGGTGTACATTCACACTGGCGGCAGTCATCATCTGGCTGCTGATGTTGAAGCTAAGGAGGCTGGCAAGATTGCCGCTGGCTTGGACACCCAGCTGGAGCAGGCTCACGCCGTTAGGCTGGTGTCCGACGGTCGGCTTCTACTCGCCGGCGAGATGGGCAGCAAAACCGATGATGGCGTTGATCAACAACCGGACAGCGGCAGCGACTTCGAGGAGATGGACGAAGATGAATCATCGGGCGTGTCGTCTGGAAGCGACAGTCAGGAGGATGAGGATGAGAAAGGCTCCAGCAGCGACGTTGAGATGAAGGATGCTGACCAGATGGAGAATGGAACTGTGAGTTGATGGTTTCTATGAAATACAACTATTCATATTTTGTGAACAAGAGGCAGACTCAACGATTATTGATGAGGCGGAGAGGCAGACTCAGTGATTATTGGTGGGGTAGAGAGGCAGACTCAGTGATTATTGATGGGGCAGACTCAAACATAACCCCCATCAATCCGTTGACCACAGCTCCAGAAAACAGACTCAGCCGCAAATGGCACAAAGTTAACAACAGCCCAAGACTACGAAGACAAGGACCTCGGTGTCAGGGCCGGCCTAGACCGAAGCTTGATCGACGATGATGACGAAGATGACGATGACGATGACCCGGTCGAGTCCATGAAGCAGCGATTTAACAGTCTGGCCTCCGGCTGGGACCCGTCGATGCAGTCGGCTGCAGCCGGCCGCATCAACTGGCACCGGGTGGTGTACGGCCGCGAAGGCAGGAGCCGCCAGCAGGCTGCCGAGGACGCCTTCGAGATTGGCGGCATCTTCCGGCCGGTGACCGCGCAGGCCACCGCATCGGCTGCTGGCGATGGAGCCGGCGAAGGCGGCTCGGCGTGGACTGCCGCGTCTGCGACCTCGGTGGATGAGGACGAGCAGGAGGATCAGACTCTGGCCGATTGTCAGGTAGCTGAATGCGGTCATGTTTAATATTGGCGGTTTAAACAACTCAATTTTTTAGAGTTTCAAGTTCCTAGTTTAGAATCATAAGTCCCTAGTTTAGAGTCCAAATCCCTAGTTTAGAATCCCAAATCCCAAGTTTAGAATCACAAATCCCTAGTTTAGAATCCCAAATCTCTAGTTTAGAATCCCAAATCCCTAGTTTAGAATCCCAAATCCCTAGTTTAGAATCCCTATTCTATCAGTTAGAATCCCATCCTCATTCCCTAAACAAAATCACAACCAGACTCACCCCAATTGCCGCAGGCTGTCCGTGACTGGTCCGACGGCCTGCTGAGCCACCTGATCTCCAACTGCTTCATCACCGGAGCCTGGAGCGATCGCGAAGACGCCGGCGCCCTGCTAGGCCGAGATCAGCGGGCCCG